>JAVJGJ010000062.1:46688172-46715673 GCA_035590215.1 Microhierax caerulescens
GACGCCGGAAGGGGCGGAGACAGCGCGGGGGCTGCTTCCGGGCGGGGTGGTCCCTCAGTGCGGGCTGCCACGGGCTGCCGCGCCCTTCCGTGGCCACCGGGCCCTGCCGTCACCCACCGGGCCCTGCCGTCACCCACCGGGCCCTGCCGTCACCCACCGGGCCCTGCCGCCCAGCGGACGGCCAGTCTGTGGGTGGCCGGGTCCCGTTGTTCCCGCGGGCCTCGCCGCCGCGGGCTCGGAGCGCTTGAGGCGTTGCTGCCCGCTGGCGCCGAGCCGGCCCTTCGGCTGCGTCTGCAGCCCGGTGTTCCCCTGCGTTCCCGCCCCGGGGATTACAGGCCGTGCAGCTGGCGGTGGGGTCACTGGGCTGCCTGGGCCCGGGGAATGGAGGTCTTAAGTATGTGGAAGTACAGTCGCAAGTGCTTCGAGCTGTGTAAAAACCTCAAAATCTGTATCTATAGGGCAGCATATTTTTTTATAAAAAAAAGAATGTCAAGAGACTCTTTTGTCCTAAGGAAAGAATAAATCATCCATAGCCACACAGAGATCAGCTGAAGGGAGAAGCAAGGGCATCTTGCTTTTGTAAGTGAAAAACAGAACATGCTTCAACAAGGCTAAGGTTATACAGCTGTACCGGAAGATGCTGAGGTATGTGTTTTCCCAGTATGATCTATCTGTCCGTCATCAGGAAGTACTTTAGTACAGCCTGAACCTGAGAATGAGGGAGTTTCTAACAACCGAAATAGGTTTTTTTTCGCTGACTTTGTTATGCAAGATGAATAGAGAGTGATCCTGACATAATTTATAAAGCCACTAGTGCAGTAACAAAGATACATCCATCCTTCATTTAAAGG
Organism: Microhierax caerulescens; assembly: GCA_035590215.1. Taxonomy (NCBI): domain Eukaryota; kingdom Metazoa; phylum Chordata; class Aves; order Falconiformes; family Falconidae; genus Microhierax; species Microhierax caerulescens. Next base: position 46,689,024 of record JAVJGJ010000062.1, read on the forward strand.
CATATATCAGGACAAAATCACAGAGAAATCTTACAGGACTCTCATCCTGCCAATTTTCATATCAAGCAATCATTACAAAACATTTTCTTTCCCTTGAGATGCACCGGTTTTTGCAACGTTACTCTTTTCTGATGTCTGCAGGAAAAAATACATCAAAACTGGCAGCTGGGGGACAGCACTCATTCAGGCCTCTCCAAGGTGATCCAAAGCACAGATGTGAACAGCACAGATGACTTATGAAAGCCTCAGCAAGGCACTGTAACTTCAGGAGCCAGGGACTCCATAAACTATCAATAATGACAGATGGAGCAGATAGAGACAGACGTTTTAGAAACAAATTGCTTCAGAAGTAAACTTATTTTGTATATAAACTGAATGCGATAGCAGCCAGCCCTTTGCAGCAGTCTGAAGAACATGCAGAATTTGCTTTGTTGGTGATGTAATTACTGTCAGGTCCAAGACAAATCTTAAATTGTAGCTTTTGTTGAAGTAAAAAGCAGGTGCCAATGTAGCTCCATTAAATTAATGACACCAGCCTTTTCAGAGAGTTTGGCCTTGTATTCTTTCTTCACAGAGAAAAACAAAAAAGATCTTTTGCAATGCTTACATGCTGCTACAGTGAAACAAGGAAATTTTGTATTTCAAAATGCTTCAAAGCTACACAAATTGCCAAGTCATCGAGCAAGCTAATACAAATGTGCAAATGTCCATGACTACAATCTCAATTGTAACATTTTAAATAGATCCAAGAACTGGATGTTCAGAACCGAAACAAGCTCTAAGAACTTCTGCTCATTGCCACATGCTCTAATACCTGTTCAAAGATGCTTATCTCTAAGCAGTCTGTTCCACCCTGCTTTTATTTTTTTACACCAAAGAATGTGTAGTTTCCCAAATGAGTTGCTGTAGTTGGACGGAATGTTCCACTTTGTTTTGCAGCTTCTGCAAACAACATAGGAATTAAGTACAATTTCAGTCTTCACAATGTTCCCCTTCTTTTACTATAGACAAGTCTGAATTCATCAGTGACAAATCATAACATATGCATGAATCTGAAACCCACCTCCCCCCCCCCCCAAACCAAAAAACCAAAAAAACAAAACCCCAAACCCCCCACATATGGACCTTGCCTTCCTGTTAATAACGGACCTGTTAATAAAGCTGATTGAAAGTTGAGGCAATTTTGCTTACTCCACATCCACATAGTCATGTTCAAAATAACTAGCAGTTATCTGACAAGGAAAACAAAGTTGTAGCAAGCAAGGCACTTTAGTTAAACAAGAGATTGTGCTTCTCTATTTCATGCATTCTTTGCTTTTTCTGCCATGAATTTTTCTTTACCAACTGCTAGTCAATCACAACTTTTTGTGCACTTTGGTTGATACAACTTACAATACTTTACCACATTTGCTTATATCCAAAAAACTGGTTTAAGCTACAAAAAAGCAGAAACTGAAATTAAAAAATGCTGCAGAAATTACTGTAGCAGGCTACAGAACTATCTCATCACAGAATTTTTCACCCTGTCAGTGTTTGAAGCACAGTCCTGGAGCGAAGGCACTTTTTGGGATCTCATTCTTTGCTTTTTCATGGAGCTGCCAGAAAAGTGCTGCTTTGGTCAGTGCTATGGCTTTGGTGTGTGCTTTTTTAACATAAACAAGCACTAGAGTCCACCAGCCCACCAGACTGCAGGAAAAAAGCAAAAATGAAAGCAGAAGTTTCCTTACCCTGTTTCCCTACACTGTTTATAGCAAGACCAGCAATCCACCTACAAATTACTTTTCAAATTCAGCCTCCAGACTTCAGAAGCCCAGGCTGGAAAATGAGCAATATTTATATGTGCATGTGAATCCAGGACTATCTGAAGTTTACAGGCCCTAAGTATGTTATATCAGCAAAAGATTTCCATGCAGTGAACCCCTGGCCAAGAGTTTCATCCACAGTAAAAATGGAGAAGACAAGACGTACGCTGCCTAGCCACACATCATTGGAGAGAGCCCTGTGCCTGGCTATGGAGGCTGCTGGGCTGGTTTGCAGCAGTGATTTGGCAACCTCTGCACTGGGGAAAGCCTCGACAGTCAGTTTCTGTCTGAAGTTATCACTTCTAATGGCATTTTTTTGCTCTGTCTAGTTTCATCACCTTACAAATATTTTGAAAGTGACCCAAATTAGCTTGCACAGAAAGGTGATAAAAAGCATAATTTTAAACTTGTGACTTTTAAATGAAAGTAGACGTGTAATAGCTACTTAGCCACTGCACTTCAAAGCTGAAAACTATTTCTCCTTGCTAACATATTATGTTCTTTAAAAGGGTGAATTATCTAAATAGTTTCTGCTTTATTTAACAAAAATTTCCAATAAACCTCATTCCGTCACTTTGAGTTATGTCACTTCATGCCATGTGACATGAAGGCATTGATGTAAGTTTGACAGGCAGTGCCAATGCTGACATGTCAGTCTGAGAATTTATGACAAATTATATGCTACAGATATTTTTAAAACTACCGCAGATTGCTAAGAAAAAAGGTCTTTAAAATGTGTAATTACACTGGGTGCATCTTTAGATTGAAAACAATTTATTCAATTCACATAGTTACATTGATTCAACATTCAGGATGACACTTAAAAAAAAAGAAAGAAAATTTATATTGAAATTTGTATTGAAATTTCCTGACTAGCTCCACTTACAATATATTATATAGCAAAAGAAAATGAGCTGTGTTAATGTAATAGGGTTTTTTTTTATTTAAACACGCTGTCATTAAGTAATACTGTTAACATTTAATAATTTGAAACAATCAATCTCAAATAAATCTCAAGACCCTGCACAGGAAAGAAAGGCCCCAACTGAAAAGAAAATTAATTGCTTATGAAAACTCTCTTCCAGCAAAGAATACAACATGGCAAGAAGAGATCTTTCACCAGAAGAGCTAATTGATCTCAATTATTTTTTTTCTTTTTCCAGGTTTTGGGGTGGGGTTTTTTGGTAATCTCATTTTTTTACAGATCAGGTCCCGCCTTATAATTTCTTTGTAATCTCTGTGATTCAGTTGAAGCATACTTAGATCAGTCATGTGTGAACTTTCAGCCATCTATTTTATCTTCGAATGTCTTACTCCCATAACAAAAGAAAAAGAGACTAAATGCCTAAGGACTAATCAAATTAGTGAAACAATGTTTTCCAAGACAGAAAATGAACTTATTGGGGAGTGGGGGTTAAGAAAGTAGAAAAAAAAGAGTAAACTCCATGTGCTAATCAGACAAAATTGTTCCATACATTAAAAATACATTAATGTTGTAGGACACCAGAAAACCGTCTCACTTAGTATTGACCTACATGTACCAGAATTTAATTAGTTCAATCTTCTTCAATAGCTAAGCATCCTGAAAATCAAATCCTGATGCGTGATGCGTGATGCTGATGCGTGAAATGAGTAGATCTTTTGCAGTTGGAGATGACTGTACATATGGAATCATAGCTAGCTGAACTTCCATGCTGTTAACATTTTCAGTATAAAAGCTTTCTTCTCTCAGGATATGCGACAGGAGTTTGATTTTGGCCAGGTTTTCACTAGAGAGAGGGAAAGATGTCACAGGCATGGCATCAGTTAGTACCCATAGCAGTATTTTCAGTATAAGAGCCTTCGTGAATGTCCTGGGTTTCGCTTGCACGTTTTCCTGGTAGTGCCATGCTGCATTGTACTAGAGCGCTCCATGGCAGTTTACACGGTTGCCACTTTCTTAGCCAGAGAATGTTTGATTTAGATTATTGCACCAAGTACTACCTACTAAGTAATCACAAAAGCTTAGTCCGATTAGAAGGGTGTTCCAAAATTAATCATGCTCTAATTTCACCTGAAACAGCAGCTATTTTAACATCATATATAATTGAATGTGAATGCTTGTCTTAGAGCTGCCCCCATTCTAACAGTGAGAATGTCCAAATTCTTGAAATCTTAAGAAGTCCTACTTCACAGAAAACCAATTTTGCCTCTGTTCAGTGTGACCACGTATCAGTTAGTTGCTTTTTACATCCATCTTTAGTAGCTTTAAAAGGGCTAGGCAAGAAGCAAAGCTGTAGGAAGCCAAATCCATCCGGACAGAAGATTACACCTGGAAGGAATCTCCTGCCAAACTTTGAGGACAAAGCTAAGTTCATGCTTTTCACAGTTTTTTAGCATTTGCATTCAGACTACTTTTATACAAACTAAAATACAATTCTTCACAAAGTCAGAGAATCGTAGACTTTTCCTGAATGTTAACACAAGGACAAAATAGGGTGCTGCAGGAGCAAGGAGATGCTGGGACAAAGCCTTCAGCTTCGCTTAGGGGAGTTAGCACTTCTGATAAGAAGGATCTCCAGCTTCCTGGGCGCTTCCCGTCAAGGCACATCTTGGCAGCGGGGAGCCTGACTGTCCTGCGTTGACCCACAGACCTGATGGCTAAATCCTGCGTAAACACGCGGAAGGAGATGTATACTCTTGAGACATCTGCCCACAGTGCTGCAGGCCGAACAGCAGCCAAGGGAGAACATGGAGTGGGAAAAGATGGTCTTGCTCTCTCTAGTGAGGTTACATCCTGTGGGTTAGTGTGTAACAGAGCTGGCCTGAAAGCCACATCTCTGCCTCGTGTCTGTTTCAAAGACAGCTCCTGGCAAAAAGTCAGTAATACAGCTTAAACAAAGTCATGTTTGCAGACTATTACATGTTTGGAAGATGCTAAACAGTGTGGAAGGCTGGAGTTTTGCAGCAGATGGCTGTGTGCCATACAAATGTTGGGGGCACACAGGGTTTGGAGATCATTCTTCTGGAGTTCCTGTTTTTCTGCTCATCAGCTTTCATGCTGCAGCTGAACTCTGAATTCTTAGCCAGTGCGCTTGGAGTAGAGGCCAATAAAAGTTTTACAGCTGAAAAGGGCTAAACAGGAGTGTCACCTTTCTGACAAAATTTGACTGGCAACAAACGGGCTGGGCTTACATTTAAAAAGAACCCTGCTAGAACCCTCACCTTGGGCCTCCACCCAGAAGCTTGAGAAAAGTAAACTAAACTACACAGCTGCACCTGCTCAGTCAGTTAATTGCCCTCATTCATGAGGGCAAGTCAGTCAATCAGCTTAAACCCCACTAGTTTACCAAAGGAAACAAGAACAATAAAATAGAAAACCATGGTGACATATTAAGGACATACACATAGTGCTTGAAGTACAACTAACCATTTTTGCAGTCCTCTCCTCTGCCTGGATGTGGCCAGCTGGCTGCCTGTCCCCCTGCCCCCTCTAGATCAGCACTGCTGCTGGCAGTGCCTCTGATCGCACCCTTTAGGCCAGAACCTACGTGGCAGTGGGAATTAACAGTCTCTTTGTAGACAGGAGGCTCTTAAACAGTTTCTTTGCTAAATTTCCGTGGGTTCAGAGGTTCCTGCTTCATGAGAGACTCTAAATGAAGTCACCTTTTTTTCTTCTTGCATATAACTTTTGCCCCTCGATGCTGGAAATTACTGCCTTGTATTAGGATGATCTCTCACCCTAAGTACTCCTAAACATATAGTTAATTAGTCCAGACTTTAATACCCTGGTTCACATGGCTCTCCATGATATATATCTTGGTAAGATAAAATTAATCAAACCCTCTCTCCAACATAGTAAATAAATGCCTGTGGAATAAAGGCAGCTCAGACCTCACCAAGGGTTCTTTCCATTCGTCACCTTTTTTCTACAGGGCAGCAAGCATCTCCTCTTCAGTCACCTCTTCCAGACTGCTTTGGTAGAGGAACTATCACCCTGCAGGTGAGCTGCTAGGGTTACAAAGGAGGAGCATCAGCATTCCATGTGCTTTGCCCTGTAGCTCCATCCCCTGCCAGGAACCACCCATCCCACAGACCAGAAGCACAGGCACTCCCACGCTGGGAAGGGCCCACTAACGTTACAGTGGGGTACAACAATAGGTCTCTGACCTGTGGCTCACCAGACTTTCCTATATAATCTAACTCAGTGGCTTACAAATTTCACCTGACAAGCATTATCCTCACAATCTATGTTCTCCTTTCAACAGATGGAGCTATCATACAATATGTGGCAGGTGTATTGTATTAGCACAGTGATGAAAGCAGTGACTGCGATAGAAATGATTGAATGCATAACACACAGTTAGGCTGAGATAATTTTACTTGGTGAAAAGACAGTAGCTTCAGAAACACGTTTCTCTAGATTATCGATGATAGGCAAGGCATCATCATCATCCACTTGGTGTTTAACCTCCTAGTGACCATGCTGGTGCATTTCTGACCCTCTCACAGCTATGTTTTTAAGCACCTTGAAATAAACAGGGGACAGTTGTTACTGGGAGAGAGCTGCCACTCTTCTTGCACTGGACAGGTTTCTGGTTTTCCTTTATCAGGCCTTTAATTGCTTGTGATGAACGGCCAGATCGCTGGCTGCAACTGCTGCATCAAGGACATGCTGAGGATGGTCACAGCCATGTCTTGGTGGGCATCCTGCAGGCTAGAGCCCCCAGCACCGAGGCTGCTGCACGGCAGAGCAGTGCAGCTCTAGGGACGAGCCCTGGGGAGCAGACTGGAACCAGTGAGGACCCAGTAATGCCCAGTTTGGTACATGCATCTGTTTCAACTGACTGTGCCTGTCAGGGGAGCACGCAGGCGAACCCTGGGGAGGGGGTCTGGGCGCTGCTGCAGCACAGGGGCAGCGTGGCTTTGCAGTGGGAGCTGCTGCCCAGCACCTGCCCCAGCACCTGCCCTGGCCCATCTCCCAGCTGCCCCCGTGACTGTGCTGGTGGCTGGCGGCACCCCAGCGCTCGGCAGTGTGCCACCGGCTGGTGGGAGCCACATCTCTCTCGGCTCTCAGCATGTCGGGGTCAGAGGCAATGTGCCCCCCCAGACCTGAAGGCGCTGGGGCATGCACAGGGGATGTCCCCTCCCTTACAGAGATCGAACAGCTCCTGAGCACTGGCCGGCCCTCTTGCAACCATGTGGATGAAGTGTGGCCTAATCTCTTCTTAGGAGACCTGTAAGTACAGCTTTACGGACATACCTCCACCACAGCGTCTGTCTGTTAGTATGCCTCATAGGTGCTTAGACAGCTCATAGCTTTTTTGCTAATTGCTGTCATTTACGCTGCAGACAGCAGGGCTTCTGAGGTAAAATTACAACTAAGCTGGGGCTCACTTCTCAGTTAGCCCTTAGAAGCAATGCAGGGGCTGATGCTCCAGCAAATGGCTTGGGACATAAAATTGCAGCATTTCTCCAGCTCCCTGAGTATCTTTGCACGCATCTCAATTTGTTTGTCTTTTCCTTAGAGTAACAGCTCACAACAGATTTGTTTTGTGGAAGATGGGTGTGACCCATGTTTTAAATGCTGCCCATGGCACAGCGTACAGCCATGGAGGCCAGGACTTTTACGGAGCGACCATCGATTATTATGGTGTACCAGCCCATGACCTCCCAAGCTTTGATATAAGCCAGTTCTTCTTCTCTGCGGCACAATTTATCCACAACGCCTTGAACACGCCAGGAGGTATGAAAACTATCATTGGTTGCATTTTGATGCGAGTCAGCAGTCTCTCATAACAGGTCAGTTCCACAGGCTCAGTGGTGGACAGGTCACTACGTGGTCTCCTGCCAGCTGCTGGTAACCTGCACTGTGGGTGGCAGCAGGAGGGAGTGCTGGGTACGTGGGTGTAGCTCTAACTAGGTACCAAAAAGTTGACATAAGGGACGAACAGTGCAGGAGAGAGACAGGGGCAGAGAGGAGAGGAGGCAGAGTAGAGACAAGAATACCTTGCATGAAATGCTAGTTCAAAAAGGGAGAGGTAGGCACCTGTATTTGTAAGAACAAATGAATAAAGAGACAAAAGTCCTGATTTCTATGGCCACCAACTGCACAAAGAGGCTCCTATATTGCAGATGAGCATCTTGTGTGAACGGTGGCTGTAGGGCTGTGCCCCCAGGGAGAAGATTTACCTTTACCCAAGGAGATTTACAGCATGTTGCACAAGAGACTGAGCTTCTTGGCACTGGTGCAGTAAAACACTAATTAACCTGTGTTGCATAAAAGGCTATTTCTTAGCATGAGTAAACTGGCATTAATGGAACTGTCTCAGTCTGTATCACGTTCTGCCTTCAAAAGAGAATTACAGTCACAGCAAATTGCCTTATTATGCAATGGTACTAGGCCAGTCGGTTTTCTTGGTGGCTAATGTATTAGTGCCTCCTTTCAGGCCAGATTTTAGCATTCTTCACCTAAGTAAGCCCTTCTGAAACCAATAGGTCTGATTTTCCTCTTGCTCACAATAGAACAACTTCATTACTTCAACAGGGTTTTCTTTGATTTACCAGTGTTTCTGAAATCAGGTTGGGGTCTCATGGCAATTCTCACACAAGTAGGCATAACAAAGAGTTAATTGTTAGTTCACATGATCTATCAGAAGGGTAACATCATGTTTGTGGTGTTACTCTGACCAAGCTGGAGAAAGCAGAAGGGGTTTGCCTTCCTTTTAAATTAAACTTCATCCACTGTACTGCTTCTCTTCTATGGTTATAATTTTTATTTATTTCCTTTTTTTAACCAGCTAAAATTTTGGTACATTGTGCAGTTGGAGTAAGCAGGTCAGCTTCCCTAGTCCTAGCGTATCTCATGATAAATCACCACCTCCCATTGGTTGAAGCCATCAAAACAGTGAAGGAACATCGATGGATTTCACCCAACCGTGGCTTCCTGAAACACCTGAGAAATTTGGATGTTCAGCTACGGCAAAAGAAAGGCTGCTGAAAGGGCAAACCCATTTACATTCACTTTTCTGAGTTTCAGCCTTCATAGCCATTGTGCATATACAGCTTCCTATCATCAATGCATGTTGAAAAAATGAAGAAAATTGCGCATCAAAGGAAAAAGTCAACAGAACTGTAAACGGATTAATTCTGATAGCTCAATTCTTCCAAGACCAGTGAGCCAATGCCAGCACCATAAACATTGTGTGCTGCAGAGGTGCTGTGCCTAGCGTGGTGCTACCAGAATACTCCACCACAGTGGTTAAGATGGACTGAATTTATTCCTGATTTGTGCTAATGCCAGAGGCAAATTCAATAATTGCATTGAGCTGTACAGTAAGTTTGAGTGCCCTCTACTTGGGAGCGTAACATAACCAGCCTCCTCGGTTTGGTTACAGTTCTCATAAGAAAAGTTTTTTGTGTTTCAGGCCTGGTGATGTGGTGAGGGCAGTTTCTTAAGAGCCCAGGCACTGCTAGGGAATGCTACAGAAACATTCCTCTTTCACTGCTCTGCTAAATATTCCAGTGCTACCAAAAGCTGTGGCAGCCTGAAGGCCCACACCAGCAGAATAAACTTCTGTGCAGCTCCCGCTACAGTCTCTGGGTCAGCAAACCCATAAACCTTTTCTTGTGTAAATGTGTTTTCAGCAAGATTATGTATATTCTGTAGTATATTGAGAACATTAACAAAGAGATGTCAGATCCTCAAGGCGTTTTGTAAGCTTGAACTCATTGGTTCGCTCTCCCTCCAAATTATCCCCAATCAGTTCTGCGTAAGTGGCTTTGAATCATCCCTGGTTGAACATTGGGTAGGAACTTAGTTAGCTTATATCAGTGGCTAGGCTTCATTGACACAAATTCATTTTTAGCTGTTTCAAGGATGCCACTTTTCCTATCACCAGTTATTTGGTACTTAACCAATGTGATTTTTAATACAGCAACGGCATTTGAAATTCATGCTACCACTCTGCCTGAAAATTAGCTTGTTACCTTGTGGTGAACCATGAAGTGATAATCAAATCTATTTTTTGCCCTTTGCTACTGGTTTGATTTATTGATTAGCTGACTTTATAAACCTTCCCTGTTAGAATAAGTAAATACATTTCTGCTTGTTTGTTTGCATCTGAAACATCAGTTCTAATCATTTTCCTCTCTGCTGGAAGTGATTTGCAAGGTTATTAGAAGACTTAAATAGTGGTGACTTGTGAGTTGAACCTCTTCCTTCCCAGACCCCCTACATTCCTTAATTCTTGGAGAGGTTTATGACATGAATGCTGATTCTGGCTAGCGCTTGTGGGAATGTGGAAATCCCTCTCTAATTCAATGTACATAAATGCATTGCAAAATAAGTATATTTAAGATCCTTTCAGAGCTCTATTTGGCTGTCTGTTCAGATTTTCCTAAATCTTGCCAAAGAGCTCCACTGGAAAGAGAGAGAGAAGACATTGTAGTGTAAAAAGATCAAATAGAAAATCACATTTACAACCCAACGGTGCTAGGACAATCTTTATACCTCACAAAGCAGCAGACTGTTGAAGGAGGCGCTGGTTTTGCTTTGAAGTTCTCCATTAGAGTTAATAGGGATTTATATGAGTTAATATTTCATTATAATTTATACTTCATTCACCTTACAGTAGGTTTTAGTCTGGAAACCTTTTGAAGATGTGGCATTGAAAAATCTGAAATTCATGTGAGTGAAATAACACATCTTAATGGCTTTAGGCTGGGCAAAATTAGACACATGTGAGCAAGATTAATGGAAACCTCCATCAGGATAATGCTTTGCATGCCCCTGAACATCTGTCCCACAAAGCCACAGCTGTGAAAGCTGCTCCTGTTATAAATTAGTACCTGCTCTCAGAGATACTGCTCGTCCTGGGAGAGTATTGTTTCACCAGGGACAGAGAAGAGGAGTACAGAGCAAAGCTGAGTCAGTATGGCATCCATACCACCAATGACATGCTAGTGCTCTTGTACAGCAAGACTTACTTATCCCAGTGGAGGGAATGAATTAGAAACTCTTTTCAAGGGCACTGGCAAATCACAGTTTTTTTAATCTGTTGGGTTAGTGTTGCCTGTATTTCCAGCCTGCCTGTATTGCTCCCTTCTTTCCATACAGTTTAGCTTTGGCCCCAGGTCTGCTCAGGGAAAAAGATTCTGGGCAACATAAGCAAAAGCGGTAGAATTAGTCTTGTAACTTCTTACAACTGAAAACATTGTCTGCTGTGATGTTCTAGGAGGAAAAGAGACCCTCTCACCTGTCACACTACCTAGTCCAAGTCATGATGTGACGTGACATCAGTACATCACTGTTTTCCGCTGTCCACAGGAAAGCTTGTATTCCAAATATTGGTATGGCAAGTTAGACTAAGGAACCCAACCAGAAGAAAAATACTGCCTCAGTGTTGGCACTTTGTTCAGCAAATGTGTGTCTTTCAAGAGGGTCTACACAATGTTGGGAGACTAAAGGCACTGAATGTTAACTCCTAAGTGAGGAAGGGTCCCATTTTGGAAGATAGCAAAGCACTTGAAGGTAGGCTGGGTCCCAGCTAAGCCAGCCAAAGCACCCAGGCTCTGGCAGCAGTGCCTGCGCAGCCTCCCCGGACCCCACAGGAGCTGTCAGGCCTGGAGATCCAGCCTGACCAGGAGCCGATTGCCTCCCATCTCCCCTGAAACAAGCAGATTCGCAGGTCTTCCTGCCCCAAGGCTTGCCTTATCATCCCATCTTTCCTCAGCCTGTTCTCAATCCCTTTATTCCTTTTCAACTACTTCTAGTGTTCAGCTGAAGAATGCATCTGACAAAGCCCACTGCAGAGTGCATACAGTTCAGGAATGAGCTTCTCCTGTGGGAAAAGATTATGCCCGAAAAAAGAGATAGAACTCCTCTGAAGAGGATCTGAAAACCAGTGTTTTGTTCTTTTGAGAGCTATTTTCATGTAGATCCAGTTCCAGAGCCACCTTTACCAAGTGGGTCATGAGGGCTAGCACAGGCTCAGTGGAGGCTGTGTGTGTGTTGGCTGTGGGCAGGGAGTGCAGTGAAAGGGCACTCTTACAGCTACAGCTGTGGCAGACTTAAATCTGCTTAAAACAATCACAAAACCACAGTGTCACCTGAAGGGAGACATGTAGAATTCCAGTGGAAACTTTCCTTAGTTCTATTTTCCAGTACAAGAACAGAGGGCATCAGACTGAGTCAGTAGAAGCCAGGTCTGAAGCGAGGAGGGGGTTTAGGTGAGCTGTGCAACACCCTGCCGCAGGATGCTGCAGAGGGTAAACGCCTATAAACATTCAAGGGATAACTGGAAACGCTTATGGGACAGAAATACATTCAAGGTTACCAAATATTTAGAAACTCCCTCCAGATCAGGAAGCTGATGAGCTGCAGCCAGCTAGAAGGTGGGGGAGTGTTAGAAAGCAGTGTAATTCATGCTTGTGAGTTCTTATTTTCTGTAGGCATCCACTTACAGCCACAGTCAGGTGCAGGACAGTGAGCTGGATGGACCTTTGGCGAGGCCCAGGACAGCTGCTCTCACAGTCTTTATTTTGAACTCACCCTAAGATGAGCTGTCCCCTCTTTCCTGGTAGCTTATTATTAGAACTGGGTCACATGAGGCTTTTGGGACTGTGTCTCAGTTGCATTGACCGACATTTCCTTCACAGGGAAAGCTCTGTGCTGGCAGGCACAGCGGTATAGCTTACGTGGGGAGGGGAGTAGCCAATTTTTTGCATAAGATCTGCTTAATGCAGAATTTTCGTTTCTGTGGCCATTCCCCATCGCATTGGGGATGCAGAGCTGAGCTAATGCGGTGAGGCGTCAAGGCGCGTGCCGTATTTAGACACAGCCACCTGCTTGCGAACATCAAGCGGCAGCAAAGAGCACGCTTCAGCAAAAAAAAAACAACCCACCCTCCCCTGTGGATTCTGCAGCAGCGGCATCCAGCAGGCTCTCCCTGCCTAAATCTGCGGGTGGCCACCGAAGGGGGCAGCGCCAGAAGACCACCAGAGCCCATCAGCCCAGGAATGCTCTGAGCCTGGCGCTCCCTCTGCCCAGGAACTGCCAGATATTTTGGACAGCTGCAAAGTGGAATTAAATCACATGGGTGAAGAGTGGCCTAATCTCCACCTAGGCAATATGTAAGTGTTATTTGAGGCTGAGCTGTTCTGAAGGGCTGGGGAATACAGTTCTTGTTAACATATGCTGCCCAACTACTTTATTTAGTTAGCGTTGTTAAATTTCGTTGCCTTAAAATAGGTTTAAGATTAACACAGAAGAAAGCAAAAGGACTATCCATTAAAGAAAGAACCTACAGAACAGATTAGAGTAAGACTCTTTTTATTGCTTTGCATTATTTTATAATTATTCAACACGTAGATTTTATAAATGCTAAAACTTTTACCATGTAAAGCACAAGACAGACTCATGATCCTGAGTAACCTTAAAATTGAAGTATCATTGGGTTTTACCTTTTCCAGTTTAATTTTAACTAGAATGGAAATTTTCACGTTAAAAAAAAAAAAAAAAAGTATTCTAATTTTTGCCATTTATATGACAACTTGATTTGCAGTTGAAATTTCTGGGGAAAAAAAAAAAAAAAGGTGGATATTCTATGTGATAGCAGACTTCACCATTTATTTTTCAGACTTGTGCGGATGGTTGTTTCCCTGTGGAACACAGGGAGAGCACGCAGTCATCTGCACTCAACATGCCTAGTGCCCAAAGTTGTGCCCAAAGTTATGCCAAAACCAAGTTCTTTCCACCACCAGCAGGTTGCAAACCTGTTAAAATATCTGGAAATTACAATTACAATAAATCCTAAATGAGAGAAGCAGGAAGAACAAATGATCCTTTGGCTAATTGCCCATTAATTACAGCTAAATGTGGGCATTCTTTTAGTTAGGAAAAAGCAAAGCCTAAAAATGAGCTAAGGTGACGTCAGGGAAATAAATTGGCATTTACCAAATGTGATTTTACAAACTGCAGCCTGCTTCCTAACAGCAGTAGGGTTCTAGTCAGGAGCGTGCCACCCTGCAGATGAGCCCCACGCGCAGCGGGTGGCTTCCCGCTGTGACACGCCGCTGGGCACCCACAGACACGGCTATGCGGACAGGCAGGAGACAGCCCACCGCGCGGTGCTTCACCCAACTCCTGCCTTGGCGATGAGAGTGGGAAACCAGCCTTTGCCTGTCCGGTGAAACCTCGCAACTATACTTAGGAATTAACTTTTTTCTTTTATTAGAATCATTTGGAGAAATAAGGATTTGCAGAATGGAGCCCAACAGGTAGTAAAAGCAAACATGCAAGACTCCGTAAAAATAACTGAAATTGTATTGTTTTAACACCATCATTTGATTTTAGAGGTTCTTCTAAGCGCAGTTTTAAGACCTCCTTTTAATGCCCATAGGTATATATACTCCAAATTATTCTTGTGTGTTTATTTTCAAAGACATTCTGTCTCTTGGGGGTGTGTGTGAAGAATGGTGGGGAAAAATGTGTAGATAACAACACTGTGTACATGCAGTATGGAAAAGATGAACTTGGAGGATATTCAGCTAACAGGAATAAAAATGTAAACAGGTTGGTTTGCTGATGCAACAGCTGATCACTAATACTGAGCTTCAATACGACAAGTTACAGGCTGAAATCAGTGAAACTGGAACTTTATGAAGTGCTATAGATAGAACTTTCTTTATTCTGCCAACACCGATAAGATAAATAATAACAACACCTGAGAATAAGGTTTCCTGGGATCTGCCTGAGGTGGAAATCGGGAATAGAGAAAGTATTTGCATTAGGGCCCAACCCAACACTCAGTGAAGTCAGTAAATGGAAGGTGTTTCTGAGCAAACCTGTGCCAGCATCAGGACTTGTGCCAGAGCTAAAATAACCTGAAGCAGTACCAAAAATTGTCATAAAAAAAATAAGTTTCTGTGAGGAGCTACTTGGAAATCAAAGAACAATCTAGAATTAATGCTGTATTTTATAAGAATTCTCCGTATGACTTTATCAGAAATTTGATGGTCAGCCTCTTCAAACAAGTTAAAATATCTCTCGTAAAATAAAGTAGGGATGGGTGACTATACATGATGTCTTTCATCCCGGAGGACTTTGAAGTGTTCAACAAACATTAAATATTTGTCTGGCTATCAGCCATTGCTGATATGCAGGGCCAAGGCCAAGACCCTTTGGGCTGAAAGGTAAAATATTTTTTAAAGTCCTACATAATAAGCAGCTGAGGGCACAAGATGTAAAATAGCTGGCAGAAATCAAACTTCATGCCGACCTTAAGCAGGCAGGTTTATCTGCTGGAGTTCAGCCAGATTAGCAAGGCTAATACCACTCCAGCAAAGGAACATTGTACAATTACCGGCTGAGGCAAAATGGTTACAGGCTATGCTAAAACCTGAGTGTGTTCTTTCAGCATACATGTTTCAAGTCTAATTATAGGAAGACCTGAGCTACCTCATGAAGTGGATTTTTATCAGGGGGTTGGACCAGTAATTCCTAATGCCTTTGTAGTCAACTGGATCCTGTTAAATGTACAGGAACTTATAGGCAGGAAACTGTCTTTGCAGAAGTGAAATAACATGGAATTCTGCATTTCCACATAGATTTTGAGTATATTCAGAAATCAGAACCTTTTACCTTTCTTTTACTGCCTTACTCTTTCTTCTACAACATGTCTCAAAGTGTGGTGGGCACCAGGCCCTACAGACAAGAATGCTCAGCAAGGCAACAAAATACCTTCAGTTGCTTTTTGTCATGAGCTTTCGTACATGATTCTCCACAGCTCCATAGCCCATAACGAGGAAGACCTGAGGAGGCTTGGTGTCACCCATGCACTGAATGCAGCATGATTTTCATGGGGAAGCAAAGGAGACCAAACTTTCCACGGCCAGGAAAGGCATTATTATGGAATAACTGCAGCGGACTCAATCGACTTTCACCTTGGTGCAACATTTCTGTACTGCCTCTGAAGCCAAATGGTGAGTCCCTCTCCTGGTGGTAAACGGCTGCTCTTACGCAGCACTTTCATTAAGCAATCATAAATTACTTTAGCAGCATTAACTAAACCTCACTCAACCACTTGGGTAAACCTAATTATCCACTTACAGACATGTCTCCGTTGGCAGGTGGGAGGACAGCAGGATGCGGAAAGATTAGGAGTAGCCACAAAACCATGTCCAAATCAGTGGCAAGGATCACACGCAGTCTACCAGTAATCACCAGCGTGCATCTTCTGTAGCAGGAGAAAAAACCGAACCAATTATAAAAGCAAATGATGCTGTATTTTGATGGAAGAGAGAGTTCTGAGTGGGAAACCACTGATTTTTTCATTTTTTCTGTATTTTCTGTATTGATTCATCAGAAGCAACACAAACCCTGTTACTTTCTGCTTTGAGAAACAGCCAAAGGCTGCAAAGAGCTATGGCAGAGACATGCCAATTGGCCGTTTACAAAACCTAATGCCATGTGTTTTCCTCTCTTTCTGGATTTAGATCTCTAGTAACAAAAAGCGGTTCTTGATTTATGAAAGGGATGAATGTAATACCCTGGAGGCTACTTTATCTCAGCTACCATAAATTGGATCTCTCAGAGATAAGATGAGATGAGATGCAAGTGAGGCAGTATGAACTTATGCAATCTGTGACCATGGCACCATTCCGTGCAGCCTGGAACAGTGATACATGAATTCATTGCTATTTTGAAGGTAAAATCTTCGTTCCCTGTATTCTTAGAAAAAGCAGATCTGCTTCTCTTGTGCTGGCTTACCTCATGATCTTCTCCCGCTTTGCTCTATGCAATACTATCCAAAGAGTTATCCAGTAGCAAGCAATTTCATCAAGCTGCAGGATTTACATATTGAACCGAGATACAGTATACACCTATGTAAACTCTAAACTCTTATGAAATAAAAAAAGATCAAAGTGACAGGGAGGAACATCAGACAATCTGAATATGAGATAAAGATGAAAGGAACATGACCTAAAGCTTTGGCATCCAACCTATCTTTCTTCTCTGTTTAGGGGGTAGAAGTTTTCTGCATTTCAGATGCTCCAGTCACTCCTCAATCATTTGGTTAAAGGGAGGCAACAAATGTGCTAGACATTCCTTTTGGATACATTCCCAGTTTGCTGTCCCTTCTGCTCATTAAAACTCAACTCCATGAGAAAGTAGGCTCCTGTTTAAAGCTCAAGCTCTTAAGGATATCCCTGGACACAAAAAGAAGCTAACCTGTTTTGCTGCATTGGGATCAGCAAGTGAAAAGGGAAAAACATTGTAGTCCAACATGTACAAGAAGTCACCCAGATGGGAAACAGAGTTTTTCCACCCCAGTGGCAATATATGCTCAATGGCTGGGGACTTTCCAGAGGTACCTTCCTGCCGCCATGCCCTCTGCCCAGCTCTATCTTAGCTTTAGGGACCTGAGATTTACAGTAAATATAGTATTTTTCCAGCCACAAATTAGCCTTCTTTTCATGCTCAGAATTCCCCATTCCTAACAAAATTCTTTTTACACAAACATTACTGTGTCTTGAGCAATAGTGAACACAAAGAGCCAAGTTCTTTAATTTGACAGGGGCATTTCAAAAAGGAACTGGTCTTTCAGCCATACCTGGCTTGCTCCAAGGGCAGGTTTCTCCCAGTACCCTGTGTTCCATCGATGTCTCTCAAAGGAAAGGGGCCTGCAAAGATATAATACTAATCAGACATTTGAAATGACTAGCCAAATTGGCAAGCTAAGCTAGACCACCCTGGTGTAGTTCTCATCTTAGAACAGGTCTGGGAAAACAAATTATAGCTTTAGACTGAAGTCCTAGACATGCTGAGGTAAAATACCTGGGGAAAGTTGCTGGTGGCAATTCCAGCATCTCAGCAGAACTAGGTAGGGTCTGCCCAGAGGTCATCTGCCACACGCATGCATTTCCGTGCAAGACAGTGCAGTGCAACATTGGAACACCAACACTGGGGCCAAATTAATCGCGGGGTGAAACTCCCACCAAAAAACAGTGGTGCAACCCCGGGCTGCATCTGCCCTCCTGTTTGTGAAAAGAGAAGCCTGCCAAGGATGGCATGGCCTAAGAGGCACACAGAGCTGGCAGGCTCTCAAGTGCCAAAATAGAACCAGCATCGCCAGGCGCATACATCCCGTGCTTCGCGGGCGAGACACAGACTAGAAAAACGATCGAGCTGTCTGGTGGAAAAAGCGGCTTCCCAGGATCGCTCTAGCCACGGTGTAATTGTGATCAATCCGCATTGGCAAGTACCAGCTTTCCATGTGTGTTTCACCTAACGCGGGCTGCCTGTGGAGAGCAGCTCGGGCAGGCTGATGCATGCTTGTTATCGCCGGTGTAAATATCTCTGCCTTGTGTTATTGTGGCACAAAGCAGCTGGACCATTTGAAAATCATTTAAAAAGCACTATAAAATTAGGGCTCCAGTGCTCTTATTTTATGACTTTCATGAGCAGCCATTGCCTAGAGAGAAATTATCCTCTTTATTTTCAAGGCTAAAGGTTCTTTTAACATTCATCAAAATCAAAGTGCACCCTTGATAACACATTGAGCTGTTACTTATCTAGTACAGACTCTTTACCTTCTGCATAATATCACATCTGAGAGCTCAGTTCTTCGTATACAACTCATTTCATTGTGTCTGCTGTTGTTCTCACCGAGTGAATTTGCATAGTTTCAGGAGAGGCTGGCTGATGCCCTGAAACATATTCTTTCCATAATTCCTAATTTTTTTTTTAATTTCTAGAACAATAATCTGGAGTGTTTTTGTTACTGATCCTTCTATAAAAATGGTCAATTACCTCTTCTGGCAATAGATTTGCACAGACCAATTAAGCACTGTAAGCCAAAGATTTTCAAGGACATAAATAGTACTTAGGCGCATAACCTGACAGACTCCCCTTTCTGCCTTTGAAAAATCTCTCCCCGTATGTTAAAAAAATCCACAAGTCTTTGATAGTTTTCTTTTTCTCCATTCTTGTTTTCAGAGACAGCTTCTTTACCAAACTTGGGGAAATGGTGAGTGAACCAAAGCAGCATGACAAAATGCACACAGTACAAAGGGCCAGCCATTCTTTTTAGAAATAAAAAAGAAGCGCAACTGTATCAACCAGACTCAAGCCCTCATCTGAAGGGCTTAGGAAGAGACACTGCATGAAATCCTTGGGCACAGAGGCTGCGAGTGGGCAATGGTGAGGCCCTGCACATCCTCTGTCCTGCAGCTCAGGAAAACCACTGTTTTCCTCTGGGTCATTTAACCTGCCTTAGGTTCCTGTAAGAAGCCGGTCACCTTGTTATCCAAACGTCAAATACAGACTGAAGGTAAACATTTAGAAAGTCAGAACCTTAGCTCTGCTCTCACGGTTCCTGCTTTGGCCAGGATTTTGTCTTTTATTTCCTCTGGGGTAGCAGGCTGCATTCCTGTGCCAAGAGGTGCCAGGTCTCTGCCAGGGTGGGGTGGCTGGTGCCATCAGATCCCACTGGGAAGCTGCGTGTAGCCACGCAGAAAATCTGTGAAATCCAGGTGCAGCATCCTGCACGGAGATGTAAGCAGCCAGCAGGCGAAGGGAGCCTCGCCACCACCATGCCAGCACCTCTGCTAGCACAGTGAGCCTGAATTTTCAGCCGTGGAGGTCTCACGGGCCATCAGCTGGGTTGTGACTTATCAACAGGATGCTTGAGCTAATGGAGGGGGCTGGATGGAGTCACTCGGTAATGACTACTGTTTGTGACCCGAGGAAGGCAGGAAAAGGGGCAGGGGGGATCAGCAGACCCTAGCACAGCCTGCTGTCACCATGGGTGGAGGAAGCGGGGCCGGCATTTAGCACATCAGGATAAGAAAGCACTACGGGCTGCTTTTCTGTTCCGGTAGTCGGCAGGTGTGTAACCGCCTGTGCCTGCTGGTGCCAGGAATGCAGAAAGGGGCCCAGGTGAGCTGAGCTAGCTCTGGGCTCCTGCACTTCAGAGCAGATCTGACCTTTCGGGTTAGAACTGTCCTACACAATCTCAGCCTTTACTTGTGGCAATGGTCAAGAGTAAGTGGCAGGAGAAGGGCAGCGCTCAGGGTAGCCCTCTCAGGACACGATCCAGCACCACAAGAGCCATTATGTCCCCTGAGCAGGAGCATCCTCCCTTCTGAGCCGACCTGCGCGTATGCTTGTTCCCTCACTGGTACATGCACCTGCGCAACTGAACAGAAGTAGAAAACTCTCATGCAGTAGAACAGAAATAGAAAATCCCTTCTACCCAGAGCTTCCAAATTCCTGGACAGCCACAAATTTACTTTTGTTTTGGGGATAAACTTCCTGTGCTGAACAGTTTCTCACTATTGCCTTCACTGAAAAAAGACAGCAAATTGGCATTTGAAGGTAAAGCTTCAGTGCTGAAACAGGAAGATTTTCCTTTCAAGCATGGAAGGCAAACAGATGTCTGTAGTGTCATTTCCCCCATACACACATACCTACTAAAACCTCGACATGCAAAGGATATGTGCTCGCTCACCTCGTGTCCAGAGCAGGATTAAACATACCCTGGAGCTGCTTTGACCTAGATGCTGGAAGCCTGCCAAAGGACCTGGGTCGTAGGGTGTCCTGGATGAGGCAGATTCAAAGTAATTTTGTGCTCTGTTAAACCTGTTCATTTTCAGAAAGGCTTAATCTCCCTCTGAATAGCAGGTGGGACCCTGTAACTCAGAGGTGGGTAGCCAAAGGGCAAAAGAAAGCTCCCAGATGCTGACAGTGCTTTTGCAGTGTTGCCAACAGCTGCAGAGTTCCCATCACTTGCCTTCCTCCCAAGATGAAGGGGAATCTGTTCCTAACTGCAGAACCAAGCTGGGAACAAAGTCGTTTCACCAAAAAAAGCAATATTAGAAACAATACCTTAAAAAGCCAAGTAGGATCTGAATCCTGAGGGGGAAGGTGTGAGGGCACTGGTGTCTGTGTTAGCATCATCGCATGGGGCAAGGGTGTTCCTGCCCAGGTGATAGACATCCGTATCATCGGTCATTTTTCCTCATCATCTCAGCAGTTGAGAGTTGTTTTAAATGTTTTTCTTTTGCTGCTTCACTCTGGATCTCTCGTCATCCTCCTTCTTGCTGCCACTGTGAAATGAATATTGGTGTGTAGTGATAAATATATTCCCAGCCTGGGAGGCAGATGCTGGCTGTTTGCTGCCCACATTATATAATTTGATATTTAGTAATGGATATTGTGGACACCTCATTCCTAAGACAGGTGCAAGGCAGGTTTGACCTGAAGGTCTGGCTAGTCAATCATTCTCCAGCAGCCCAGAGCAGAGCCTAGGGGAAGAAAATATAAGGAGCAGGACAACTTTAGAGTCATTCTTTTCCTGTGTATCTTCCAGCTTTTGGTCTTCAATAGATTGGCTGCTTCCTAACCCTCATGATGCTTTTAATTACTGCAGACTGGACAGAAGGGCTGGTCCTGGTACAAACCTTCCCCTGACACTGCCCCCAACAAGCCCCTTGCCTCCATCAGCTCCAGGGAGGTTAGCTCAGGCTGTGGGGATAAAAAGAAAAGGAAGGGTGAGACATTGGTGAGAAAGCTGGCGCTGGAGGAGGTCTCTGGGCTGGGGCCACTGCTGTGGGCTTTCCAGCATGCCTGCCGTGGCCATGAGGCTTTGGCCCCTTGTTGGACGAACTGCAAAGGCTGCTGATAAATTTCCTCGATGCTTGTTCTGAGGTGGGCTACAAGCTAGTCAGCAGCAGGCTCCAGCTCACATTTCCATCAGCTGCAGCAGCCAGCGCAGTGTTGCAGGGACACTTGGGGGGCACAGGGCAGCCAGGGCCACAGCTGGGACTGGGACCCCATCACCAGGACCCCCAGAGTCTGCACAGTGCTGCCGTTCAGAAAAAACTCCTACCGGTTAATAAGCACCCAATAATGTCCACTGATGCCCAATAATCTTTGCAAGTTTTCTTTGGCTCGCTTTCATCTTTTAGAAGGATGCAAGGGAAGCATCGCTCTGGATGGGGAGGAGGAATAACACCTTTGGTTAACTCAAAGCCTCCAGCCAGTCTGACTGCACTTCCCAAACCAATTTCCATTCTTGTAGAGGGTTTATTTCCTTTAAGCACTTGAAGTGAAGGCAGCTGGGGAGAGAGCATCAATAGCATGGGCTCCTCCATCTAAGCCCTCTTTCGACTCCCTGCCGGCTCCTGAGAGAGGCTCAGTCCTGGCAGTGGAGATGTCCCCTCTGTGAGACCCATGTGACTGTAGGGCTGGTTTTCCCCTGCAGAACAGGCAGGAGAGACGCTGCCTGAGGTGACCACCACTGCTAGCCCACCACCCAGCCCAGCACAACAGGTTGTCAGCACTCGGGTGTGTTAATCCACCCGGCACCTGCCCCTCACGCCTCCCTCGCTTCACGGCGGCTGGTGGAGGGCATGTTTGCACTAGCTGGGCTCTTTTCCTACCACTGGAGGTACTGGGAAAGGGAAGGTAAATATATTTGGAAAGAGAGGGAACGAAAGACTAAAAGAATCACCCTGCTTTTTACTGCGAGTGATGGCATTATGGCCTGAACTGGTTTGTACAACAGATTTTGCCAGTGGAGCAAAACCAGGCCAAATCACACCGTGTACGGGAAAAACGAGCACCGTGACAGGCCCTTCTACAGCAAACCGGCATGGAAAGCATGCAGCGTAGGGCACTTGGCGGATACACCCAGGTCAATACCAGTTTAATTCATCCAGTACATTTTGCATTTTTCTTCCAGGCGGCCAGGGCAGTTTCTCGTGCCTGGGCAGCAGCTCTCTTTGAAGGCCAGCCCTGCGGGTGCTGTGTCTGAAGTGCTCAAGGCTGCCTTCCTCCGCCATCTTCTGGTAACGGGGGAAACCACAGCGCGCCAGTAACGGCACCGTCGCTGTGCTGGTCTAAGGCAAGGGTTGTCACGAAAAGCAGCGTATAATTAGATCAGCTGGCATCACTGGGAAAAAATAGAGCCCCTCTTGCATATTTAAAAGCTAGGCTAATTCCTCCAGCTCTACCAGCTGATCTAGTAGCGGTGGTTCAGTGGTTATCCCAGAGCAAAACGCCTGGTTTGTAGACCCTAAATGTCTGTAACAGCAAAGGAGACTTGCCGAACATGTGAGGCTTTATCATTTTGTATCAGGACTTCATCAGAGTACCTTTAAATATTTTTGAAGAGAGTTCTTTTTGACTGCTTTGCTTTCAGGTCTTCATAGCTCCTTCACAAAAGACATCTTTGTTTCCTATGAAAGCCCAGGAAGATTTTGTCTGATAGGCATGTAAAGCTTTTCCTTCTACTGCAACAACTGTTTGCCTGGTCTCTTGATGTAAATAAACATCACAGATCATGCCAAAACACCTTGCATTGTTTGGTAATTCTAAACCAAAACATTTTCAGTATTTTCTTAAAAACGTACATAAGATTTATATATATATATATAAATATTTATATAAGATTAAGTTTTGGTTGCTGGGGGCGTGTGTGTATGTGTTTCCCTTTTCCTGCAATCACACAGAGGTTCTTTGCAAAGGACTACTTGTGATGCCCACTCTCCTGTCACAATAGCTTTTCCCACACAATTATGCTAAAATTATGAAAATTATATATGACAATTACAAAAAAAAAAATATCTCCAAAAGGAGAAAATGCCAATATTTGCCCTTAAAATAACAATAATAAAAAAATCAGAGTCAGTAAGAAAAACTACTCACAAAATTCCAGCCTACAAAGAGAACATAAATAAATGCCATTCAAAGCTTTGTTCATTTTCACTAGCACCAGCAAAAATGACTGCTTGGGATGCCAGGCATTGGAGGGAAAGGATGTTAATGCTATTTATAGCTCATGGATGGCTCCCATTATCATTGTACCTGAGAAGCGCGCAGTCCTTAATGTATTCCTGCTCACAGCAACTTTCTCAAGCAGAGGACAGCCTTCCCAGGGCTGTGCTGGAGGCGCTGAGGTTTGCTTTGAGAAGATGGACTGTTACATTTGCAGCCTGTTCCCAAACTGTCTATTATAAACCGCCTGCAGCAGGCACAACCTCCTGCAAGGCTGCACCCCTCCCTGCTGCCTCTGCTTGACTCTCCTGTTAGGAGCCATGAGGCTGCTGCTTTGCTGGAGGCTCTCCCTCCCTCCATCACCTGCAGGCTTTGGCTTCAGTCTACAGCCCACACCAAGCTTCAGCAGGGAACAGCATCA
The DNA here is from genome assembly GCA_035590215.1 of Microhierax caerulescens. NCBI lineage: Eukaryota > Metazoa > Chordata > Aves > Falconiformes > Falconidae > Microhierax > Microhierax caerulescens. Next base: position 46,713,007 of record JAVJGJ010000062.1, read on the forward strand.
GAAAAACCAGCAGTGTAACACCTGATGAGATAAAGATGCCAAGATAAAGGTGAAAAGACCCTCCAAAAACTTGCTGGCACATAACAACCCTTGCTTTGCCCTTGCCAACTGCAAGACCCCAGCGGTATTACCTGCAGAGTGATGCAGAACCGCACTGCCAGCTCCTCGCAGAGACAGCGCAGCAGGGCCGGGTGAGGAAACTCCTTCCCACCAGCCAGCAAATGGCAGGGCAAGCTCTCCCTGTGACTGGAATTCCATGAAGCAGCAAGTGTGTGTCCCCTGCTCTTAGCTCCTCATCCATCACAGCCCAGAGAGGGGGCCGCACATGCCGCTTTACCCACACCCCCTGACCTGGCAGCGCCCTGGCTCACTCTGCTTTACTTGGTACCCGAATACCAGGGAGGAACAACAGGAAAACCACCCCCAGCTTTACTTTTTCAAATTCAAGATAAGAAATTAGGAGCAAATATTCATCAGACACATAATCAGAAGTTTGCAAGAGAAAATAAATTCCAGTTCTAGTTCTTACTATCTCCTCTTAGTTGTCATGTACCTCATCGGTGGTCAATTCCTTCATGGCATGCAGTCACCCTACATAAAAGATGACTTAATCAAAAAACAAATAATGATTTTTAAGTCAGCAATTAAAAATATCTAAAAAAAAACATTCCACTCCCTCCCAAGAAAGCAGAGAGTGTCCCTTGAAAGCTCTGCAACACGCCTGAAAAAACTTCAGTGCCAAAATAGATCTTCCACTGTAGAGTTTTGAAGTCTTTTTGCTCTTGATGTCACTGCAAAGAGTTTGTACAGCTTTGCCAACCTTAGAAAAACGTGCCTTTTTCGAATGTACCCTTTCAAGCATGGCAAGGCAAGGCAAGCACTTCATTGCTGTTAAAACTGCAGGGAGAGACAGACAGTTTAAAGATACTCCTGCCAAATGAATGAGGAATATCAAACCCCCTTTACTTGTGCCTTCAAATATGCTGAAATCTTGCAAGCTTGACAGCATTGTCAATTTTGTATTGACAGCAGCAGTCAGACAAAAATCACTTGAGGAGTAAATCAAGAAGAATTTTCAGCCACGGTCACACAAATTCATACCGCCCTGCAGAAGGGCAAGCGCTTCGGAACCCCTTTTGATAGCAATATAGGAACATCCTTGTTTGTCTTTGCTGCAGCTTGCAAGGTGTCCCCCACCCCACCCCTGAGCCTGGCCTTTTTGACATCGTTCGTACCAGAACTGCCAGAACTTCCACCTACGGACAGCCCATGGCACGGGTGACAGCTCGGCACAGCGCTGGCTGCGACAGCACTCACTGAACTGTTATCAATGTCAAGGTCACTTTGTTTTCCTTGCTCTGGCTGGAGCTCCTGTGCCCTGGGGGCACGGGCTGCCCAGGGAAGCTTTCTGTCTAAGCTCCTCACAAGCCGCAGCCTTTCTGCTCTATTGCTGCCCTTATGTAAGATTAGAGTGAAGTTCCTACAATTAGAAGCAGTTAGCTGCACGGTGATGGTGCGCTCTCCTGATTACAGCACACAGCACAGCTATGGCTGCTGGCAGCGGGACTCGGAACTACAGCTATTTTAATCCAAGGAGAAGCACGGGTGTAGCCGAGATGTATCAAGAAAAACAGCAGGTTTGGGGGTTTTAATTCCTAGCTGTGGTACCCTGGACAGGAGTGCCCCAGAAGAGAATTAAAGAGGAAAACATCACCCTAGGCTTGACAGATACCCACAGACGAGCTGGAAATTATGGTGGGAGCCGACAGATACTCACAGACGAGTCGGAAATTATGGCAGGAGCCTGTGGAGGGCAGCGCTGTCTTGCTGGGGATGGTGCATTGAATAGCTCAGAGATGCCAGCTGCTAAGGTAATACTTTTTTTTTTTTTTTTAATTCTTCTTTGAATCAGAAAGCTGCAGATGTAAAAGCTGTCGTCCTGCCACATGTCACTGCAAGCACGATTCCCCATTTTTTTTTCCACCCACCACCCCCATTTTTCTAAACATCTTCCCTGCAGCATTAGCCCTGTGTGTGGGCACCTGCCTCTTCTTGGCTGCCTGGCCCTTAAATGGGAGGGTTGGGGAGGCAGGGGGGGGACTGAGGGCAGCACGGAGGTTCTCCCCCCTTGGAAAGATAGGGTCCTGGGAAAACATCTGCAGACGTGTTATGCTGCAAAGGGAAGGAGCACTTCCATGACTAGCCGTGACCTCCTCTCCCCAAAAGCCACTCAGCACTGGTGAGGCCACACCTCGAATACCGTGGTGCTGTGGGTCCCTCCCTGCAAGAGGGACGCAGAGGGGCTGGAGCATGTCTGGAGATGGGCAACAGGGCTGGGGAAGGGGCTGGAGCACCAGTGTGATGAGAGGGGCGGCGGGGGGGTGTTCAGCTTGGAAAGGAGGATGCTTAAGGGGGGACCCCGCTGCTCTCTACAGCTGCCTGACAGTGGCTGTAGGCAGGGGGGCCGGTCTCTTCTCTCAGGTAACAAGCCACAGGACAAGAGGGAACTGCCTCACGTTATGCCCCAGGAGGTTTAGATTATTAGGGAAAAAAAAAATTATGGAAACGGTGGCCAAACACTGGAACAGGCTGCCCAGGGATGGAGTCACCATCCCTGGAGGTGTTTAAAAAATGCATAGATGCGGCGCTTAGGGACACGGTTTAGCG
>JAVJGJ010000062.1:46724923-46748433 GCA_035590215.1 Microhierax caerulescens
GGTTGCTGTGCCTCGTTTTTTCTTTTTTTTCTGCAGGTAAGGTGTTTGTTCACTGTGCCATGGGAGTGAGCCGCTCCGCATCACTCGTGCTTGCCTTTTTAATGATCCATGAAAACATGACACTCGTGGATGCTCTGAAAACGGTGAGTGCTCACAGAGACATCTGCCCGAATTCAGGGTTCCTCAGCCAGCTCCGGGACTTGGACATTAAACTAAACGAAGAGATGAAAGGAACCAAAGCATCTGCTACCTAAGAGCTGTAAGAAAGTATTGCCGAAATAGGTCAAAACAATATTTGAGTTACTGTTATCTCTTTTAAATGAATTGCATTTGTAAACTAAGGATGCAAGTTTATGATGCTTATGATAATAACCAGAATGCATGTTATTACTAAAAGTAGATTTTACTTGATCTTTTCATTTTGCAAAGCCCTCTTAGATCACACTTACAATTGGTTGGATATTGTATCCTTCACTCTCCACCTTAAAACGTTGCTCTCTGCTGGTAAAATAAAATAAATAAATTTAAAAAAAGGTATCGGGTTCCACTTCAGAAATAGCTGTGTTTCAGCAACTAGTGCAGCTCGTATCACTTTATGAAGTGTTAGGCTATTTGAGGTGAAAGATGCCATATTATTTATGTTACAATAATACTTAGAAGTTTTCTTATGAACCAGCCCCCCACCCTTTTGCTCCCCACATCGAAAATGGTTTGCATTTTGAGACTTTAATCTGGCACTGGTTAGTTCTTGCTTTTACAGTTGGTGGAGCCCCAGATTTGGGGCTAGGAGGCTGTTTAAAGGCAAAGCAGCTGGGAAACAACACAAGCCACTCTTTAAGAAATTATTCCAGATCTCTCTATGGTTTTTTTCCCCCCCCTTTGACTGTTCATCAGATTATTATTTTTCTCCTGTGAAAAAACATTTGTTTGAGAGGACATCCAAATATTGCTCATCATCCCTAGCAAAAGTCATCCAGCAGCTGCTGTGGAAAATGCTTCTGAAGAGGAAGGTGGGTTCCCAGCTGAGCCCCCTAAGGGCTGCATGGGCAGGGGGAGCGGGTGCAGGGCAGCATTTGACAACAAAGTTCAGCGTATCCCGAATTTGCCTGACAGTTCAACGTTTTAAAACTTGGGATGTTCTTTCTCAAAAATAAAGGTCATCGTTAACATCGATTGCGACATCGCGTTCTGTGGCATTTGCTTTTGTGAGAGGACTCGAGTGAAAACTGAAGGGACACAGGAATAGCAAGGGAGGCGCTGACAGGCATCAGGCTTTCATCTTTGTGTCTCTGGGCCACCATAAGAGCGCTCAATAGTTACTGTCATCTGATGGATCAGTGCTGCCTGGAAGAACATCTGGCTCTCGGTTCCCAGCGGACAAACATTCACAGCACAAAGCCAGCTCAGGGATGGCAGTTCTTTGCATTCCGAGTACCAAACTGGGGAATGCAAAGGCATGAATACTCCCCACCGTGTGAGCTAGCTACTTGTGAACAGCACAGCAACAAGGGAAAACATTCCTTGCCGTTCCCAGTGCTGTCTACAAGGCAGATTTCTGCCTCCAGGACAGAGAACAGCACCTTCTGTAACGCACTCTGGCAACATCCCCATCTGCCAGGTGGGCCAGGCTCCAGCAACACAAAGTGCAGCACCTGACACCAGGGGCCTGACCCTCACACCCAGGGCATCTCCAGGGGCTTTGCTTTGGGCTGGCCTCGTGGCTTGGCCACCCCTGCACAGCAGGGCAGCAGTGCCACAGCGCTTCGCTGCTTTGCTTCCCTGCGTGGGGAGACCTGTGCCTGAGCTCCAGGGCAGCTCTGCAAGTGCAACACCCCCACAGCGGGCAGGAGCGGGCAGCTTGGAAGTCTCCTTCACACCCAACTCAAAAATGTCACCTGCGCGCCTCAGCTAGCCTTTAGCCTGAGAAACCCATTTCAAGTCACAGAACAAGTGGCAGGGGGAAACGGCGGAACTGGCGGTAGAGATGCCCCCAGCCCCAAGCACAAGACCCACAGCTCCTTATGCTTCCCACCCACAGGCCAGCAGCAGCAGCCATTTACCCAGCCAGTTTCAGCTGCAGAACAATGGGCACAGCTGAAGACACGCTCACTGGTGGTATGAGGGTACTCACCAGTTAAACCCAGTTCGTACCATGAAAACTTACCGTGTTTGCAAAATACCGGCTGCTGCAACGGGAAAACCTGCATCGTGCTGGGGTGATAAATCACTGCGGAATAAGGAGCAGGGTGCGATTTCTCTCGCTGCGGTGTGAGACGCCCGGGCCTCCCCGCTAAAAGCGCTGGAGCATCCCCGCATCCCCGGCCCAGGCGCTGCCCCCACGGTGCGGTATCGAATTTCGCCACCAGATGGCGCCATAAGCACGGCGCGCAGCGGTGCGGGGCCACCACCGCCTCCCCCCGGGCCACCACGGTCAGTCCCTGTCCGTCCCCGCTGGCCACCCACCGCCCTCCTGGGGCCCTTCTGCTGCAAATCTGGGTCAAACCCCGAGGAAATGCAAAACCCGCAATGCAACGCCCCAGGCTGGGGCAGAGCCCACCCTTGCTCTCCCCCCTGACAAAATGGACCCCAGCACCGCATCCAGGGTACCGCCCAACAGCTCCCCACCCCGCGTGTCAGGGGTGACCCCAACCCCGCACGGGCCTGGGGCCACCCGCCTGCTGCAAGGATGGGCCCGGCTGCCCACCAGGAGGTGTGGGCCAGGGGTAGCCCCAAACAGCCCCCGATGGCTCCGTCCAGGGTCACCCACACCACTGCCATGGCCAAAACCCGGGGTGTCTGGGTGAGCCCCACCGCCACGCTGCCCTCGGCACCCCAGGTGTGACCCCTGGACCTAGCATGCCTGGCCAGCCACATCGGCTGGCACGGCCTGGCCACGGGCCACCATCACCACCGGTCCACAGGCCACCGTCACCACCTGGCCACCGCCCCGTCACCTGGCTCCCACCGCTGCTCGCAGGTCCAAAGAGGGCAGAGGATGGTGGTTTATAATTAACACCGTTAAAAATAGGCTTTGAATAAGCTGAAGGCAGAGAGGCTGGCAATCTGGTGCGCAACTGGCACGGCAGGAGGAAACTGAGGCGGCATTACTGAGACGGCGGTCAGCCAGGACACGGCGCGGGAGCTCCCACGGCCAGGCAAGTGTGTTTGAGCGTGTTCACATACCAGCCCCTGTGACCTGCACCCCCGCACCAGCAGCTGCACCCCGGGTGGTGAGGCCAGGCTGCCGCCTCTGCCCCTGCACCCCGAAACCCTCAGTATCTGTGAAATCCTGGTTTGCTCCGCCGCTGGACTCCCAGGCTGAGGACCTTTCACTGAAAAAAATGATTAAATTCGAGGGGTTGGGGGTTTTAAATAGCAATCTGGCTTGTATTTAAATTTCTTACCAAACTATCTTTAAGATAATAGCCATGAAATGCTTAGCTGGGTTTCCTTCTTCACTGATGTTCACAAGAGCTGTTTCTGGGAAGGGAGAAATTGGCCAGGCAGTGACACGGGAGAAAATGTGAAACAGACTATGAATAAAATGCTGTGCTGTGCTGTTCAAAAAGAAAACACGGGGGGAAAGAAAGATTAAGAAGTTTGAGGGTGTGTGCGTGGGGTTGTTTTTTTGCACACAGCCGCCCCCCCATTATTTTTTTATACTAACTCTTTATAGTTGGGGACTTCTATAGATTATTTCTAACTAGGATAGAATTTTCAGACAGAAATGGGAATTTTAACATCAGCAGCCTTCCTCAGAAGATTTTTATTGAGGAAATATATTTGTATGGCTGTGGAAGCCATCGGGATGCTTGGAGTAAAAGAGTACAGAAAGAGAAGACTGGGTTAAATTAATTCCTGCTAAATACCTACCAGCAGACTTGCTGTCTAAATGGGGAGCTGGAGACAGAATTGTACCAGGGTAAAAAGGATACTGCGTCTATTTATAGCACTGCCTTCAACACTGTAGGAATTCAAAGGAAAACTCCAACTCAGCACACAGTCTTCTCATCATCTTCTTCTGTCAAGATTAAATCAGGGTGAGATCACTCCCTTCCCCTGCGAATCGCAGCTAGGAAGGATCTGTTCCCTTCTGCAAGTAAGGAGCGACCACAGTGCAGGGCACTCCAGAGTTCACAGGGAGCCCTCACCCAGCCAAATGTCACCTCTTTCCTCTTGGTAGTCAGAGAAGAGGGAGAAAAAGAGCCTCATAAGCCTCGGTGCTTTCGCGGGAAAGACCGAAGGTGTGCTGCCTGCCCTGCCCCCCTGCTCCCCACACTATCCCCCACCCTTCTCCATACCCCAGGTGCCCTGGGCCACTTGCAAACAAAAGGGCAGCGTACCCCGACCATGCTCCTGGTGCCATGGTCGGGGAGGGGAAGAGGAACAGGGCTCTGGCACACACTCATGGTCACTCACGATGTTGCTTACCAAGATGAGGCCCTTACCCTACAGGGCCCATGTTGCTGCTGCCAGGCCATCCATCCCTGGGAAGTAACAAGCTCCAGTAGGTGTCCAGGGCGCCTGTCCATCAGTAGAAATTATCTCTGATGTTAAGAGTACAAACGAGAGCAAACTTGGAAACGGTATTAGCAAAAACCTGACCGCCACTTGAAAAATGAGGCGGGCTCCTGGAGTTCCTTAGCTTCACTCTTCCTTAGCATCATGGTGCCTCAGACCTTTCCCTCTCATCTTCCACCTTCCCTTAGTGAGAGCTGCTCTTTTCTTCTCTGCAAAGCATTGCCTACTCTACTCTCTTGGTGCTCCTCTTTTGTAATTCCGCTAGCTAGCTGTCTGCTAGGTGGGGAGCAGAAGGTGCAGGACTTGGTGCTGCCTTTGAGGTGCAGGTAATTATTATGTACGTCTGTTATTGTGGCTGCTGCCTCAACAGGTGGAAAACACGCTGTTCTCCAATGGGTTTGCAGCACTCTCTCCTCCTGCCTTGTCTTTCCTCTAAAGCCAGTCGTGTGGTGTTCCTAAAATAATAAACACAGCTTCACTGCTGCCACAAAACCCCCTGGTAAATATATTTTTATGGGAATGAAATATTAAAGGATTTGAACAGTTACTCACTGAAAGCAAAATATGAGCAGTAAGGTTGGGTAAAGATTCAAAGGCTGGTTTGCTTCCTTTCCCTAGGGCACATCAAGGCTGTACTGTTTGCACTTTAGAGATGGATAGTGGGGAATTACTTAACCCAAAATGATGGAAACAATTCAGACTATAATAATACAGCACGAGAGTTTCTCACATTACCTCTATTCCCCATGCTGTTGGCTATATTCTGCCTTCAGATTCACGTGCACAACTCTCATTGGAGTCTGGAGGAACTGTATCTGAAGCCAAAATGCATTTCATTGTCTTTCTGAAGTCTCTCTACGGTTTAGTTGCTAAATCCTGAGCTCAAGGGCTGAGGACAAAGCTTGTCTAAACATTTCCCAGTGTCTGTCTCTGTGAGATTTCCATCTGCTGTATTTTATTTTGAATTTCATCTTCCTACTTTCCTAAAAACACAAAGCAGAAACATGTTTCCTCTGCCCTGGAGTGCAGGAATCACCATATTTCCCAGCAGGTTCTCTCACAACACAGGACAGATCCAAGTTTGTCTAAAAATACTACAAACCCTTTGTGGAGTAGAAAAGGGAGGAGACCAGAAACATGGGCCAAGTTTCTGAGTGCTATAAACGCCCCCCACCCCCCAAAGGGACTCCATATCCTGTTTCCTCTCTCCCAAAAATTTCACCTGGCTTTGGGTTTCATTAGGAGAAATACACATTGCTGGAGTCCAGGCTCCGAGCCTTCGGTTCGTGCTTCCTGCTGACACTGCAGAGACTGTAGAAGCCACGAAAGCTGAGTCTGACCTGGGGGCTTCAAATTTACTAAAGTAGCAGAGCAAATTAAATGGAGAGCACGTTAAGCGGGTTGGGAGATTGCTGTTGACCAACAAATCTTCATTAAGCTCCCGCATCAAGCTGTGCTGCACCTCCGATGAAACCGATGATTGTGTCTCCATCTGCGCTTCAACTGTTTCTCCACTGGGCTTGGAAGAAATTCAGACTTTAGGTCTAATTAGAGATAAAACATAATATTAATCCACCTTGCCCCATGTATGCACCCAGTTTGGTGGCGTTGGTGCATTGTTCGAACAGGCCAAGTCCCACTCTGTTCACTACCAGTTATTTACTGCCCTGCTTTTTGCTAGCTCTTTTATTTACTGCCAGCGTCTCACAGGGACTTTGTTCACTGTTTTATGGTGACTTTCTGGATTACTGGTTTGCATTACCAAAGACAAAGTCTGAGATCAGTTCCTGGCACTGCTCTCCAGACGTTTCAGCTCGAGAGCCACCGGTATGAACCCCATGAATTCATCCGGCGCGCACCTCCCCACAGCAAAGCCTGTGCTCAGCAGCTTGTGCAGGATTAGAACAAAGGCCTTCTCTGACACTCGTGGTGGAGGGAGGCCACCACAGCTGGGGCCTCTGATGGCCTTCCCCGCAGACCACTGCTAGAAATACAGCTCCACGGGCAAAACTCAGGTGCCAAGCAACTCTGCGGTATGGGCTTTAAAAACACTCTGCCCAACTTTGGCCAAATGTAGCGGGGTTTGAGGGAAAAGCGCAATGGAAAGCAAGGGGAATTCAACAGCGGTACTGAGAGTTACGTAGCTTAAGCATCTGCAGCGTACGTGCAGAGCAGGATCTTCTGCCAGACTGTCCTCGCCCTAAGGCAAAGCAAAAAATATGTATTAGGTGTTCCTCTTCTAAAAGGTTTTCTTAGAGAAACAAAAGGTTCATGCAGATACAGCATGAGGAAGGCAGCTAGCCTTCACTATTGTTCTTTGCCAGGTAATGTTTATAGTGGCCAAATGACAAGTTAGCCATGGAGCTTGGCCGCACCCCATAATACCATGTTGTCCTCAGAGTCAGGTAACACTTCAAAAACACAGACAGGACTCAACCTTTTCTGTAGCAAAGAGAAGGCATCCATTATTTGGGTTTACACAGCAGCACCTCAGCGCACAGGCCGTTACCGGTCCCGGCAGGTGGGCACCGCAAGGTGGCTTTGGGCAGCTTCCGCGGCAAAGCTGCCTGCTGCGGCCCCTGCAAGGCTGAGAAGCCCAGCCACATCACCTCCTTTCAATGGGATCCAAATTATTTTTTGCTACTGGTTAATTGGTTTCTACACTCTAGATGAAAATGTATTCTGTTCTTTTTGCACCAGGTGATGGGTGACATTTGGGGGCCCGTATTTTTAACTGCTAGTTTGCTTTAGAAAAGCGGGAAGAGTTAACCTAAAGGACAAGTGATTAGAAATACCTGTCCCAAGAGCTAAGACAACTGCGGGGAAATTCTAGAGCTCAAATCAGCTGTGCTACAGAATATGATAAGTTCCTATTTTTTTCCCCTTCAGCAGACTTAGTAGTGAGATTTTACAATGAGAAGAAAGTAATTTTCTTAGCTGACTTGGGATTTCAACTCCTTCTGTTGCATCTCTTAGACTATCCACACATCAGCAAGCAAGTCTCAGCTCTGTTTAGTCTCAGCCTGACCTCTGTACTGATTTGATTTATTGTTTTTAGTTCTCAAATGGTATATTACATTATACCCCAAAGGGTCTGATTAGAAGTGGCCAGTATTTTCATGATTTATGAGGGACATCTGGGACTGCATGGGTAGCATACGTGTTGTGTCACTGCTATAGGAGGGGTCTGTATTGACCATACCAGTGTGCTCCAAGACAAGAGCGTGTCAAATTCCAATAAGCTTTAGTGCACAAACCTGATTTGACAGGTGGCCAAGCTTGCGCTGGGACTGACTGTATTTCTCATGGTGGGAATAAAACAAAACAGCTGGATCGCTTCTAGCCGTTGCATTATGAGAGGATTTCCATTCCTTTCTCTTGTTCTATTTCTATCTTGCAGTGCTTAAGGAGGTGTTTATCCTTCCCAGTTCTGTAGCCAGAGACCTGGGCAACAGGAGCTTGCTATCAGTTCTGTAGTTTATCTTTCTGCCAGAAGATACTGGTGAGAAATACAGGCTACTGGAACTAGCCTTCCAAACTTCTCCGAGTCCTGCCATGGCTATTACATTGCTAGAGAGTCTCAGATCAGAGAGGCTGGGGCGAGAGAAAGGAAGATGAAGAAACAGAAATAGTTGGTTTTAAGCTATAATGTCAGTGCATTCAGTAAGGGCTCATGCTGTTTTTTTAGGGTATCTCTAAAGAAGGACTCTGCGGGCACCAAGAGAAGGGTATCAGGAGCACAGCACGGTGACACAGGGATTCTGCATCCTTGGTTTAATTTTGCACGTTCTGAAAAATTCTGGTTTGAGCACCAAGGCCAAAATCTGCCAAAGCATGCCTAGGAAGTCCCATCCCCACAGCATGGAAGTCCAAACTTGACCATGGCTTTCACCTCATCATATAAGCTGCCTTTGACTCTCCAGAGGTAGACATAGCTTTTGATACAAATTAAACCCGAGGGTGGCTCTTCACCCAGGTTCAGCTATTAGTACCAGCCTTTGGCAGTGCTCTGCCACTGGGCTGCCCTCCAGCTCAGACTTGTGGAGAAATGTAGAGAAATCATACAGCTTAACTTCACCATCTCCACCTAATGTGGTGGCAACGGCAGTGCCTTCCTCACAGGCTCACGGTGATAACAGCTATAAAATGCATTCCAGTGCTCAAGAAACACCAGGGAACCACGGTTGCCTGCCTCCTGCTGTTTCCCGTCTTCCTTTTTATCAGGCTACTCAACGCTCCTGCTATGACTGTGTAGGGATATGTACCTGCTGTCTCCCGTAAGCTGGGTAGCATAGAGCTATCTTTGTGGTGCCGGACCACAGGACAAGAACAAAGAGCTGTGAAGCTGTCAATGCCCCCAAACAGAATAGACCCCAAAAAAGGCAATATATTGTTTTTAAGATAGAAAAACATGCCAGAACTAGTCACAGGGGAGAAGGGCTTTGCATTGTGCCATCCTTTCGGTTAAATCCTTGGGGCAGAAACCATTCATTTTTAATAGGATTCTTTGAATACTGAAGGCTGATGTTTCCAGCACTGGGCTGAAGTACTCTATTAGTTATTGTTACAGCAGCCTCCTTCACCTTCACATGTGGCCTGCTAAACCCTGGTGGGGACACAGGACACTGATCTAAGGGACTGCACTGCAACCGGGCTTCTGTGCAAGGCACAACACAGGAAAACTTTGGCTTCTGAACATCGCAAACAAACGTGACTGCTGTCTCAGATCATTTTGGAGGTGACCTATGAAAATGAGATCAGGCTAGATTAAGAGTATGCAACTCAGAACAAGCTTGAAGAGTAAAACCACAGCTGAGAGACTGGAAACCACACAAAAGTGACACTTAGTCCGTCTTAAACTAGATGCAATGTGCTCAGCAACCCATCTGTGACTTTCTTGCGTTGTGCTCCCTTGGAAGTGAGATGTCCAGATCAACACCCCTTAAAAAGTAGATGGTATGCAAGAGTGTAGTAGTGGGGCTGGTCACCGTTCCACCCCAAACAGCCACAGAGAGGGAGCAGAGAATGTACCCTGTGGTGTACGGCACACTAACAGCTCTACCTCCCACACAACAACAGTGCAGAGGCTGAAATGCATCACTGCAAGTGTGAGCCTCTAGCCCACTGGATCTGCCTCAGAGAAACACACTCTGCACATTTTAGGCAATTTGTGAATAAACCCAAGCTTGCACCTCTCCACAGGGTCATGCTGTACTAACAGCATCCAGTAACGAGAGCACCACATGCTCTCCGAGACTGCAGGCTGCAAATACTGGTAAAGCATTACTAAAAGTCATGAAAAGCAACTAGGCTTTGTGTTGTCAAGGGAGGGTGGAGACATCGGAGTCGTTGTTTCAAAACACCAGTGTCATCCAGACAATCCAGCTGGTTACTGGCAGCTCCAAGAGGAAACCGAAGTGCCACACGTTCCTCCTGATCTACAGCAACTTGCACCAACTTGCCAGCCTGTCTATCAGAAATGTTTCATCCTTTGAGTTTTTCAGTAACTGTCTGCTGATGCTTCCAGAGGAAAAACCAGAGTTTAGCCATTCAAAATATACCAGGCTTCACCTCGTACAAGTTATTGCTGGAGGCAAAAGAGATACAGCAATGTAACAACCCTCGTGCACAGCAGAGGCAGCCTTAACACAGAACTGAATTTCAGGCAAGCTTGTCTTCAGGTGGGAGCACAGAGATAGCAAGCATGTCTCATGAGTGTAGCACATCCAAGAGCTGTTTAATGCTAGAATACTGTAGATTAGGATTTTCTTTTTCTTAAGAGGGAGTATTAGAATAGAGGAAGCAGTTACAGACTGTCATTTCCAGTCACTGGTCACGTCTGCTGGCTGAAGTCCATTGCAGAAGAAGATGCCAGCAATGATGTTTGATCTAGGAGCGGGGGCCTGGCAGGGAGCTAGAGAGACTCGAATATGGCCATGCTGTCGCAGTGACAAAGAGCATGGAGATGGGGCAGATGCATTTTGGACCAGCTACTGTCTTTGGGTCATATGCAGCATGTCTGACTCCCTACCACATCAGGCTAATGGGCGTAAAGATGCACTTGGCACCTGAGAGCACAGAGGTACCAAGGGGCTTCCCAGGGCCCCTTGTTGCCACTGAACTTTTGTGCTCACGGCCAAAAGCCCTGCGTCTTTGCTGGGACCGGGGCTGGAGGGGAACCGACCCTGCTTTACTTGCTTGCCAAGAGCCAAGTTCAGGTCCTTAGAGCTCTACAGTGCTCTCGCTCCAGCTGATGACTTCATGAACACCTAGTGTCGGGAGGAACACGGCTCCCCGAACACCTTTCAGTGTTTGTGTTTCCTTGCATATGCCAATGACATCATTGCCACCTGAGGGCCTGAACCCTGGGCTTGGCAGGTAAAAGCCTTGAGGGTCACCTTACATTGGGGTTCTTGCTCTCCCTGCATATTTATGTAATGATTGCTAGATGGCTGTAATTAAATGACTGTAAAGCACCACCTAAAATGCACTAGTAATAAATTCTTAGTAGCTGATGCTATAACAAGCACTTACAAAAAAAAATATATCGTAACATGCAGATTGTTAACAGTGTCTGGGCCTGTTTAATGCACAGCTTTAAATAGTTACAATGCACACTATTAAAATGGTGTGTAAAATTTGTAACTAGTAAATAAAAGATCCAATTCAGCAACAAAATTTAGCCAAGCTTCAGTGATGATGCAGCCACAGAGAAGCTTGGGGTGGATGAGCTATCTCCTCTTATCTCTGCAATCCTCCTGGTGGTGTGACCTGTCAGCCATGGTTTCCATACAGCATACTCCATGTGCCCACACCTGCCTGGTGCAGACTCTGTCCTGTCTCAGAAACGTGGTCAGGATCCCATTTATACAAAAATGCAGAAGTTTTCTGAGTCCAGAAAACACTTGGTTTTGCATTCCACCAGGAAGGCAAAATCCATTTAGCTGTCCATATTTTTTACTACTCTCTTATCCAGCTCAAGCTGCAGTGTGGGCAGTATCTCTACAGAGATGGTTTCCCGGGGCTAAAGAATAAAATAAATATACATGCAAGACCCAGAAAAAATAGAAAAATCAGCAGGTGGCCAGGTTCTGCACATTCGGTACAACATTGCTGCACATGAAAGGATGCCGGCTTCTGCCCAGCCACCACCAGGAACCACACACATGGTCGGTAAATACAAGTGTACTAACCAGCTGATGACAAGAGAGTATTTTATACTAGAGTTACAGACAAAAATGAGGCCACCCTGCCTCGGGGACTGCAGGCTAACGTACATCCTGAAACAGTCAAGACCATCAGGTCTGAGCCCTACTGGCTGGCCCACAGACTTGCTATGAAAAAATTAGACATTTTTGAGGCTTCTGAGGCCTGGCAACCCCTAACATCAGTGGAAGCTGTGGTAAAGTCAGCATATTTGAGAACCAGGATGGGTTGATTAATTTCTTCCTTACATTTAAGTCAGAAATGTTGCTGATGATTTCCCTGGATGTCACATGGAGGAAGATTCTACCTGGACAGAGGACAGGCATCACGATCCTTCTCCAGTTAAGACAGAAAATTCGGCATCAACACAATGCTGAGGGGAAAAAAACCAAAAAACTCAATCAGATGTTTTCTTCTTCCTTGTGCTGCTCAAAGCTGTCTAATGCAGAGATTTAGTTTGTCTGCTCCTCAACACAGGGTCTGCGTGGTCTGCTGAGAGCAAGTTCACCTACGTGAATTTTGCCAAGTCACACCAAGCGGCTGCCTTACCCTGAATGTACAGCTGGGTTAAAGTTGTGGGGCTGGAAGCCTCCTCTAAATTTGGAAGTGCCGTTCAGATTACATCTTCCAGCTGCCGGAGAGATTTTCTTACAAACAGTTGGCTGCTCAAATACCTCGTGCCTCCCTGGAAACTGCCTCTATCTCAGCTTTCAAGTCCAGCCAGCCCTACCTCAGTCATCGCTGTATTTGATTCATACCATCTATATCCTGTAGCATTCCCAGCAATTGATAAATTATGGCTCCAGCGAGACTATCGGGTTAAACACCAAGGAAGAAAGAATGATGACAGTAATACTTGTCATTTGTGTGGAGATGTAGCAACACAAAACCCTCTCTCAAACATACGTTACCTTGGAGGAATCTTTCCAAGGGATAGGCTTTCTGAAAAACGTTTATGAGTTTTGAATACACGATAGGCATGAACTCGACACGACCTACTCTGGCCAAGCCCCGGGCTTCAGCCTGGTCTTTTACCACCACAAATCAGTCTATTTGAAGTCCAGTCAGACTGATAGCTTCACTGAGATGACAAGGTTACAGCACAAACCAGCTTGAGAAAAAAAAAACAAAACAGGATGTAAAGCACACTATTCTCAGGATTTACAAATTCAGAGATACTTTTACTGAAGGCAGAGGAAAATGGCTGTGCTGTACCCATGCACAAAGCCAATACAATGCCTGGGAAGACTAAAACACTCAATATGCCATTGAATGGAGAGCACCGGCATCCTCATTTTATTCTTAAATCCCTCCTTTATCTTGGCATTGGAAAATGCAAGGAAAAGCAGAGGATGGAGAGGCTTTCTACTAAATATCCTAGACACAAGAGCTGATTTTTCCTCCCGACTTTCCACAGCATCACGCTGCAGGGTTTTGCATTGCCCCATCTCTCAGCCTTCACACCAGCCTCTCTGCTTGATCTCGTACCAATGTAATGCCTAGCTGTCGAATTACACTGACTTGTGAGTTTGTTCTTATTTAATGAAATACTATGGTGTTGGAGAAACCGGAGACAAGATGGCACACATTTCCAAGGACTGAGATGCCTGTCACGACGGGATCCCTGTGTCCAAAGGCCCTCTCCTCAGCACAGCGCTGAACCGCCCTAGTTACGTCATGGATAAACCCAGAGTCACCAGATGAACTCAAACACCACCAAAGCACCCACAGCGTGTGCAGTCCGCAGGGGCATTCGCTGCCGGGAAGACAGCAAGCCCGAGCAGCCAGGGAGGAGCCACGCTGCGGGACCCGTCACAGGGTCCCTCCTGGGGTGGCCCTGTAGGGGCCCATGGCCGTGGCTCAGCCCCACCACAGCCAAGCACTAATGGGTCTCCAGAAAGGTGGCTACAGACGCAGGCATGGCATGGTGACACGTATGGCCTGTGCCATACGCTAGGTCAACTCTAGATCATCCCAATGACCTCCCGCCCTGCGACAGACCTCTTTGATTGCGATTCTCCTGCTAGTCATAATTAAGGAAATTCTATTACACAGTTCAGATACAATTACTGTTGTAGTACAAACCAATTCAAAATTCATCTAAATATAATGGTAAGATTTCTCCTACGTGACTGAATAATTACTGCAATACAACTCCAGCAGGGCAAAGATCAGAAACATTTAATATGAGTATCATTCAGAAACCGGCATTTTAAAATTGCAGTGCTCGTTCACACGACACACATCACAGAAACAGATCCACTCCAAAAAGCGAATAGAGAAATTGAGCCGAGAATCATTAAAAACATATTTAAAAAATGAAGAACAACCACATTATTACATATAATCATTTTCCTTTCACACTAATTTGTTTTAATCTATTCAGGCTCCTCATAAAACATTGCACAAAATTTTAATCATAGCATTGTTTTCTTTAAATATGTGTGTTTCAGTAAATGACACTTGCATATATAAATTTAGTGAGTTAAAAATGTTAGATTGATGCTAGAAATGAGCAGTCATTTATTCAGGAAAGAATTGCCTTGTTTTCCTGTCTGTAAATTTTCTATGGAAAGCTATTATTTTTTCCAGTGTGTTCATTATTCAATATATTAGTTGAATAGTCCTACAGCGACTTCTCTGCTTTTGAATCATTCACAGCCTGTTAGTTCCAGTTATTTCACATTTGAAATTTGAACTCCAGTCCTTCCCTTTTATTGGACATAGAGTTTACATGAACTGATGCTGCTCTCCAGTTGAAAAAATGCGACCAGGATGCAGATGGAATAAGTTTTGCATACAGCATCAGCAGCTTGTGTTTCAACAGGAATAAATCCCTTAGTTGTAATACAAGATCAATGCGAGCACAAGCTGAAATCACCTTAGGATAACTGTGAAGAAGCACACACATCTTGTAAAGACCATTATCCCACAACTTTCAATGTCTACGTAGCACATGCTACCTTCTTTTCCCAGGAGCACTTTTCCTAAGGTGTGCTATACTTCAGAGTTATCGGCCCAGCTGTTACAGGGATGGAGTTACGGACCTGGAAAGCACGACTCCCAGCAGGGCTCTGCGAGTTGCTGCCTGTCCCTCTGCATCCTAACGGCAGCCTGAACGCTGCAACCTTTCCAGGACTTTGGGGCAGTGCCCTCTAATTCTCCACTCCTATGAACCCTATGGGGAAGCGCGGCTGCCATCAGCCTTCAGTCCTCTGGGGCTAGGTATTACAAAAATCCAAGTATTTATATAGTGAAGGGGGCAAGAGGAAGGGATAAGAGGCAGTAGTAAATAGGAAAAAGACCAAACCAGTTGAAAGCAACTTTATGGGGAGTGAGAACTGCCCTAGAGAGGTCGTTAGCCACGCTGCAAGGAATGAGATACATCAAAAAAAAAGGGGAACATTTGCTGCAGATATTATGAGGTGGGAAGGATTGGAGGAGGCTGTTATACTTGAAAGTATTTAATGAACTGGCAGATGGCCCTGTGGTCAGGCACACAGGAAACGTGGGTCCCATTTCGGCGGCAGACCTCCTGCGTGGGACCAGAGGAGCCAGGCTGGTGTCTGAGATCACCACTGGGAACTGGGCAAACTGGGTGTAGTGGGCACTGGGGTAGCTGGTGTCAAAGAAACTATCAAAATTGATGGGAGCTGTCCGTTCCAGTATGGGAATTCCTCCATGCCTCCTCTTGCATAAAGCCATCCAAAATGGGCAAGAACATCTGCTTTTGTTTTCACAGTAAAAGCTGACACTGGAGGAGATATGCACATTTGGGAGGGGAGCACATTCCACAGCGGAGCTCTTTGTAACACAAACAATACAAGACCATCCTGGGAACATCATTATTTGGTGAAAATGTACTGTATTCAAGAGGACAAGGCTGCCTGCAAAGGTGGCAGAAGGTGGTGTACTGAAATAACAGAGGGGCCCCTCTTGGCAGCTGGGTGGCAAGGGAAGCCACCCCACGCGCACGGCAGAAGGGGGGCTCCTAGTCCACCTTCAGTGGCCTATTACTGACACGACAGCCCACGCTTCCTTCCGCTTCTGTGGCCTCTTCAGGAACTTAGTTGCTCCACTTCTCCATCAGCAAAACAGTGGATTAATATGAAGGTGCAACGAGCTCCCAAAGCAGGCTCATCTTCAGACTCTGTCTTTGTGCACGCAAAGACAAATATTTTTAAACAAAATGACAGTAAAAAGTGAACTTTGGGCTACTGGAAGTACCTCAATAGAAAACTAGGAAACCCTTTCGCCACAGTTAGTGTTTGAATGAATTTGTCAATGGAGGTACTTGAACATGAATACAACCTCTTCGTAAACGATACAGATGTTCAGCCTCTTCATAAATGATACAGATGTTCAGAAAGATGGAAGATTTCAGGTTTGCTGCTCTAGACCGTTCTGCCCCAAGCCTCCCCTCAAATTATTTACGCAATGACGTTCAGTAGGCAGTGCCCAAGCAAGACTGAGTAACTACAACTTCACGTGTGCCCTAGACAGACGCTTCTGTTCTAAAGATGCATAAGTTGACAGACTTCCTAATATTTTTGTAATGCAGATGCTCAACTAGTTCTTAGAATGCAGAAAAAAGAAAAAAAAATATATATATTTAACATTTTCTTAAAAAGAACTCTGGTAAAAATAGAATTTCTATTCCCTTCTTAAAAAGGCCTCCCAACAGTTCAAATCTATAGCTAACGCAAGGAACCACTGTTTCAAAAGTAACGTACCACATGGGAACAGAGTTATTCCAGAGATTAACTGCTGCCTAAAAAACTGATTCTCCTTGTAATTAGAGCACTTACGTCAAGAATAGAAATGGGATAGTTCTTGGAAGGGGCAGAGAGGAGAGGAATACAAATGAAACAACCATTAAAAAAAATAGATTAATGCTCAGATGAATGGCAGCTGGAATCGCTGTAACTTACACAGATTTTCTCTATTATGACCATTTGTGATGAGGACAACCAGTATGGCTGGTAATAACCATTGGAAAGAATCAAAATATTCCTTACAGCGTTTCCGCTGCTGAAGGTGACAAGAGCATTTAACCAGCACATAAGATTTTCGAATGACCAATTCTATTCAGCTCAAATCAGTTTGTTGAGTAAATTATAAATCAGATTAAGTATATGTAAGGAAGTCCTAGTTACATGGTTAAGGAAAAGCTCAGCATAGCACATCAGAAACTTGTTTCTACACCCACTGAGTAGCTACTTTTACACAATACCTTTCCGTAGCATTAGCTTTTTCCATTCGAAAGCAGAACTCTCGTGCTGGAGTATCGAGGGCTGGGCTGTTTCACTGTGGTAATAATAGCGTCTAGAATTCCAGACAGTAGCATGAGCTTTCCCACTGCCTATGAAAAAAGATCTTCCAAAATCCTGAAGTTTTAATCAACTGTTTGACTTACCTAGAAAGAAAGGTTGAGTAGTCAGGTCAAAATAAGCCTGCTGAGGCCCTGAGCCTTCCAGTCTGCAAAAGCTTTCACTTCCAATTTGCTATAATAATACAGAACTTTATTTTAGAAGTGCAGGCTTTGAAACCGTTGTCTGAACCACGACACGGCACTGTGAGAGCTGCTGGACAATCACTGTTCAGATTCCAACAGCATTCCCAAGTCCGGTCACGGCCTCTGCTGAGATAAGCATATACGTAGGCAAGAGAGACATGGCGTCTGCCCCAAAAGGCTTACTGCTGTAAATTGTGGGCAAGCTGTGTGAGGGGGTAAGGGAAGGTGAGAGGAAGAGAGGGTGACCTCGGAAATGTCTCTGGCTGGTGGTGAACATCTGCCCTCCACCTTTCAGGATGGCCTGGGACTCGCTGTGCAGCGGGGACTTACTGCGCCCCAGGATCAGAAGCGCCTCAAGCTGGATGCCTGGCAGCCAGAGCAGGGCCAGGACGCCGTCCCTGGAGGAGCTGCGGCGCATGCTCTGGACACGCATACATCCCACGGGACACGTGGATGAAGTCTGGCCAAACCTTTACGTGGGAGACCTGTAAGAGAGAGGGAAGGGTTGAATGTCTTAATGCAACTCTTAACCCCCACCCTATTTCCCCCTGAATCTTCCACTAGTTATCTTTGAAAGTGAGCTAGGCACTAATAGAGGGACCCCTCGCAGTAAGTCTACGTGTTGAGCAAGGCCGAACTGTACGTCGGATGCTGCAGCATAGAGAACAGGCACCCTAAGTATCCAAAAAAATACTCCCCCTCCTGATTTCTCCTCCCACGTTAGAACAGGAGTCCCACGCTGCGAGAGCCTGGTGGGGCCATGGCATCGGTACCGCAGGCAGTCGTGCCAGAGCTAGGTAAAACAGTATCAGCCTCATTCTCTCCTCACACTGCCAGACGGCATCAGTCCCCTGAACTGATGGATGCTCAGCAGAGGTGACTTGGTGAGAAAGCAAACCAGAAAACTCTTGGCTTGTGCTGAAATATCACCCCCACCACCTTTTTATTTTTTTATCAGTTAAGAAGAACTCAAACTGATGTTTGGGAGAAAAAAGCAGGAAATGTAAAAGTCAGTTTCTTAACAAGTCACTTCTGTCTGGAAGCATTTTGGTGGACACTTTGGACCCGATCAACCTGTCAGAAAATAGCCGCTACAACTTCATGTGGTTTTAACAAACCGCACCATCAGCAGCATGTTGTACCCCACGTTGTGACGCAGCAGGAGACTATAACTCACTGTCCTTCTTCCAGGTATGTCGCTCGTGACAAAGCGCAGCTGCGCCACATGGGCATCTCCCATGTTGTGAATGCTGCTGCCGGGCGATTTCGCATCGACACTGGACCCAAGTTCTACAAAGACCTGCCTGTGGATTACTATGGAGTAGAAGCAGAGGACAACCCCAACTTTGATCTCAGCATTCACTTCTACCCCGTTGCTCGATACATAAGAGCAGCACTGAATTCCCCAAGAGGTAACCAGACCATCTGTGACGGCTGCATAACTTCTGCGTAGCAGCCAAGTAGGGCAAGTTATCAAATGGTTTTTGGCATAAAGTGGCTACCTGCAGATGTGGGCAAGGATGGAGATACCCAAACCAAGTAGCATCACGCCTTCCCCTGAAACAGGGAAGGATGTGCTGAACAGGCTTTTAAAGAGGTTTTCCCTATGCCTAGTGCTATTCATCAGCAAAAGACAAAATAGCAAATCACCTTTATTACCTGTAGGGACACACTGACCTGGGAGGAGGCACATACACTTGGTATTTTCTAATTAGCGAAAGGGTTTAAAATAAAAGCTGGGCTGGGGTAAAAAGACAAGGGCAAGCATCATATCTGAGTAAGAAGAATCAACCATAATGCTACAATCTGGCCCAGTCCTGCAAACACAAGATAGGGAAAAACTTGCTGGGAAGGAATTCTGTATAAAACGTAAGCAACACCAGCAGCCAGGAGATAATGTCAGGATGTTGCTGAAAGTAGTTAAACCTTGAAATAGGAAGATAACCCACAAAATCCTTGGACTCACAAAATACGAGCCGTGTACAATGCCACAGGCCTGGGGCTAGTGGGGAGATCATAACTATTACGGACAAACCTTCAGAAAGGGAAGTCTTCACTGCACCACAAAACTGTACAGCTGCCCACTCAAAAGCAAGCAATTTATTAAGACAACAGTTACATGCTCAGCAAACTGTTTTGCTTGCATCACGGTGAACCCTATTATCAATGAGGCTTCTAAAACACTAACTACCCGGCTTAATCATCTGCAGCTAGTAGATCTGATCCACACCATACAAGCCACAAAAAGGAGACACAGTCACTGAAAATAACATACCTCCGTGCTAGACACCTCGGTGCTTACTGCTGTTTGGAGGGCTAGACCCATCCCGTTAGAAAGTATTTGCCTTTGCGCAACCGAGGGCTGTGTTTGGATTTCAAAACCAGTTTGGGGGATTTGGATCTGCATCCATTTCTATTACAGCATATGCTATTTGCTATTGAAGTTGTTACTGGTGGTGCTCCAGAGAAAGGTAACATCCAAAAGTCTTTCCATGCATTTTTAAATATAAGTTCCAAATCAATTGACAAAAGACAGAAAACAATAGATGAATTGTGGTGGCCACAAAAGCAAACAAAAGCAGTGCTTTGCAAGATGCATGCCTAAATACTGGAAGTTATGAATGCAGAACGAGTTAGGACTCAAGGCATATTTATCCCTTCTCCCATGCTTTTAGCTATTGCTTTACTGAACTCCATATGGAAGCAGGGTTCTGGGAACGGAGACAAGGTGAAATTCAATCATATACAGTCCAGCTGCTGCTGACATTCATCATTTTAAGGAAAGTGCAACAGTTTAGAAAAATATATAAACAAGATGTTCTGGAAGCACAACTTCCTGAGGTACAGAAATTTAGCAGCTAAATACCCATGACCCATGCAGGGATGAGACAGGGAAGTGATTGTTACTCACATCATTTAGAAGAAGAGGAAAACTGGTATTTATTATAACCAGTGATGCTGAACAAAAAATTATACCAGGTGACAAGAAGCTTGTTCATATTAAATTCAGGATGTAACAAGGTACTTGTGTTTGATTGAGAAGTCATTTAAGGCTGCTGCTTAACTCTTACAAGCAAATTCAACGCCTTTTTTTTTTTTTTTTTTTAATGGAATTGAATTATCTTTTTCACCTGGGAGGATAAGTCAAAGTTAAGATTGTATGAGGCACAAACACATTTAAAACTGTGAATCAAATACTCATTAGAATTAAGTGAGAAATGTTACTCCTGTCACACTTGAAAAATTCTGATGCTTTACACCAGAAGTCCAGAAAAAAACGTGGACAGATTTATTCCGGATTTCTACCTTAGCTGAAGAGAATATGTCCTTGGTGATGTAAGGAATTCATTCTTAAGGCAATTTCTTCAGACCCTGATGCCAGAGCATGAACAAAAGGAAGCAGGGAGCGTGCAGTCACATGCTTCTAGTTGGGAGCTATTCCTGCCACAGCGGTCAGAAGCTGCATCACACCCTGCATGACTGACTTCATCATCTTGGTTGTACAGATTAAGAAATACATGTGCTACTAGTGCAGCCATGCCATTTAAGCATTATTTTATGAACCCTGCTTTTCCTTCAGCACAGCCCTGCTGTTCCATTGCCCATGTAACAGAGCTGTTTAGGAAGGCTCAGCCAAGAGCAAGCAGATGTACAACCTGCCCCCTTCTCTGCAAGGAAAAACACAGTGTCAGGGAAGTACTGGCCTTCTCCCTCATGCTCATGCTCAAGGGGCAACACTTTGAATATCAATCTTGCCCCTTCGTGTGGCCATCTGTACAATTTGCATTTTTCTGGGATGCAGCTGAACCTAAGCGTAAACCAGCAGGGTTTGGTAAAGTCTAGCAGAAGAGGGAGGGAAAGACAACTTGAGAGCACAGATGAAAGCATGCTGCAAAATCTATTACACTAATGTGGTGCAGAGAGAAAAGTTCCCAAGTGGAGAGCTTCTCCTTTCATCAACCTGTTTGTTTTAAACCTGTTTGGAGGTCAAAGTCACCCGTTGACTTCCTGACATGGCAAACCCTCTCAAAGGCGTTCCCCTTTTCCCACTCACTGAAGCAAATTAGAAGCTAGGCTCCCTCTCCTGCTGCCCTCTTGGTGGCGGTGATGGAAGCAGCTTAACTTAGGAGAGAAAGGTCCTCCCTCTAGACTCTGCTGCAGGTGCATTACAGTTTGTGGCCTCCCACTCTCCGGCAGATGACAACCCTTACCTACCTATTTCAGGAGGTGTGGGAAGAAGGGACACGCCACCACTTACAGCTCTCTGTAGGCTTCTTGCTATTTTCAGCTGTGACAAAATAGACACTCGATTAATCAAGAAACAGACAACTGATTCTGCACCTGGCTATGTGATTGTGGCTAAAACCTAAGAGAGATGAGAAAACCACAGTGGAGTGGCAAAGCCCCTGGGGCCCACTAGCCCAGCTGAGCTCTCCTCCTGGTGAGCAGCATAATTCTACTGGATTCAACGGAGCAAGGGGAGCTGGGGCGTTCACTCTGGATGACGGATCTGGAGCCTGATCTTAAGCCAAATTGAATCCATCCTGAAAGAAAGCAAGGGCTAGTTCAGGACATTTAGCTCAGTTAATGACGAGTAGCAAAAGGACAATAAGATATTATGTATTTTAATGACTGATTTGTTCAACAACATCAAATTTCCCAACTTGAATTTGGCTAACAAAGTTGAATGTACAAACTTCATCCCTAGTGCAAACCCTTTGATGTCAGTAGAGTTATAGCAGGCATGAGCTGGTTATAATATCCATAATCCGTTGTTAAAAACCAAGTGTTATTGTTCTGCACAAATCCCAGCCAGATGACAGTTATTGTCTGCCTCTGCAAAAAGTAGCTTGAGATGTGCGGTGCAACATTTCAAATAAGGATTGCAAGATTTAATAATGCCAGAAGCTAAGTGCCCCCACTTCTCCTCAGTTAATCCCATTATTCCCAAGGGATCTTGTTACACGCTCAGAGAGAAGGTTGCAACATGGCCTTCTAATGTGGGATCAGTCCAACTTCTCTTTGCACTGGATGTAAAAACAAACGGGGGCGGGGAAGGCAGCGTTGCAGTACGTTGGCTTGTGGCATGGATTCTGCGGCATAGCAGAGCCAGTGATAAGCTCCTTGCCCACCCCATGACAGGGTACGCACCACGACAGCCTCCGTGGACGTGCTTTCCCAGGCTGTGGTCCAGCAGCCACCCAGGGATCCCAGCCTCCGTGCCGGGATGGTGCATCGCAGCTGCCTCCGGTCAGAGGCTGGTGCAATGTGCTCTTAGCAAACCCACGGCAGCCAGCCCACGCGGCGCGGATGCTTCGGGCACCAGGCAAACGCAGCGGATCGCGGTGGGCTCAGCGTCACTTAACCCATTTACAGCTACCGCTAAAAGACAGGGGTCTGCGCCTGCAAACAGACCCAAACAGCAACGCAGCTTTTGTCTCCTGACTCAAGTTTAACGTTCAATTTGTCTGCTACAAATAATCACATAGTAAATTCAAATCTGCTTTCATTAGAGCAATTTTACGTTAATTAAGTCATTTCACATGACTGATTTATCTGCAACAAACAGTCATTTCATTGTCAGCACACCAGCATTTATCATAACCTCTCTGCATGGTGAAACAAAGGCTAACAATGCAGAACAGATAATGCACGCATAAAAGAGATAATATACCTGCATCCTCATGGGAACAAGCGTATCAGAGCGCCATGCAGATTAGGTCCAAGGTCAATAGTTGGTGCTTGTCCAGTTTTTTTGCTGAGACACCTTCTAAAGCTAGTTGCTGATCTAGGAGGACTCTTCAGAAGTGCAGAGAAGCAGGGTGGAAAATTCACTGTGCTCCTGCTCTTGGTCACAATTCAGTATAAAATGGTAGAGAGCCAGCCTGAGCAAGCAGGAGTGTGGAATTTGTTCTGCTTTCTGTGTCCCTAACAAAAACACATCAGGCAATATTTAATGGCAGCATCCATACCTGCGCTCAGCTCGGTCTGCAGTTCCGGACTGCGGGTGGGGCTGAGCATTTTCCAAGGTGAAAGGTTCCACTTGGGTGGAAGAAAAACAGAACCAAGAACAATTTTACAAAAACTAGGTTCAGAGCAGTAAATCTCCTGCCCCCTATCCAACTTCTAGCCAACTTTGGATTGAATTTAAAAATATTTAGTTGTTCAAAATCAAATCCAACATCAACAGCATTATTATTATTATTATTATTATTATTATTATTTTATTTTCCCCCCCTCCTGGTGCAGTTCAAACCATAAATATATA
>JAVJGJ010000062.1:46748533-46765418 GCA_035590215.1 Microhierax caerulescens
TTAAAAATATTTAGTTGTTCAAAATCAAATCCAACATCAACAGCATTATTATTATTATTATTATTATTATTATTATTATTATTTTATTTTCCCCCCCTCCTGGTGCAGTTCAAACCATAAATATATATTTTTTTCCTTTTAATTGTACAGTGCTGATAGCTTAGAAGTCTTCACGAAAAAAAGAGAAAGAAAGAAATTTTTCTGAAAAAAGCGGTTATGGTTCCAAGAGAATTTTCCAGCATATGCTGTTCTTTGGCTGCCGTTACATGGGGTGTGCATTAGGTGAGTGAGTCTGGATGCCCCCCAGTCCCTGCCACTGTTTCACTTAGGCCTACTGCAAACTGCTGAAGCGTGGGTTTTTCCCAAGGCCTTTTGGACTTAGCCCTATTCACGGTATTTTTCAAAGAGAAATTGTGCTGCTGACTTCCTTGTGTTTCTCTGCAAGTCTCAGACCTGGGTTATTTGGGTCTGAAGTGCCTCTTCTGGGGAGGATAATGGAGCATACACATCCCACAAGGCTGGTGTGAAGGCTATGGATAGTGCAGCACACGGAAAAAAATAAAGTCTAGTGAAAATTCAAATTAGAGTTATCTTTCAAGCAAGGGTGTGAAGCGTTTCTCCATATTCTGATAAAAAGTAGGATTTCACTTCCAAGAATCCCCATGGAGTTAATGGAATTGACAGATAGATGCAACTGAGCTTGAATGACGGCATCAGTAGCTCAGTAAATTCTGTATCTGAAGGGGAAACACAAGCAGAAATCATGTGGTCCTCTAACGCTGCAAAACTGACATTACATTGGAAAAGCCTTTTCCTTCCCCCAAAGGTTTCGATGCCGGTCCAAGCCTGCTGACACCAGAGCTGTTTTCGCCACTTCCCTGGAGACTATATTTGTCCCTTTATTTCTACTGAAGACAGGTCTATCTTTAGGGCTGAGCTCAGATTTCTCATGCCAGGATAACGAAAGGTGGCTGTGTCACATCGACTGTGGAATCCAACACTTCTCCCCACCGGCTGGCCAGAGCAGGTTCTTACAACACATGCTCGTGCTACCCGAGCACGGGGCTATGCCATCATCATTAGTCAGAAGTGGAATGGTTGCTAAATAAATACTCTGTCACAAACAAAATGGGATTTAAGATTAAAAGCTGTGCACAAAGTACCCAGAATTAACACCCAGGGAGATGGGGGCAATCAGACTGAGGGTTCTGGCTGGATCTAGGCTCGTCATCCAGCAAGGGTATTTTTGTCTCGCTCCCTGGTAATAGAGAAATTAAGATGCTGCAAGCGCAAAAAAAACCAAGGAACTAGCCCTGAAAAGCTGCCCATTCTTTCTACCCCTCCTTATATTTTTACAGCATCTGAGATACTTTATTTCATCTCCAGAGGGAAAAAAAGCAGCAATGTGGGATTGCTTTTACTAATTTTCCTCTTTTTCTGGACAGAAATTGATGTTGTTAAATTGCATTTGTACAGCTATACAATTAGTAAACAACAGACCACAAATGTGACAGCCTAAAAAAATTAAATTTAAAAAAAAAATATGCAGGAAATATTTTGTTTAAAACTTGTGAATATTTCCAGTGAAGACTACATTTTTTTCAGCTGCCTTAATGGGAGACAGAGCTGCCCAGCAGGTGATCAGAAGTTCAAATCTGATTCTGATCACTGGTCACTTTAATAATGCCCAATTGCTGAGCCATGGTTTCTGTGAAAAGACTAGATCTGGCCACAACAAAGGACAAGAGATTTTGAAAATTTTCAGGCATGGCTATAATCGTATAGAACAACAGAACATTTTTTCCAATTAAAAAATTCTCATTGAATCATACCATTTTTGCCAAAGTCGAAGCACTTCATGGTATTTCAAGATGCAGGTTTTCAGGTTCCCGATGAGCTCTTTGTTCACATCCAGAGGGAAAGAACTACAAACCTAAATTTTTCCATCCAAAAGCAATCCTTTTGACAAAATTTCCTTTAATGTCATGTAAGACTGTTTAAGGGCAATGTTTTTCTCCTTCCAGCATGGGTCAGAGACAGACCCTAGAAACCCAGGAAGCAGTCATGATACAGAATTGTGTTTCTCAGGCTGCTTCCATTAGGGATCACAGCAGCAAAACCAAAAGCAGAGGAGAGGGGAGGAGGGAGCTATACTCCTGGATCCCTGGGAGGTCCTCCCAGAGGCTCGCTTACAGCGTGGAAGGACTCATGATATTATTCTTTTTAATTTATGAATACTTTAATGAAGATGGACACCTCTCATTGAAACCTCTGGGGAACTAAAACCATCTCATACATTGTTTTTTCTAGCGATCACCTAGTACAGATGGGAAGATAAAGGCATTAGGGAAGGACAATGACTATAGATGTACAGGGTAGGCTATGGAAATAAAAAAAGACCTAAGGAAGCCGGTGCAAATGGCAAATGCAAAGAGGAGCTGCTCTTAACGGTAACACCATTTTCTCATACACTTCCAACAAGGTCTGGGCAGCAGTCAGCACCCTCAGAATGCATTACTGCCCTAAGCAACGAGGAAAAATGAGCTTGTGGAAAACCAGGAGTGTTCCTGTAATAGCAGCAAGCACTCCTGGGAATTGTACATTTGAAATCCCAGTTTTCCATGCCCTCAGGTAGTAACCGACCTGCCAAGGCTGCTTCCCAGAGTGTGGCCTTCAAGTATGATGACTTGAAGCTTTGCCAGCTAGCACATCGTTCCCAAAGCCCTACATGAGCAAGCAGAGAGGGACACCAGGGATGGCAGGCTGGGCAGGAGGGCTAAGTCAGGCTTACAGTTAAGCCTAAACAAGTAACCATGGACCTTGGAAAACAATAATGAATTTTCTGTTCCCCAGCCATTAAAAACCCCACGGTTCCCCAAACAGCACTACACCAGGTCTGCTCCACAGGGCTGAGCACACCTGCTTGCTGAGCTCTAGCATCGGCACCCTTCAATCTCTGCTCCAGCACGATCAACCCCACCATCTGGCCTCCTGGCATAATTGCTTGTCTCTCCTTTTTCCAGGCAAAGTCCTAGTTCACTGTGCAATGGGAATCAGTCGATCTGCAACTCTTGTCCTCGCTTTCTTAATGATCTGTGAAGATATGTCCCTCACTGACGCGATTCAGACTGTGCGCTCACGCAGGGGCATCTGCCCCAACTCTGGCTTCCTCAAGCAGCTTCGGGAGTTGGACCTTCAGCTAGGAAGGGGGAAAGGCAGAGAGGCAGAGGCCTGCTAGTGCCAAGGGGGCATCTCTCCCGGCACCGGACCGAGAGATGCTGCCCTCACTGAAGGCAGCGCAAGGATGCCGTCAGGACTGCTTTGTAGCTGCACTGAGAAATTCCTTGGGAAATGGCCGAGCATGAGCAAGCTGATAGGAGTTCAGCGTGTGTTTTTTGGATAAGCCCACTAATTGGAAAGAAAATGAAATAAAGAAGGAATCAAACTGCCAGTTTTGCCCACCTGGGCCTGTTTATTTAACTACCTGTTGGGCAGGGCACAGGGAGCAGTTGGGTTTTCATGCAGAATTAAAAGGCAGCACAGTCAACTCGAAAAAAGACTTTTTACTTGCTTATAATTTCATTTATATGGCAAGAGGGAAAAAGGCTAAACTAGTAAAAAGCTAAAGAAACCATGAGGTTTTTAAACAAATCTTTAACATTTCACATCCAGCTGGCTTAGGGTGAGACTCCAGGTTTTGCAAGCTGACATGTTCCTTTAGTCTGACATGGTGACACCAGTCAGGATCCAGCTCAGACCTTGGGCTCCTGCTGGTAGGAGCTGCGGAGGCTCTCACTGGGACCTTCACAAGTCCTTTTAGCTTTGAATCCATGGCTAATACTCAGAACTTCAAAAGACCACGAAACGCTCAGGAGCCAATACTGGAGGTCGCAGCCGGGTGCTGCACCCTGGGATGCAGCCACAGGCAGCCTCACAGCTGGCCAGAGGGAGGGCGGCCGTCCCCTTGCACACATGAAGCGAGGGGCACGCTGGGGGCACCCTGCCCACTGGCGCACTGCAGGGCAGCAGCAGCGCCAGGCAGAAACATCCTCCTCTTGGCTTGCAACCCGATGCTCCAAATCACATTCCCCACATTTCCCTATTTTAACAGAAAGCCAGAACCTGGTGTCATCATGTCAGAGCAAAAATGAGCAATGCCTCCAACAAATCCAAAGCAGCAGCTCTGCATTTCGATTACTCTTTTACGCCCAATTGGCCACATTTAATCTTGTGAAGAACTCGAAGCAGATATTTGCTTCGGTGCAATTACAGCCACATACAGAACATTGGCAAATGCAAACAATATAGAATTTCCACTTGACGGCAGATTAATTTGGTGTGATGTTCTCCCTCGAGAGGTCTTAAAGGCTTGCAGTTCTGAAAGTACCCTGCACTTTGTATTTATAGCACCATGGATGTTGAATAGAAAGAGGGAAGCATACACCCATTCTGAACTGAATTTTCTTTTGCCTCCATACATTAAAAAAAATTAACTGAGCATAGCACACTTCCACTGCATTTCTCATAATGCAATATGGAAACGTGATTTCCCTGCAGAGCCTACAGAAAAATTCAGGTGGTGCTTCCACTTTTATAAACATACTAAGTTAAGCACAAGCAATGCTGCAGACTAATTTCCTCCCAGGGAACAGAGAGATGGGTCTTCCCTCCAGAAATGGTCCCATCCTTTGAGACTGGAGTAAACGGCCAGAAGGGAGGTCATGGCTAATGATGGAAAAATCAGCAAAGTTATAGCTTTCGCAGGCCTCTTACTGGCTGCCACCGCAAGGAGATTAGATTTCAGTGAGCGCGGTGGCTGAACCACTCCTGGCACTGAGGTCTCCTCCACCTTGTTCTGTCTGGGGATCGTTTTTTATTGCAGACCACGCTGAAACTGTTTTGTGAGCAGTCTTTTCAGTTGCCTTACGAACCACTCCCAGTCTCTGTACCTCACCCCGTGCCAAGCCAAACGGCACTGTGTTAAAGCACAAGGGGCGTATGAAACAACGGTCCAAAATCCCCATGCACTGAGCCCGTCAGGACAGGTCATAATTCCCAGCAAGCTGCACGTCTGGAAACATCTGTGGTTGCAGGGTAGAGTTTAAAGTGAACAACTTCTCAGAGTGACTGAGCCAAAATTTACCCCAGCTGAGGCCTGTTGGCCACTGCGGGGCTGTTTCAGGCGGCCCGGGAGAGCCACAGGTTCCCTGCCAGGCGTGACTTGCAGCTGGGAGCAGTAGGTCTGGCTGGAGCTGCCACCCACCGGGGGTCAGGGCGCTGGCAGAGCAGGGCTGCTGCTGGACAGCACCCTTACAGGTGTGTAGTGGAATCTGGAAAAAGATCTAGCCAAACAATGAAGAACAACAGATTGAAACCACTGACCCAAAGATAATAAAGTAGCTATCCAACCCCAGGGGGGAAAAAAAAAAAAAAAAAATCCCTTTCTAGAGTGGCCCGAGCTGGTTCCAGCGGGAGGCAGGCCCCCCCCCGGCATCTCCTCACCATTTCCCCACGCTCCCCTGAGCCCACTGTGACCTTCCCTCTACGCAAGGGCTGCAGCATCGTGGAGGTGGCCAGGCAGGGGCAGAGGCGCAGGCTCCGTAGCTGATGACAGCCCTGATCTCCAACCCACACGCGATGCACTGAGGTGGCTTATGGCCCCTGGGCTTAAAACTACAGTTGGAATTGAAGACAAAGAAAATGAAAACAACATTGGGGGTGGTTCCAGGTACACCTTGTACTACATTTTCAAGATCCAGAGTTGCTGGCTGCGCAAACCACCAGCTTGGTCCCAGAAGGAACAGCTTCTTTTCACCACAGCCGCCCTCGCTATCACGAAGGCATTTGGTCCCAGCGCGCAGCTGGTGATTTGGCTGCTGCCGAGTCAGGGCTCCGCAGCCCCACGCACCCTCCGCAGCCCCAGCCGCACTCACACCTGCCCAGTGCCCCCGCTACATATCACCTGCCAAAAGCCACATCAGCTGAGACTGCAGGCGCGGTGGAAGCGATCGGAATGGCAGATTCAGACACATTAATGGACAGAGCAGCATTGCTGCAACAGTCTTTTCCGTGCCTACTTCTTACCCCGAGCAGAGCAAACAAAACCCACGAGGTTTATTTATCCATCCCACGCACTTCTGAAGGAGCACCCACCAGCACTGTGGTGGAGCTGGTGTACTGCCCACCCAGTATGCCCTCGAGGGAGGATGGGTGCCTTAGCCCCTTCTCGCAGACAAGGCGCCGGCAGCCTGCCTGAGCAGCAGCAGGATGCTTGGAGAAAAGCACGACAGGACTGCTCTCCAGCCTCCAGAACTGGCATGAAAGCACGAGAATAGTTTTCTCACATAAGATATCTTGCCTTCACCAGCTTTTCCTCCCAGACTTTCAGCAATGATAAATACAGAGAATATTGCTGCAGGCATGTCTGTGCTGTGTTATTTATCCTTTGGATTTGCACTTAGGGTTTTATTTGTAAAAGGAAAGTGGGACCATAAATCTGTTCTGCAAGGAGCCAAGGGAAAAGAGGACAGAAATTTTCAGCAAGTTGCATGGGGAGAGATGATGTCAAGGACAGGTTTCCCATGGAAAGAAATGATAGCCAAGATAGTACCCAGGTACACACCACCTGTAGTGGCAACAGCTAGAGTGTCAGCCTTTTTCTTGCAGGTGCATTAATTAATTCCTCCTTGCACAGGTAGCTTTGGCGTTGCTACAGCAAGGGTGGTCTTCCTACAGGACCTTCTTAATTCATAGCTTTTGCCATTTTTCTCTTATAAAAATTAAAAATAATAATAAAAAAACCCTAAAAAAGCTGAAAAACCAAGTGTGACTAACTAACTTGTCAGGGTGGAGCACCAAGCCACCAGACATGCCTAAGTTGACCACCCTCCAAGAGCACCCGTTGTGTCGTGGCCTTCAGTGTACACACGGCCGCTCTTTGGGTACAGTGCCTTAAGTAAGCACAGCACCTGAAGGTTAGGATGGAGGCAAGCAGCCTCACAGGCAGATCCCCAGGTTCTGCATTACATGGGCCTGTCCCACTTTAGCCAGTGGCTCCCACTTCTGCTTTAACTTCGTACTGCCCACCAAGACCCAGTGACTTTCTCCTGCATATATCCCTGATGTCTAGGTCAGATCTGCCCAGCTTCTGCCAGCCCCTCCAGAACTGCAAAGCACTGTCAAAAGTCCACTTGCCAGACATTATCCTCCTCCCATTATTTTTTGTCCCGACAACAAGGCTGAGCTATGTGTTACCGTCGAGAAGGGCTTCAAAACAGCTTGTGCTTTGCAAATTCACTCCATAGTCCAAGGTCCAGAGTCTATGCAGCTCCTGGAGCCAAGTCAAACAGGAATCTAGGGCCCATGAGGCTTTCAACAGTTACGTTTTCTTTAGGCTACAATTATTTTACTTAGAAACTAGACCCCTGATCTGTTGCAGGAGGCTGCAGTTTAATAAAGTCACACAATTCACTCTTTGCAAGGTACTACTCGCAGTACAAGTATCATTGAGTTACCCCGCTCCCCCTCACCGCTGGCCTCTGCAACCTCGGCTGTTTACATACAGAAAGCTCTCCCAAAAATACCCAGCGATGTTAGCTGAGGATCTGGCTCTGTCTTTCCTCCTCCTCCTGCTTCTGCCTCCACAACATCCTTCCATCATCTTCATGCTCAACAACCCTGGCTGTTCAAGCAACCTTATGCTTGTACCACCCTCTAAAAATTCATCCTTTTCCTTCCTGCTCTGCTGGCAGCCATTCTCCACCCTGTCACAGACCAACTTCCCCGATGTTGCCACGCTGTGTCCCATCTAGTGTTTTCTCACTTGGTCACTAAATTACAGTGAAGCCCACATCATCTTCATTGAATCCTTGAGTACACTGACATGACTCTGCCCGCTTTCGAGACAGTAAGAAGGTGCCAAGTCAGGGCAAAAATAGTACCAGAAAAAGAACAACATTTTTTACTTTACTTCATAAAGGGCCATTTGAAGACTGCAAAACAAGATGCAGTACTCTCCACAGACTAACTTCCGAAACCACCCTCAGGGAAGTTACCCTGAAGATAAAGCATCTCCCAGTGGAAATACCATTGCAAATAAAAATACTTTCACAGTAGTATAAATAGAAAACCCACAGAGCAAAAATGCAGCCAACTGACAAAAACATCCAGGTAAAATTCAAAAGCAGGTCTGGGATTCAGCTTAGACTTCTAATCCCCATGATGTGGACAGAGCCTCCCATCACGCAAAATGCCACTCATCAAAGGGTATGGTCTTCCAGTTGCTCCAGCCTGATCCTGCTTGTTGCCAATCACCCATGACCACAAAGATCTTCCAGTGCACTCAGTAGCATCCAGCACAGACCAAGACTCATAGCAGCACAAAGGACCTTTGATCCTTCAGTCCACCCACATATCACCAATGGTCTTAAATGCTTCCCTTCTCTAGGTGTTCAGCAGGCAGACCCTAAACATGAAAGCTCAACAACTCTGCTGCTGGAGTAGACAACATCTACCCTTGTGGTTACTCCCAGCGCAAAACTCTTCTGAAAGCCAGCTGCTGCTCTACAAATCCCTTTCTGTGAAAAGAAAGCATCTAATTCAACTAATTCCTCCTAATTCAATAATAATTCATCAATTACTCTAATATTAAATCTCAACAACTTAAACAGTCACAAAAATTTACAACCAGAACAAGTCATCAAAGCCCTTGAGATTGCTTTTGGAGGACCAACAGTTCTTAGAGAAAAAACTCCCCAAACCCAAGAAGGACAGAACTGTAATAAGGGAGACACTGGTAATTTTTGCACCAAAACCAATTAGGCTGCTTGCAATAAATAAATAAATAAATAAATACATCAGTTCTTCACAAAAACCCCACCCATCATTGGAAAGCAATCAGCCAGCAACGAGCGAGCAAAGAATTATTTGCTCAGCTCTGGTGACAATTGGCTGTTACCAGAGTTATTCTGACACATTGTTTTGGAGAACATCTGTTTCCACTCTGACTCCTTTAACTTTCAGATGTGAAAAACAAAAGCTCATTTTTATGCCATGTCTCCCATCTTCAGTTGGCAACAGTTGCGTGATTATGAAGTTATTGTTATGCTGGATGATCTGTTTGTCAGTTTATATTTTCCTATCATATCTATTTTTAGCTGCTCATTAGTATTACTTGGAGCCTCTCCTATAAATCTTAAACATTTATAGCACATCTCGACAATTCATCAAATGGAGCCAACCTCCAAGGAAAGGAAACCCAAACCACTTCCCCCTGCTCAGCTGAATGAGATTCAGATTCTTGTCTTTTAAACTTCAAACTCAACATTTTCCCATCTGCTCTTTATACACAACAGCCCTTTTGCTCCGCACCAATATTTTATTCTCCATTCATAACTTTTTACTTCCCTCCAGAGGTTTCCTGATGCTTTTAGTCTGCTGGACTCATAGAAGACTTGGATTTTGGAGGGTTCCCCCGCCTCCCCTCCATTGAAGGGGAAAAATAATCATTCAGCAATGAATGGCCACTTTTCATTACTCATTCACAAGAAAGACACAGCAGGATCCCAGGGCTGGACTCAAAGACACTTTTCTTTGACATTCTCACAAGAGGAAAACAGCATTTTATCAAAGGCTATTCAAACTAAGGGTATTTGGAGAATTAAAATTACTTTTTACTCACTGTTCTATTCATCGATTTGCATTTCTAACCCTCTGTGCCTGCACATAGAACAACCAACCAGCTATGCAATTCCTGTAGCTATGATCACACCTGGAGATACCAGCACGCGTGACTTCACCAGGTCGCTCATGCACGGGACATTTCTAAAGGGTTTGGTCTCTACATTGGCCAACAAGATGATGTCAAGAAATAATAAGTGGAAGATGTTGCCTGGACAAGGGTGTTGCAGAAGAAAAATCTCCACTCATGAAGAAACATGCTCCCCCCCCCTCCCTGCCAGGCAGTGCTTGGCTGCAAGGAGAGGCTGTGCGGCAGGTCCTGCCTGGTGGGACTGAGCACCGCCAGCCAGCCCGGGGAGATGGCCCTTCTTGTCCGCCGCCTCCTCCTCCTCCTCCTCAGCTGCCCAGGGGAAAGCCCAGCCTTGCACACTCTGCGTATTTGAAAGCTAAGCAACACATTTCTCAGATGTGACTGTTAATTGCCTGTATGTAATTAGCTGATACCCAACTGGAACACACAACTGATTAAAAATTAGACTGACTGTCTTTTTCCATCTCCTACATATTTGAAGTAATCAAAGGAGACGCCATACAACAAGAAATGAAAACTGTACCAAGGAAAACAGTCCTGGCATGCATGTTAGTCTTACAGAGTGGCTTTAATTTAAACAGCTCATTTGATCAGGCAGAATAGCTGTGTGATGCTCTGTAGGGAGGTAGGCAGTGCTTGTGAGAAGGCAGTAACAGAGAGGAATATTTAGTCACTTTCCATCAATTCACGCAATACTTCAGTTGATCTGATGTCTTTTCCTACTGTACATTTTCATGGAAGAAAAAAACAACCAAACCAACCCAAACCCAACATTAGACTCACTTGTGCCTCCACGTGGTTACATCCTGATTTTATGATCACTATAACCTCCAGCAAGTCCTACAGTTAACCCATTCTGCTTGGCACTAGACATATGTCAGCTTACCTGGGTTTCTGCTGCCCCCGATCCTTCTGGTCAGATGTCAAGTCTCAGTGCCCCAGCAGCCCGGCTGGCCAGTCATCCTAAAGCATTTCAACAGACAAATATTAACTAATACATCTTTTTCAAGCTAGTCATGCTACCAACAGCCATCCCAAAGCTCAGAAATGCCTGCCCGCCAATAAAGGTGCTGGCTTGCTAAAAAATAAAGAAACAAGTTTAGGGCAACCAGGAAAAAAAAAAAAAAAAAAAAAAGATCCTGGGAAGCTAAAAATTCTGTATATTCTAGTAGTTAGCCCATGCAATGTACTGCAAGAGCGCTACTGGAGCACTGTGACTATACTGGCAGAATATCCACAGAGTATCAGCTCACAATGTGGAATTTTGGGAAGAAAAAGCAAATTTTGCAGGCACAATGACTCAGAGATGAGATGACAGCAGCAAACCCAAGCAAGTCCAAGAAAGCGCCATGGTATCAGGATCCCTTCCCCACCCCAACCACTTTTCCCATGAAAAGAAGTATGCCAAATCCCTTACAATACTTTCATATTAAAACATAAAATTAAAGTGAAGATTGACACAGACTACAAGGTTCAAATCTTATCCAGATTTCCCTTCACACTAGACACTTAGAGATCTGGGATCCTAAAGTTTATTATGGTAATCGCAACCTTGGATCCAGAATCAGTTAGACACGCATACAAATGACCCCCATATCTACCTTAGCAAGAACTGTATTTCTGCCAGCTCCAGATGTTCAGAACTCCCGTATCACACACCCCCTTTCCCATTGTGAGAATATCTTTATAAACCGTGGGATTTTATTATTATTATTTGTCTTAGGGTTCATTGTTTTCATGATTTTCTTGACAAGGGCAATAAACTTACATTCCTCCTCCTCTCCCCTGCCAGGGAAAGCTGAGATTCTCTGGTAGATTTAGGAGTATGTACCATGTTATGAGATGCAGAAAAAGCTAGGAGAGCTAGAGTGCTGCCACCTGGTACGCCACAGCCGTGTCCTGGGGCTAAAGCAGCTGGGAGCACATGCTGTTCCATTTACTTGGCTATGCCTTAAAACGAGCAGTGCCAGGGAAGGATGTATACATGCAGATATATTATGGCATCATCGACATCCATGACATTGGGACATTTAACAAATCACTTCGCAGCAGCTCCAAGCCCTGCTCTGTCAGCTTTGGGAAGGAACAGCCCTTTGTGAACTGTCAGTCACACTAAGATCCCTACTCAAACCAGGACGATTCCCATCAGAAAGTAGAAATTTGACCAGGCCCTGTGTTATCGCATACAAACTGATGGGAACAAATCTGTGTCTCAGTTTGAAGGGGATTGTTTCCTAGCAGAGCCATAACCAATCAATTTATATATTTAATATTTTTTTAAACACTTGGAAAGACCATATAATAATACGATTTATACAAGGCTTCAGTCTTCCGAAGGAAGATTTAGCTACACTAGCCCACAGGAGGCATGAATTGCCTGATGCTGAAGCTATCCTTTCAGCAGCCTCGTATACACACACTCAGATGAGAGTCTGGCTGCAAAAGCAGAGAGAAAATTGCACGTCACTGATAGGCAAAGGTTATAACATGAGCCACAATGGAACCCACCTACAAAGGTGAGAACGTCGCTGCTGGGTTTAGTAACTAATGTTACAAATACTCGGCAGCACCAGGAAACAGAACCAGGAAACAGAAAGCACTTGCAACCCGTGCTTTGCGCTAGTGGGACACAAGAGCCAGGTCCCACAGCACAGCTGGCAGCGGCTGGAGCCACCGGCAGCCTGGCATGTCCCAAGCCACCATCCCTCTGCGCTGGCCTTTACGCCTTCCTCAGATGCTACTACTGCTCACCCCCATGGAGGCAGAGGGATGCTTTGGCCCTGAGCACAAATGATGACTGCGGGGGGGGCTAAAGAGGGCAAGGAGGGGGCAGGACATAGCAGGACCACGGGGGACACCAGCACCCCGAGTCACTCCTGTGAGCCGCAGCTCCTCTGGTCCAAAGGCTGAACTCCCCCCAGCACGCGGTGATGCTTTACCCATGTCATTTTTTACAAACATTAAATATGGGCTGGAGGTTTTCACTGTCCTGTCATGGCTGCCTGGAGGATTTAGAGTTCTGGCTGAAGACTTTCAGTAATTTCTGCCACTGCAGCATAGCAGGGCTCTGGAGACACCGACAGTATTTATAGCAGCCTGAAAATTGTACCTCTTCTCACCAACTGAACCAGTTCCCTGAGCTGAATGCTACAGCTAATTGAGAGAAGACTGTCATATACCATCAGCTAAATTTACTGCTGATGCTCAAGATCAGGTTGTGCTGACTGCATTGTGACAGCAGCGTCTAAAGGGAGGTCATTGTCACTTCTACATCCTCCCTCTAGGAGCAAGAGTCTCTCCCGCATCTGCACTGCTAGGTTTCTATTTATAAGCTTGAACCCTGTGATGTAATCTTCCTTTTTGTTTCCAAGGAAACAATATTTGATGTATTCTACTTTCAAGTTTTTCTTTCTTTAGGTCATCCTGTGTCCATCCCCACCCCCCCCTCCCTTTTTAAAGAGATAAGTCAATAGGTAAAACCTGTACTTACTTATCTCTGGTGTGCAGCATAGTTTTCTCTCTCACCAGGCTTATTCACATCGCTAAAAAATTCAAGACATTTCAGAAACATGCTTAGCAGTTATTTTATGCACTGTTTATACATATTACTTCTCTGATAGTAAATGAGCTATAATCACAATAGGCAGCAACTCCTGTTGATAGCTCGATTTTCTCAAAGCCCTCAGTTCTGCATCTCAGCCCCAAGTCCTCTTTTCCTGGAAACATTCTTAAAAACCCTCTCACTGACCATCCAGCTACTTTCTCATGGTTTTAGCCCTCAAGCTGGGGCTTCTGGTGGCCAGTAGTGTCCCCCAGCCCTCCTGTTCTAGTAGCAGGGCATCTCCTGACACCCCTCCGCATGCTCCTCTGGCACAGGGCCACATTCTCGGGTCTGTTGTGGCTCTCAGTTCATTTTCACTCACGCGAAACCCCTCTGTGTTGATGTTGTTTTAAGGCAATTCATTGTCACTTCACCGCCGGCAGGTTAGGAAAATGCAGGGAACCAATTCCATAATCCATAATTTATACTGAAATTAGTATCTGTAGCAGCTGGCAGAAAGCATGCTGAATGGATTCTTGGAGAAACGTGGGTGCTTTGGAGTCTTAATGGCAAAGCAACGGGTCAAGCTAAAAGCTTTCCCTAAAATTCCCAGTGTGAGTGTGTTGATGTGGATGGGCTGAAAGGTGTGGGAGAGACCGGCTGGTTTCACAGAAAGAGACTATCTTAACACTGCCTAAAAACTGAAAGCAGCAACTCTCATAAATGTAGCTGATTAATTCTAACTGGGAAAGACGTGCTCGTTTTTATTACTCATACCTTGTGCCTCCATGATATAAAACAACAAATGAGCTGGACTGATGAGCTGTTCTTTGTAGAATGAAGTTTCAGCCAGAGTTTTTTTCAGGACTGCCCATTTTGGAACATAAAAGGGCAAGTAAAATCCCAACCTAAGTGAGATGTAGACCAAGAACACTCAGTAAGAGTTCGTGTGGTAAAGAGAAGAAAAGGTGTTAGAGTCCATGCTGGATATCAAGTCAGCAAGTAATACAAATTTTACGCTATCAAAGAAACTTCAAAGTGAACATGGAAATTATCTGCAGTCAGCATCTTCCATTTTGGGTCACATGGGTTGTAGACTAACACTCACCGATTCCTGTGCCAGCTCCAAAGAAGGCCAGGCTCCTTACGGTATCTGATCTTGGTTCAGAGACTCCAAGTCATTCCACAAGACCTCCGCCTTGGCAATCGCAAGGGATGCAGGATGGGAAGACTTACATGATCTAGACCTCTACCAACATCTCTGGATCGTTTTCAAAAATCCATCACAATTTTTCCTCAAAACCCTAAAACCAAGGGCTTTCCCACACTCTGCATTCCTAGTAGCTGCTCCAGGAGGCCACTTCTCTCCCTCTCCCACCTCAAAAGTATTTGTAGTCAGTTCTATCCCAGATGACCGCAGCTGTTACTGAGCTTTCATATCTCCCAGTCCAGCCGTGGCTCCGTGACTTGA
This sequence comes from Microhierax caerulescens, assembly GCA_035590215.1. Lineage (NCBI taxonomy): Eukaryota > Metazoa > Chordata > Aves > Falconiformes > Falconidae > Microhierax > Microhierax caerulescens. Next base: position 46,763,315 of record JAVJGJ010000062.1, read on the forward strand.
CAACACTGCCTCCTTCCCAGTGGTTATGCAGTCTCTTGAAGAACCTCAGTAGAAATCATGTTTGACAGGAAAGGGAACAGTAGCGAGCTTCAAGAGTTTGTCACAAGGTTTTGTTAGTTTATTTCTGAAGTAAAACATTTCTGGTAGCTAAAATGAAGAGCACATTTCACGGTCTGGCAACGCGTTGCTTCAGAGATTGCGGTTCCATAAAGAAAGAGCTCTACCGAGTTTGTTTGCTTCTCAGAGGCACTCCTTGGCACCGGACAGGTCCAATTGGGTCTTGGTAAATCAAACGCTTATTTGATGTCAGTGAAACTAAGATGCAACTGCTGTTTTGCTCAAGGTTGTCAGAAAGCTTTTCAGTAATCACTTTCAGTCAGAATAGATGTTCAATTGTTCTTTCCTGCTGCAAGGGGGAAAAAAGCAGCAGATTGCTCTTCCTCAATAATTCCCTCATATTTCATTTTTAATCTCTTAAGCAAATTACAAGTGAAGACCTTTGATGTATGCGCCAGCCAAACTCGTTCGTTTCTCAGTACTTGCTGGACTAGAGAGGATCTCCCGCTCTTATGCATGTGGATGATAACAACAACTTCAAAGCCCCCAGGCATGTGTTAGCTTTCCCTGACTTCCTTCCTAAGCATGCCTTGCGTGGGCCAGCACCAGTTAAGACCCATAAACAGCTGCACTTGAATGCCATCTATTAAGGCAGTCTTGCTATCTCTCGCAGTGCAACAACTCTATTTCTGCTTCACAGAACTAGTCTGTCTGGCTTTTGTATTTTTCCTGAAATGGAGTACCTCATTTCCAACATTTATGGTGTTCTCAGCTTAAAAGAGTCTGGAACCTGATCAAACTCAGAGCAAAAAGCCATTAAAAGGCACTTGCCCTGAGGTGGCGCAGAACATTCCTGGTGGATTACGAGGCATTGTTTTGCTGTTGTGGGGTTTTATGACATGAAGTGTACTTGATTACTTCTAGGAGGATGGTGGGTCATAGCCATATGGTACCACAGGACCAGATGTTCCAAATACGGCAGAATAGCTGCACCTGAGCAGTGGTTGGGCAAACTTCCCCCAAGCTTGCTGAGGAAAAATGAAAAGGGGACATATTTCAAACCAGTTAATGTTATAAGGTATAGTTATCATCGTTATTTAGGCTGTTGAACTCATTGTCAGAACATTTGGAGGCAAAGAGCAAAGAAAAGTTAAAGAGAATATCGAGTAGTCACGTAAGTAAGAAAAACCACCACCAGAGACAATCTACATTGGAAGGAAAGAAATAGTTTGGGAAAAGCTGTAAAACTTCAGGCTTCCAGCCAAGCTTTACCTAAGGAGGTGAAGTGGGGAGATTAAACAGATCTTCTGTGGGGCAGAGAATTTATCCCATAAGTGGGGAGCACAGATTCCACGTGTTTCCTTTAAGGCATTTGTTACTGCCCGTGGGCAGCGGCACAGACTGGACCAACGCACTAGCACGGCAGCCGGCGTTTCCCGAGCTGCGCTGCCAGCGAGCCAGACGCCTGGACCAAGGGGACAGCAAACATCAATCCAGCCTCTGGCTCACAGCTCTATTTAAGTCTAGGTTTGGCACTCTGCATACCATGAGATTACTCTGACCTCAAACCTGCTCTCAGCATGTCTGGACAAAACTTTCTGTTCAGACTTACGTACCAAGTATCTATTATCTTTGTTTGTTTGTTTGTTTTTTAATATGCTATGCTTAGGAAATAGGATGGACCACATGATTCTGGAGTCTCTGCAGCGGTATGTTATTAGGGATATAGAGAAGAAGAAGGAAAAAGCCCCCAAACCTTCTTATCCCAATGAACAATAAGAGCAGAAACAGACTGTGGCAGTTTCCCAGTGTGTTGTGTTAAGAGAATTTAAGTGAAATCCTGTGTGCAACACTGTGGTGTATGAGGGACAAACCCACCTGGAATGCTGGCAATGCCATGGTCTTTGTAGGGCAGTTTAAATGCCATGATCAGTTTTTTGTGGACCTCAGGAGCACTTCAGGATGCCCTGCCCGGCACTGAACAATGTACTCGCTGGCTAACACCCTGCACAGAATTTCCCTCGTAGGTGCTCTTATCATAGGGCTT
>JAVJGJ010000062.1:46765518-46777113 GCA_035590215.1 Microhierax caerulescens
GCTTCCCCTTAGCACCGTAAGAAATGGGGTGGGGGGAGGGGGTCTGAAGCAGTTTGGGTCCCCAGGCTCCTCCTGTTCCCGGCATGCTTCGGTAAGGGGAGGTTACAAGAAAGCCCTCATCCCTTATTTTCCACATTACTGTGCCTTGGGATCTCTACTCCATTTCAACACCAATCTCCCAGAACATTTTTTTCTGCTGACAGCAAGAGAAAAAGCAGAACAGCGAACAGAACTCCTTTCAGAGCCCTGGCCCCAGCCTCCCCCTGCAAGCCCAGGGAAGCTCATCCAGGGCTGGGGTCCCTCCTTCCAGGCCCCCAGGGAGCTTGCTTTGTCCCTAGACTCAAATACTGTCTTATAAACACCGCCACTGCTGCTGGGCTAACTGTCGGAGACGTAGCAAGAGATGCACCAGCCAGTAAACGTGACCCCTACCAGGTCAAATCCAAGTTCCCCTCCTGACAGTGCTGCCTAAGAAGCTCATAAAACAGTATTTCTATTTGTTACACTACTCAGACAAGCATCAACTGTTATCTACAGGAACACTTCCTTATTGACTAAAAAACCAGCATAAAAGGTAACGTACCATGAATCTATCATTTCTGATGGACCTTTCAGTTACCCCCATTTTCAGAATTTCAGAAATGCTCTTAATGTGTTGACTTAAAACACTCAGACACCAGACTCCTTGGCCCTGTGAAGCAAAGCTGCCCCTTTGATTTGATCTGCAGAACAGTCTCACAAGTCAACGTAATTCTGATTCCCCTGCTGACAGAAGCTAGCACAAACAACGGTGAGCTGCAACGATGAACGCAACAGACGACGCCTTTTAAAGAACTGAATAAAACTCCAAATACATCAATCAAAACTAAGTACACGACCAAAATTTTCTGGTAATCCTGAATTAGGAGATGAAGAGAGAAGAACAAAGTCAAGCTCACGCGGTAGGTTACGCGGGGTAGCAACTGTCCGTTCCGTTTTATGGGTCTGCAGTGCCTGCTGCAGCAGAGCCCCAGCCTCTGATGGGGGCCATTAAGCAATACTTCAGTATAAAGAGAAATCAAACAAGTAACACCCAAGTAGACACTCCTGCACGCAAGGTATTGTCAAACAAGTTTTATGCTTGCTGAAGTCAACAGGCATTTACGCGGCACTACATAAAGGGCACGCAGCATTTTGCGAGGAGGGCGCACAGTCATTTAAAACATTTCTCTCTCTATCTGCAGTAATCAAAACAAGTTTTAGCCAGGCTACAGCTATACGTCTAGTTTGAAGCCTGCTTGTCTGTGCAAGAGAGAACCATCTGGATTTACTTTACAGTTAACTTTAAAATATATATATATATATATATATATATATAAGGTTTCTTAACTTTTGCCAAACAACTGGAAACATAATGGTTTCTGCATGCTGTTAACATCTCAGTACAGCTGCAAATGTCCATTAGGACAATCTTATATAATTATATACTTATTCTTCCCATGCAATTGTTAAAACCCCAGCTTTTCCAAATAACAGCGTATTTTCTAGAAAAGAGGAAGACTTTCAGTCCACCAGGTTGGAATGGGGGAGGGAAGTCTTCTAAAGCAGAACTTTACTCAAAGCTTTTCTTTTAAACTACCATAAAGATTTCAAGCCTTAGAAAACCTGAGTGTCAGATTTTTCCAACTGTACCTCTCGTGTGGTCTGGCCAGAAATCTATCACTTCTCTCCCTTCTCCTCTTCTTTACCCAGTGCTTGTGGAACAAATTCAGTCCTTCTAAGATTAAAAAAAAATAAATTAAAAAAAGCTTTTGGTTCCCCCCCCCCCTTCCCCACTCAAATGGGACTTCAGTTCTCATCCTTCCCACAGCTCCAAACTTCGTGCCACAGAACCCACCACCTAGGAAGCTGGCCAGTAGCAATTTTTTTGGCCACAGCCTTGCTTGTTCTGCTTGGGTGCATTGTTTTTCTTACCTAAGCCTTTGTCCCTTCTAGCTGGAACATCAGCTCTCAAGGCTAGAAATTGCCTTTTACCATGCATCTGAAGAGTGCCTTGCACTGTTCTCAGTTGGCCCTTAACACTTTCAGAATACACATGAAAAATAAAGGGATAATTAATTTTTTTTTGCCCAGGGTCATTTTCTGGGGCTGGTGCAGTTGCTTTGCGAAGGCATGGGGCCAGTGGGTGATGGTACACAGGAGCCGACCACCAACAGCCAGGACCTGCGCGCCTTGCAAGGGCAGGCAGAACGCTTGCACGGCTCTGGGAAGCAGGAGTGATTCTGCATGTTCAAAGCACCATCATCAGCTTAGCCGAGATATTCAGAAATGACCAATAACATGGCACACATCCGCTTTTCGGAGCCCAAGGCAGCTATTCAACTTTCCAGCGGGCAGGTGCTTACCTCTTCCAAAATAAGAACCTTCCTGCTGTGTTTCCCATGTGTCCAGGCTCCAAAGCACTCTAAATTATTGGCCACTCTCAAAACATCTCAGCAGCTAGTGCTTTTTACTTAACAAAAGCAAAACTAATGGAAACACACATACAACTGCTCCCCAAAATAGAATATTTTTCCAGGAGGTGAACGATTCCTCCCTACGTGTTCTTGGGACCCTATGGAGAGAGGGGCACAAGGGCTCATACTGTTTTGACAGCCAGGCAGACAAACAAATACTTTTGTTTCAGCTTAATATTCTCGGAACTCAAAATGCCAGCCTGAAAAAGCAATACCGCAAAACGTTGTCATGCCATCAGTCTGACATCAGGAAGACAACTCTGGGGAGTGACAGCCTGGCAGAAGCACCAGTCCGCTGCCCATCCCCGCACTGTGCCCACCAGGGTGCACAGACCTTCCCCGCACACCTTACAGAGCCGCCCCCCCACCAGCACTGCCAGGCTGCGCTATCATCTTACCCTGCTCCCCCACACCGGGTCGCCTGCAGGGATAAAAATAAACCCACTGCTGCTAGTTCCTGTTATATGGGGTCTGTATCGCCTCCTCCACAAAGTTCCTCTGTTATCAGTATAGAATTAATTTGCACAACAACCTTCCAAGGTAACTTGGAAGGCACAGCAGGTTTCTAACATCTAAGCTCTTTCTCATTTTAAGAGCCACTATCTGAATAATTGGCAGGGAGGAGCCTGGCTGCTCTGAAATACAGGAACTTGGCTAAAGTGATGCTGTGAGCATAAACCAGCAGCAGATCCAATGCCCAGAACTTGAACTGAGACTGTTTGTTATTAGTTCACATCTGTACTGCATGACCATGTCTGGTCCTGGTCCTTCTGGGATAAACTTTAATCTTTTAAACAAGACAGGGGATGACAAAGGTGGTTGGAAGGAGCTAAAGTAAGACTAAAAATAACTGACATAGTCAAGTACTTGTGTCCCACTGAAAATCCATGGCACCTACTGTGGAACTTGGATACTTTGGAAAAAACACTTGGGCAACCTGCAGCTTTGGTCAGGCACAGGCATTTGCATTCACTGAAGCCTCTTTCCGTCTTTGCAAGAGATGAGGAAGGCTCCCCAGTGGGTACGCACCAACCGGCTGCCTTCTGCATGCGGTGGGGTGAGCGTAGGGAGCACTGAAGAACCAAGCAAGCAGCGCACACAGGTCTGCCAGGAGAGATCACTTCCACGATGGTCACCTCAAGAGAAGGGCTGGGAGCCCCAGAAGGCAGGGACGGAGACCAGCAGGCTACTTACCTGTCTCACACGCTTGTCCCGACTGGTCTCTGCCTCCTCCCACCACTTGCAGGCAGAAGGCAATGGACCTGAAGAATTTCCCCTGGAAAAACCTCAATACTCATGTGACAGCTGGAGCTTCTTATGTCATTGCAAGTCTGGCTCCAGCAGCACCAAAATCTTGTTACTCTTAATGAAGTTGTCCAAGCTGGCCACACTGAGGCAGGGTTTGCTACGGAGCAAATGCTTGGGGAGAACACAGCGTGTGGCAGCTCCTTGCACGTGCTGGCCCATCCCCGAGGCAGGCAGCCCTGCCAGCTTGGAGGTCGCACTCCCACAGCGGGTGAAGTGCTGGAGTGGAAGAGGTTTGGCCCTGGCAGTGGGGAACCCAGATTCCATCTTTGATGAATATGGCCATAGCTTACCGCGGGAAGTCTTAGGCTGTCTTCAGCTAGAAGGTGTGGAACTTTTCAGGAAAGCTTTTCAGGGGAGTAGGGCATTTTTCAAAGGTTGGAAGGTGGACCTCTGCCTCTTTTTGGTGAGCCGTGACCATGTCACCAGAGCTGAGCACCGCGCTGCTTTCTCACCAGGGAAAGGCATTCCAGGAGTCAGATGGAAACCAGAGTGGCAGGGCTGAAGAAAACCGAGGCAGGGGAAAGTGGCATTCTGGTGGTGCAGGTGTGAGAGATGAGGACCTTGTTAGGTTGCCACCTCTCCCGTTGCCATGCCAGTGCCAAATCCCTCGTGCCAAGCATAACAGGCAACAGCAGGGCAACACTTTTAAGCCATGTGCAGCAGGAAGCGGAGCATCTGGTTTGACAAGGGGTCAAGAAGATAAAGATGAGTTTTGTTTTCTCATAGTCGACACGCAGGCATCACATAACCTTAGTCATACCAAGGCTAGGTAACTGACTTGCCAGGTTTAATGTTTCAGGTCACATCAGGGAATAGTTTTACCAGCAGATGTAAAGATCATCCTTTGGAGTGGGCATCACTCAAGGTCAGAGTCAGCAAATCCTCCCCTAAAAATAGACTCTCATTGCAAAGTTGGTAAGATTTCTTTTGTCGTTCTTAGTGCCACACTTCACAGGACCGAGCTGCCTCGAGCACCCACCTAAGCTTACAGGTAAGGCTAAGCAATGCACATTTTCTGCCTGTACTTGTGCTCCTTTTTCTTGCTCTTACAACCTAGTTCAGTAAACTAAATGAGGGAGAGGACTGGGAGCTGACAAACTGTCTAAGGTAACTGATAAACTTGTTGCAGAGGAGTTAAAAAAAAAAAGCTTAAAACTACTGCAGAGTCAAAAAGGTTTTTGGAAGTATAATTTTTAAATTTCAATTTTAGATTTTTTTAATAAATTGGTCATGTTACAGAAGTGACTTTATAAAACAGGAAATGGGGTACCATAGCTGTATTCACCCGAGAGATAAATTCCATTTAAAAGTTAGGAACAGAAATAGAAAAATAGAAAAGCAGTTTTTCAAGCTTTTGTAACATCTGTCCCAGAATATTTTGCTTGTTCTTTGGTAACTGCTCCACTGTCCAGTCAAATCTAACTTTCCCAGTTGAATTGCAATTCTCTCAGATGATGTAGTGTTTTAAATTTCTTTGGGCACTCTCATAATATTTAATGAAATCTCAGCTTAATCTGTTTTAAATTAACCAGTTCAGTCAACAATAAAGAATGAGGGCAAAAATAAGTTTTTAAAAAGTCATCAGTGGCTTAGAAATTCATTGAAATAGCTGGTTAGTTTTGAATAGTCACAGCAGGAGGGTCTGGGAAATAATTGCACAGATGCTATGATTCTTCTGGATTTAAACTGTTTAAAGACGAATGCATCAGACAAACTATTTTACAGTCCCTGAACACCTCCAGCATAAGAACGCAGGGTGAAATACAGGGATTGGAGTAAGTGGCAGTTTTCAGTGGACACTAGGACAGGAATAAGGAACACAGGATTGTTATTCTTCACTTACATACACTGCAGGTACCCTGGGGGGTTCCAGTTTTGGATGTACAACACTGGTTAATTGTTTTAGAGCTCTTTTAGAGAACGAGTTTTTTGAAAGAGTTACTCCTCCCTCCCCCTCCTAAGGGGTATCTGTACTAAATTAATTTTTTTTTCATCTAGTGTTAGGGGAAAAGAAACACCCAAACCCACCACCCAGGGAACGTTTGCAGCACCGTAGCTCACTGCAGCACCCTGGGGCGTTACAAGTAACGCGAGTTACAGGGGAAAGCAGAGAGCTCTTCATGGTTATTGCCAGTGTCTGAAGTCTGAGTCAAATGTCATGCAGATGGCGTATCAGGGAGCACCATTTGAAATTAATATAGTTAAATCATCTGACAAAGCAAGCTTTTGTTACTGCAGCTAACCAACCCTCAGCTCAACTGATGTACTTTTGAGTCATGAAAAACTTAGAAAGCGAAGCGCTGTTTACCCTCCCCACAAGCGCACATGCTGCGCTCCAGACAGCATAGGCACCGGCTTCTGCAAGGAGAACTTTCCAGTTTATAAAACCATCCTCTGCTTAGTCATACTCAAAAAAGGGTGAGTACTTTTTCACCCTGAAGGGAGGAATGTACCTGGCATGCTGGCTGGAAATGGAAGAACAGAACATTTCCAGAGGATTCAGGAACTTGCTCAATAGATTGTCCCTCACTACTTCTGAAGACCCTCAGTCACGAGATCTGATTTTTGTCTGCCTTGGGCACCGGGAGAGTGCTTACCTGCAGACAGGCTACTACGATAGATTCAAGCCTTTTGCATGTTTTTTTGAAAGTGTAGGAGAACTGGTGCCCTCCATCCTTACCTTCTCTCCGGTGCTTCCCCCTCTTGCAGACACTCGTTACAGACACCATTTCTCCACGAAGGTCTTGGTTAAAGTAGTTATTAAACTGAAAGAAGTAAATAAAAGCATTATTTTTACAGTTGTCTGGAAGCCAGGCAGGTCTCAGGTTTGGAACCCCTGGAAGGCAGATGTCCTTGATTTCAGTGGTGTTGAGTTCTACCTGATGAATAAAAACATTCAAATAAGTCAGCTCTCCATACATCAGAAAAGAAAATGGGACTTTTCTCTCGGTAACATGCATTTCGTGCACAAAAATAATTTCTTAATCATAATTTATTCTACTTTTTTGTTCTTTCAAATCTAGTATTCATGGCAGTAGATAAATTCAGTCCCCAGACTGGAGGGTCAAGCCACTCATTTCAAGGGTACTGTGTTTATCTCCTACTGTACTGGTGTGGGCATAAGGTCTACTGGAAACATCACTATTTCTGTAGACTTCTCAGGAAAGGCCCAGAGCCCACAGATAGATGGTCCACTTTGGTTATTTTCTTTCCCTCACTTCACATCTTAAAAAAAAAAAAACAAACAAAACCAAACAACCCCCCTGAAACCAACCTTCAGATATCACAGCCCCGCTCCTTTTTCAGAGCTGTCATGAGGGAAGAGGCAGGAAGCAAACTCTGAAAGCATCAAAACAGGAATAAGATTAAAATCTGCCTCCACATTTACAAACATGTTGTATATTTAGGTGCTTGCTGGATGCTGCAAACCTTCAATTCCCAGCTAAGCCAGAAAAATTTGTGATTGCTTGGTATTTTCAGGGAGAAGGAGCTTTTAGACAACCGAGTACAAACCCGAGGCTGGTACACTTGCGCACAGCAAATTAAATTTAATAAAGCTAACATCAAAAGCCCCACTAGCACAGGTGATTGATGACATATGGGCTGGGAGAACTCCCAAGAGCAGGAAACATGGGTGGTAAAGAATTTAAACTATTCTGCTATATAAATATGGACAGAAGCAGGCAGTAAGGCAAGCAAGCCCTGTGCCCTACGTCAGGCAGGACAGAACAGCTAACAGGATTACAGTTCTTCCTTCAGAAGGAAGGAGCAAGGAAAATTGTCTTCTGTCTCCATTTTTCTTCCCACCTTTTATTTGGTTAGCCTGTCTCATTGCATGTTTGTACCAACACCGTTGGGCTCTGACCTGATTGGGGATCTGCAGCTTCAGGCACACAAACACAGCTACAAACTGGCAGCCAGAGCCAACACGCCTGGGACAACAGCGGTGATGGAGGGACCCCCCGCCAGGGAGGGTGCAGAAAAGATGGGGAGAGGGTACATAGGTTCTTGCAAAGGACAAGGGCAAATGCAATCCTTTTCTGTGTGGGTCTGCTTCTTTTTTTTTTTTTTTTTTTAATCTCTACAGCTGACTGGATCTTAACCCCCAGGCATAAATCTTGCCAGATTGTTTGGCATCTTTATACAGAGCACTAAGGCCTGCACAGCACACTGAGCCCAAAATATTAAAAACCATAGTATTTTAATGTAGATCATGACTTAAGAGCTTTCAAAGTACTCAGAAACTTCCACTACAACTGGAAAACCAGCATTAGAGATGTCACCACCGCTGAAGCTCTGACACTCGCCTCTAGATGTTGAGTCTCAGGGTTTCCCCCGGCCGCGTGTGGGATCGTCAAACCATAGAGCTCACGACTGATGTTTCCAAAAGCGTTAACTAACCTCCTACAAATTTTTGGGTAGGGGAAGACACATCTCTCCAGCTGAACAAATTTGAAAATGGGCCACGACATTCTGTGGCTTCCCAGGGCTTGCCTGAAAATTTTGGATTAATTTGAGTAGTTCAAGGGACTCAGCACAAGGCGCAGAAAGGAAATCCTTCCCTGCCGTATCACCGCTTCAGCCATGGACTGTGTTCACTCTCTGAATTAAACATCAGATAGGCTGGCAGATTTTCCTTCCCCCCTACCCTCTGCACTTTCTTTCCTCCCTCCCTGTTTTGTTAAAAATAAAAAAGCTGAAGAGGTCTGTAAGAAATTCCATTTGGCAGCTGTAGAGTGGATAACGAACATAAAGAAGAGATTCCTTTGCTGTGCCTAACGCATGCTGCTTATCCAAATTAGCCACACAATTACTTCTATCAATGCAAAAATAGTTTAATGTTTTTTTTCTAGTGCACAGCACTTGAGAACGACTTAAAATGCAGTGTAATTTGCCACAGTGTATGTCCTGAAGTGGCTCACTAATGAAAAGAGGATTAACTCTCCATTATTCTGAATTACCATTTTGTGAAATCACTAACAATATTTTCATTTATATACATATAACCCAAGGGGGAGAAATATTCCAGCCAACCAAGTGATTAACAAATAAAATTCATTAGATAACATGCACTTTGGTCTTATTTATGATGAGAAAGATTAGGGTATAAAAATGCAGATGACTGAATTTTCATCATCCTTGTTCTGATAATACACTAAAGTCCATGACAGCGTAACGGGTGGGCGCCGGCAGCGGAGCGTTACAGGTGCCCGCTGGGCTGGGAAGTGGTGCCCGCAGGATGCCAGGCTGGGCAGGGGGAACCCCACAGGCCCCAGCCGGGGCCTGGCCGCAGGGGAAGAGCAGGACAGTGTCCCTGCCTCGCCAGGAGGGAACTCCCGGCCCCAAGCGCAGGCTCTGCTCCGCACGACGTCCCAAAGTTGTGCTCAAACCTCCCTGCTGAGAACCTCTCTGGGACAAGAGCAGCTCCCGCTGGCTTGGTCCCCCTTCATCCCTGCCCCGTGCCATCGGGCTGTCCCAGGGGTAAGCGGGGTGTGGAGTCCCTCAGGCAAAGGGCACGAGAGCCGTCCGTGCTCCGGAGCACTTTCCCATCCAAGGCGAAGGGACTGCCGGGCTGGCGCAGGGAAGCCACAGCGGCACCTCCATCAGCCTGCGCCAGCTGGTCTGGGAGGCAGAGCAGTCAACCCCAACGGAGCACAGCACGGCGCGGGCAGGCAGCTGGCTCAACCAGCCTGTGCTGCAGCGTCTGCCACCCCACTGCAGCGGCTGAGCACCCTGCGAGGGACGCCCTGCCCTCCCCACAGGGCTGCAGAAGGGATCCCAGCTTTCCCTGCCTGCGCTTCTGCTAGGCCATCAGCCTTCCACAGACAGTCAGCCTTGCAGCCACAACAGCATTAAGAACAACCACCAAAAATAATAATTACAAAAAAAAATCCGATCCACTTTTCACTTTTTAATCTAAGAGGGAAGGGCAGGCCTAGGGAACAGTCCTCCCTCAGCTCCATTTGGTGCGTGCTGAATGCTCCGTAAGAGATGAGGTTAGACATCTTTGGTTTCTGGAAATGCACGAGCCTTTCCATCCTTCTCCCCCAACCAAATACTTCATGGCAATTAATTCCAGAGCTCAAGTAGCAAACCAGCCCCTTTTCCCCCCTTCCCCCCCTCCTAGCTAAACTCTATTACTTCTTACTTAGTCTAGAGTCAAATCCGAAATACATATTTTAGAGGAATTTCAACTGATGCTTTCCTGTGCTCTAATTCAATTTAAAAATCCCCACAGCAGATAACATTGGCAAAGCATGAAAGAACACAGCTCACTTGAAAGTTCGGGGAGCACATGGCTTCCCAGGACAGACAGAAATGAGTATTTCTCAGCAGCAGTCTAACTTTCAGAGTGCTAACCAAGTTTCACACTGAGGTGGTGTTACCGCACCACCACTGATCACGTGCAGATGTAATTGCCCTGTTCTGATGCCTGCGGTCTACACGCAGGAGCAGTGGTGTAACAAATCAGCGCGCTGCGGCCACCGAGCGTGATTACCCATTGCATTGCTTTCTCTTCTTCATTTCCTCCCCTCCCATTTTATGGAGCCATGAATAGAAGCGCAGTCAATCCTTCAGCATCAAGGCACCAGGCTCTTGGTTAAGATCATTCCTTACTAGAAAAAAACAGTTCTCATTGAGTTCTAGATAACAGCCTATTGACTCCAAGAGTCAGACTGTGTTAGATTTCTATCTCTGATGGTTTTAACATTATCTACGCTGTTGAGTCTGCATATAGAATTAGCATAATTCTGGCACGGGAAGGAAAAAGGCTCTCCCGGGGAATGGCTGCAGGGGGCACAGAGATGGGACTTGGTGCTACTCAGAGGCACGCAAGACCGAGCGTAGGGTAAATTGGCTAGAGGCTGGAATTCTCAGAGCCCTTTACAAATCTCAGGAGAGGACATCATCACGTTTTAGGAAGCTTGGCTGAAAGATAGATCCCCTTGCCAGTGAAAGCAAGCCAATTTTTGAACAAAGGTGTACACATGCCAAACAGAAACCGACTCCACAATCTTGCCTAGCTTTGGAGCTGGAAAACAGGAATCATTTGGCTTTTTCAAGTTTTGCAGAGAAACAGAACACGACAGGCACAAAAGAGCCCAAACTGAAGAAACAAACCCCATGGGTACACAGGATGTCAGTGAAAAATGATCATCCTGCTTTCAGGAGAGCTCTGCAACGGCTGCATGAAGGCATTAGCCAGATTTTTGTAATTAAAAGGACACAAACATCACCAGTGGCCAACACAAAAAAATTGTGGGAATCACTACAGAATTTGTTGCCTGCAGGAAAGGTGGATTTTTGGCAGGCTCTACTCACACACTTCATAATATCAAGCCCAACTCCACCTCCTCTTGTTACAAGTCTCTTACGGAGCTGCAAGGTTCAACTTCTCCCTTCAAGGGGGACGAGAGACAGGAGCAACCACTGCCCTGAAACATCAGGGACCCCAGCAGGAGACACAAGACAGACCCAGCAGGGAGATGGAACAGACAAAGTCTGCAGCAGAAGGCTGGCACCATGGAAAAAAGGGGAAGTTGTTTCAGAGGACAAGAGGGGAAGACCGTCAAGCGACAACTGGCAACAGGGTAAACAGGAGGTCAGGCACGTGGCAAGCCCCAAATTCTAGTTCCTGCAGGTCTACTGTAGCGCAAAGATCAGCCGTACAAGTGGCTACTTGAGTTGACTATTGACAACTTGCAGAACACAACCTGCTTGGCCTTCAGAAACATGCAAAGCCACAGAAGTACACCAAAGGAGACAGTGTAACACCCACGTCCCCCAGACT
>JAVJGJ010000062.1:46785466-46853068 GCA_035590215.1 Microhierax caerulescens
AATAAAAAAAAAAAAAAAAAAAAAAAAAAAAAAAAAAAAAGAGAAGCCCACATCAGTATCACAAGTACTGGTCCAGTTGGGCTGTTTGCCCAGCTTTTGGGGAAAGATTTTATAAGGGGGGTGGGGGGTGGGGGAAGGGCAATTTTTGAAAGAACAGTAGAGATTTTTTGTGAAATCTGCACAGTTAGCAAGTGAAAGACTAAGGGGAATGGAGAGAAAGGAGAAAGAGCATGCCTGCTTTCTAATCTCCATACCAAGCCTGGAACCAAGCACTTTTACTCTTGAGTGTCATTTCAGCTTTCTTCACATGATGCAGATGCTAAAGGCAGGCACCTCTTGCAGTCCAGTGAATCCTATTTTGTATTGAACAGTAACTGCTTCCTCAGATGTCTGCACATTATGTACTAGAAACCTTGGGAAAAGCCTTCCATAAATAATATTGTCCAGGTACCTGCTGGAAGGAAGGTACTTGACATCCTCATTACAGATGACATGCAATAGCTCAGCCTGCAGATGCACAAGCCACACACCCACAGGACCTACACTGACCCTGCTCCACTTAGCCAGGGCAAACAGTTTAGGTCTTGGCTCAGCTAACAGCTTCTACAACACCTACGCACAGCACAGTCTGAGTATCTATTCCAGTGAAAATGTCGTGATCTTAACAGATTTGAGTGTTTTACGCTGAGCGTTCATTTCTGTAAGTTTTCCAGATTAGCAATGTCAGTAGAAAATGTGCAATCATGTTATGAAGAAAAACATTACATTGGGCAAAGTTACACTCTAATCAAAGGCCAAAGGCAAAAAACTGGCTAATACCAGCTGTGATGCAAAAAGAACACCTGTCTTGGCTTTAATTGATTAAATAAAAATGAGAACTATTAATTCCACCCTGGGCCAAATATTCACAGCACGAAGCTACAGGTAAGACTGGGATGTGAAGGGAGAAGGTCCCAGGAGCTTGGCCAGACTGAGCTGATTGCTTATGCAATAACTCAGTGAAAGTTATCCCTTCTTTTGGAATACCTATCAAAATGTTTGGGCCACTGAACATTAAAAAAGAAAAAAGATCATAAGACATAGAACAAGACTGTAAGTGTGACCATCAGAAACAAATGCATTAGTTGCACTCGCTGTGGCAAAAGGCAATCTCCTGAGAACCTAACCAAGGCAACAGAAAACCTGAATTTAGATGAATGTGAGTGTCAGATGTTAATGATTGTCATGCAACCTATTGTTTGACATGGCCCTTGCTTGGAACAGCTTTATCATTTAATTCAGATGCTATTAGCCTGAGCAGTGCTTGCAACAGCTGACAACTAGTAGTATCCACAGCCTGTCAAAAGCCTTATTTTTCCTCCAGCCACTACTCACTATTCAGCATATAGGTCTTCACTTGCAGGGGTTCTAGTTGAGCCCAGATCTCTGACCTGAAACCATCAGTCTTCCATGGTTGCTGGATGTGCGCTTTGGGCCAAGTCTGTTAAATGGACAACGTTTTCCTCTGTCCCAGCATCAGGGAGGCAGAAGAAAATAAGATTGCTGGAAAGCAGAATCTGTATTTCACCTCAAGCACATCAAAACAAAAATAAGTAATTACTCACTGCACCTTTACTCTTTGACCAGGACATTTAATCTGTTTTTTTTTAAGTACTATTTTTGAAGTACTTTTCAAGTACTGGCCATCCTTACAGTCCAGAACTGAACTGCCTGAGCTGGTGAAGTGCGTAGAGTTTTTGCACCTGAAAAGAATCCTAAGGCACACATCTCCTAAAAGCAGGGAGCAGAACCCAAGCTTTTCTAGGTGAATCACTGCCACAGGAATACAACGGAAAGAAATGAGCATTATTTAACATGCAGTGAAGGCAGTCACAGCACTACCAGCAATTTGCTGTTGCTTCTGTCCTCCAGTCTGAACTTTGGCACACATCACCACACTAACTGGAGTTTTTATTTACTTTTCAAATCACCACATAGGAGACTTGGGACATCATTTCATGGCAAAAATGCCAGCAGGGTCAAGACATCATTCCTGTTCAGAAAGGAATTTTCTGCAGGGAGGAATACCTACTCAGAGCAGCCAATTACCATGAGCTTAATTTAAAGAGTGAGCATAAGCAGGACCTTCAGTACCCATCATACCCAGCTAAACGCTCTCATCACTATGTTCTTGACTGCTCAGAGGGGGATTCTGACTTTGGCAGCAGCTGGGAAGGTGGAGCCAACCTCAAGCTATTCTGAGCTGTCACCACTAGAAGTATGGAGCACAACAGGTAGCCCACACTGTCCTGTGTGACAGCAGCTGCATTTTCACATTGAAATGTTCAGGAAACATTCAAGGAGAGAGGTGCTTTTGGCTGGAAAAAGCTATTTCACATCATGCACTAATTATGGAAGCAGTAGTTACTTGCAAATACATTAACAGAATAAAGCCGGTGCAGTTTTTTGCAAAAAGCTCGGTACTAGCTAGGCACTAATGAAACCTGACAACTTTTCCAGAACAAAACTTCCCAAAACCAAAAGCCTTCTGTAATGGAACAACAAAAAAAGTTTCTACATGCCTGTCCACAAACTCTGCACTTTGAGGTATTTCAAGCCGCCAGCAAGCACTAAGTGTGTATTTGGCACACAAAAAACTAGGATTTTCTCTATCTGACTTCTCTTGTCCAAGGGAAGAGAAGACAAGAATAAATTAAGAGTATTCGTCTAAATACATGACTTTCAGCTTTCGTTGAAGGCTAATATCCCATTTCCATATCTAATTCTTTTTGCTTTAGACCTCTGTTTTAACCAAACATGACAGCAAAAGGAAAGCCAATAGGGAGTTGTGACCCCAGAAGGGTGATTTTTTTAAAATTATTTTTAAAAATAAGAGAAAAAACCCTCAGTAACTTCTTTTAGGGATGAAAAGCTTCTTTTTGAATCCCAGATGAACGTAGTACTCACATATCACTGATTCTTTTATTAGTTCTGCAATATCAATTGATGGGACAGAAGGGGAAAGCAGCATTCATGGGTCCTATTTCAAGTTCTGCCACTGATTCGCTTTTATGACTTTAAGTAATTCATTGTATTTCTTTCTGTATCTCAAGTTTCTTCTTGTACAAGATGGATAGAAGCCAGTATTGCCTACATTACAAAGGCACCAGGAAAATAAATTAATTTTTAAGGTGCTCTAAGGACCTGGGAGAGATAGTTATGAATTCCAGAAGGATCATTCACTCTGAATGACAGTATCTTAAGATCTTCACAATGGTAAATGATGCACTTCTGAAACATTATCAGTTTCGTTAACATTTAAAACACACCAAATCAGAGATTTTTAATTTTTTTTCCTGGCTTGCTGAGTGAGAAGCTTCTTCACTTACATGACAGCTCTTGTTTTAACAGGAAAACTGCATTAGATCGCTACAGCCTTGAGAAGGCAGGCTTCACCCACATCCTCAACGCAGCCCACGGTCAGCGGAACGTGGACACAGGACCCGAATACTACCACGACATGACTGTGGAGTACTATGGAGTGGAAGCAGACGATCTCCCCACTTTCAAGCTCAGCCAGTTCTTTTACTCAGCTTCTAAATTCATTGATAATGCACTTCAGGATGAAAGAAGTAAGGAGGGTGCTGAAAATGGTTAAAAACAGTATAGTATTTACTTCACCTGACTATAAGCTAGTTCCATGGCATTCAGCCTTGTGGGAATGAAAGAAGTCCAATACCATTTAACAGACAATATGAAACTAGTAACAGGGAACTAGTTTAAGAGAAGGTAGTCATGTCACTAGGACCTTTCTCGTTGCAGAGCTAGTACCAGCTCAAGAGCCCCTTACCCAACACTGACAGAAGTCCACATTGCAGCTTGCATTAAGGTCTCTCATCCGATAATGATTTCTTGTTGTTGTTTTGACTCCTTTGTAAACACATCAGAGACAATTGGACACTGCAGAGGTTCCACGAATTAGCTGTCTTTTCCTCAAATTAGTCCCCATTAAGAAAGGTTTAATGAATATTGGTTGCATAGTGGTGGGAGTGGAACGCAAGTGCTCTGCAGAGATTCCAGGCTGTAACTCAACAGCTTCGTGCTCTGCAGCATTCGATTCACTGGAAAAACAAAACCCACCTTCCCACCTGGCCATCAGATCTGCCCCAAGCTGTAACAGATTTCTCCCTCTGCCATCTTCCAAGCAGCAGGGGACCCACAGAACTCTGAGAGCTGAGATCTAGAAACATTTCATTAAAGGCTTTGTAATTTCTCAGCTTGATTACTACAATTCATTATTTGCTGATCTCCAGCAGCGTCCCATCAGAAAGCTTTACACTGATGTGAAGTGCTACAGCCTAAGCCTCACAGGCTTTCAGTATTACTCCTACTCCTTCCCCCCACAACTGTTTTTTTTACCGGTTTGGGGTTTTTTTTGTTTGGTTTTTTTTTGTTTGTTGTTTGTCTTTAACAACAACAAAAGAAATCTCTACAGGATATTTTACTAGAAACCAGCAGAGAAACTTAACTTTCCTGCTGACCTATAAAGACCTTAATATCAGAGGGTCACATATAGAGTTTCCAGCCTCATGTCAGCTTCTGTTCCTGGCTGTTTAGCTCAGCTGTAGCCAGCTACTACCTGGCTTGCCCCCAGTAGCCAGCCAGATCTTTACAGATCTTTATCTTTCAGCAAGCACAGTCTACAGTGACACTCCCTTCCCTTGTCCAGGAAAAAGTCTTGAAAGCAGTTTGGTTTTAAAGATCAAAGTCCTAATAGCAGGCAAAACTGCTTGAGGAGCTCACTTGCTTGTGAAGAAAGGAACCTGGCCGTTCAAAAAAGTAAGTCTGAAGCACTGCCTTTGGGAAGGAGTGGATAGCTAACACGCACCCTGTCTAGCCATGGCTGGGGGCCAGGGGCCACAGCCAGACCGGAGGAGCTGAAATAAGAAATGCAGATTGCCTCACTCCTACCACCCGCCCGTTCCTGCAAGACCTTTGCTGTACTGAGGTAAAGAAACAAGCACAAGGGAAGGAGCACAGGCAAGGAAAACACCTTACATCCCAATAAATACAGGGGCAGGGAAAGAGGAGGTGGGGGTGGGGGTATTCACCTTTTCATTTCAAAATCACATCAAAGTCCAGGAAGTTCTGAGACTGTATCAAGCACCAGTCCAGCACTGAAACACAAGAGCACATCAAAGAGCCACTGGATGAACTTCTACAAAACAAAAAAAATCTGCATTTAAGCAGATACTACCAACTGCAATCATTTCTGTAGCTGTGTGCTGCCTGCCACATTCACACGGTTTCTAATCAAAATAGGTAGGATCTTTTCTGGTGGAGACCAATAAAATAAAGAATATTCTATAATACCCATGAAGAAAAAAAGCAAACTCTTAACTTTCTCATGGGGGAAAAGAACACTAAATGTACATCTCCATTCCCAGCCAAAGACATGCATAAAGGCACATCTGAATGGCCCCTGAAAACATGGAGGCTGAATGCATGACAACGGCTTTCCAATATGCATTTACAGAACAACAAGGAAGACTCCAGAAGCTAAAGAGCAGACTGAAGTCTCTCACACTCACAGAAGACTAGGAACAAGTAACTAGTGCTCTCCTCTAAAGATAAAAATGCATTATTTGTGAATACAGATCTAGTGTAGAAAGGTGCTCTGTGTTTCAAGTGCCTAATGGAAGGCCTGTTTGCTTGCATTTTCCTGACAAAGAGCATCCAGATTCCTGCACAGCATTTGATAGCAAGTGACAGAGTACTTGGCTCCAGTGGTAATAACACCGCACTGCACTTCGGTAGAGGATGCTAAATGCTTCTGATCAGTAACACAATTACAGTCATTTGCTGCTTTGCATTAGAACCCAGCCAATGCAAAGAGAGGGAAATGGGGAAAAAGAAAAAAAACTTTTCTACCTTTGTAAACTGAACATATGGTATGTATTATTGAATTTAATTGGGCTGTATGACATTGTCTGGGGTGTGAACTTCAGCCACCAAAGTGATCAAATCCATTGAATAGATGGATGTCTTCACCCAATGCTCTCTGCTGGGAAGATGCTCAGTAGTCAATGTTATGGGAGTAAGTTGTCATGCACATGAAGAAGCCTCTCTTTCTGCTACAAGCCAGAAAGCCTGGCAATTTGGATGCTGTCAAAGTAAGTCCTAACAGGGTAATTCTGACAACCTTTGAAACCACCTTTGTGATAGCAAAGAAACTCCCTGATCAGAGCAGTATTTGCAGAGTTTAAGCATGGGCAGATGGACTTCAGAACAGCAAAAGCAGCTCAGGTATAAGTTTTAGAGGCAATCTCAAACTGTTCACAATTATGCATGCTATCATCCAAAACATGCAATTCAGACCATAGGACAGCTTAAATTTTAAGTCAGTGAGGCTTGAGTCACCTGAAGGAAGACAGTATTTTAAAGAGGGTTTTAAGCTCCCTATTATGCTATGGCTTTAGTACTCATTCCCTTGGTGTCTTAGTTCCTCAGAATGTAAAATAGAGGGGAATAGCATTTTGTTTTCACGTGAACGTGTTATAGGAAAAAATACACTGAAGATGGAGATTAAAAAGGCAATGTGAGAAGAAACATGTGGGATGAAGACCCTAGGCATTTGACCATGTACACATTCGTCACTCCATGTGACTCTGCAAAGGGAGTGCTGCATCTAGACAGATTTTGAAGAAACACAAACCCAAGCTGAATGACCAGAATATTTCAGGGACCTGTCACCACTGAGCAGACCTCTGGCTCTGCGCACTGGTATTTTATATTCAGACACAGCTTGAAGGATCTAAGCAGTCAGAATCCAAGAGCAGACTCTCTCTTGGGGAAAGGTTCACATTGGTCCTCAGGTCAGAACCGAAGAGACTGCAAAATAGTACAGAAGGGATGTGCCTCTGCAGAATAGTACCCGTGTTTTGCTCTAAGCCAGTCACATCTTGACTATTCACACCCAGGAAAGGAAAGACGTTGCTTTACTACATCCAGGGGCATTTCAGCAAATTGTATGGCCATTTTTTGCCTTTGTTAACACAAAATGAAAGTGTACATTTTCTCCTAGATCCTCTGCATTTGCCACCTACACAAAACAAAGCCTTCCTTGTCCTGTCATGTATTTTATCACCTCAACAGCAACCCATTTACAAGGTGGGAAGCTCTAAAGAGAAGCATGAAGGGCTGAACAAATGAGAGTTTCCATCTGTTTCAAATATTTGCAGTAATAATAGAAGGGATTATCATTTTCCAGGAGAGGAAGAAGCACTTTTAGTTATCAGAGAGACTGGAATTTTGCCAAGATGCCTCTAAGACTATCTGCTGGGATTAGGATGCAAACTGTAGCCATTAATCCTCTACTGTCAGCAATTCTTGATGCATCCATTACACAGCAATGCTGCTTGTGCCAAGACATCCTCTTGTGCCTGGAAGCAAAGGAGTTAATCGGCAGGAGCCATAGCTTTGCACCCAACACTTCTCACTAGGCATAGCTGACAGAGATAAACTATTATTGGCCCTGATAGGATTTTTTTTTTTCCTGTGGCAATTCAGCTTAGCAGGGTGTTAGAGAGAGTGCTCCAAATCTACTTCCTTCAGCAGTTCAACCCTTTGTGAGACCCCCTCAAGGGCTTTGAATCATTTTTGGAAATCTTCTGAAGTGTTTCAAAACCTGTCAATCAGACCTGAACCCACTTACTGTTCTCTTCCTCCACCTCCCCCTAACACAGCAAATGGGGAAGGTTCCACTTTGGCTTACATCTTTGCTCGTACCTGAAGCCAAGGACTTTCTGCCTACAAAAGCCCAAAGTTAAACCAAGCAATGTCACAAAGCTAAATATTGAGGCACATTTCTTCACAGATGAAAACTAATAGCAAAGACTCTGCGTTCACAATACATGAGGCAGGGCACTAGTACGAGGAGATGATCGTATAGAACACTCGGGGAGGTGGTGCTGAAATGTTACTTTCATTCAACACAACAGGGTAAGGGTGACAAGCCAGATTTCTCTGAAGCTTCTCTACAGTTTAAGGGTTGGTTTCTTTCTATCCCTCCTGTTATATGCCTATTAACTTCTGTGGCCTTTCTTATCCTCCATCTTCAAAAATATCTCCGAGCCTTAAAAACCCTTGTTAGCTATAATTTACAAACCAAGTATTTGGGCATGAAGTGATGCAATCTAAATCTTGAAGGACATTATTGTCAGAACAAAAAATAACCACATTCTGTTAGTTTCTGTGTCTACTTAGTAGACCTGAGAAAGGCACCTCTGTGCATCCCCTTTATCCTCACGGAAAGGCAGTTTGATAGCATACCAAACCCTTCCACACCCTTGTGCTTTGATCATTATGCCCAAACACAGAATTACATACATGCTGCTGGTGAGGCACATAAAATCAGGTTGCAGTGGGACTTGCTATGTTACTTCATGCAAGGCTGCAACCCCCAGGCCTTCTCTGCAACCTTTGTACACAAATAAGTTCAAAGATACCTGGTTTAGGATTAAATGGGTAATCTCCAGTGCAGATAGCGTTCATCACTACAAGATTTACAGCCTCAGTTTCCCCACCTGTAAAAAGACGGGCCTTACAAAAATGCAGGCATGGGTAGTCAAACTGCCAAACAGAGCTGGGGCACTACAGAAACCTGCACTGTCAAAAAAAACAACTACCCAGCATCATCTCTGCATCATCATTTCTCTTTGTTTCCACAGACAAGGTTCTGGTTCACTGTGCTATGGGTCGCAGCCGGTCAGCCACACTGGTCTTAGCTTACCTGATGATTTACAAGAACATGACAGTAGTGGATGCCATTGAGCAAGTATCAAGACACCGATGCATCTTGCCAAACCGGGGCTTCTTGAAGCAGCTCAGAGAACTGGACATAGCGTTGGCACTGCAGAGGAGGAACACCAAAAACAGCCTACCAGCTCATGATGAAGAGAACAGCACCACGATCTAGTGTTGTTCCTGGCAGGGTTTTGCTACTGGAAAAGAAACCCCAAAAACAGGAGTGGAGGGGAAAAGTGTAGTTAATTACACAGTCACAAAGATAATTTCTTATTTGGAAGGAAAAACAAAGTAATTTCAAATGCTGTCAAGATGAGAAAGAAGGGAAGCAAAATTTAGAACCCATCTCCTTAAAATGTTCCAGCCTTAGCAAAATTCTTTGTTACACATCAACAAATAAATGTTGCCCTCTGCAAAAAAATTTTTTCAGCACAAAAGCAAACACAACTTAAAGAAAACCCTCTTCTAGCAGAGTAGAAGATCTATCCTATATCAAATCCTAATCAATTATTCCTAAACAAAATCCTGATCCTAAAACAAGCACATGACTTTTAAGAGAGTGAAGCTAGGCATTCCTGAAGAAATTTTGCAGAAAAAACACCGAGATGGTGGCAGTACAGATGAATCAGTTTAGTCCCAGAGTCCAGAAGGATTTTGCAGGAGTTTGCCTTTTTGTGCTGTTTCCTGGTATCTCCATTTCTTCTTTCACAATAATTACCTAGAGCAGCACAGCATTCAGAGATCCTTCAGAGGAGGGTCAACTACCCAGCCATCACCATGGCCTTTGCAGCAGACCATGCAAACTAGAAACAAAGCAAGACCCTTGGAGAAGGTCAGATGCATAAGCAGCTATAATGCACAACAATTCAAGGAGATACATACACATTATGTTTTACAGTTTCAGTTTTAACTTGTTTTTCCTAAATGCTTCAAGTGCCTGAATTTTAAAAAGGTCCTATACATACAGTATCCAAGTCAATTTACTAGTCCACACAAAAAATAAAAAAGGACTGAGATAATTATTTATTGTGACTATTTTCCTGCACTTGGAAAAACTAACAGAACAATAAACAAGAAAAAAAGGATGTCCTTTCCTTTACATTGCCAAGAGGGAGTTCAACACTGAACTTGTGCAGCCCTGATAACCCGTTAAATAATCACAGATTAGAACCAGTTCCAATGAGATTTTAGTTTTGATTAAAAAAGCAAGAGACACAGGTAAAGCCTTTAAGAAAATAATAGCCTCACTGTGACCTAAGAAAGCTGCTGCTGTGCTTCCAGAATCCACTGTTTATATTTACCATTACCAAATGTTTCCTCCTATGGCAGCTTTAGTCACCTTAATACATTACTGTGTTCCAGTACAGTTGCTAATAATTGCATTTGTTGACAGAAGTCGTCCAAATACACAAGTGGGGACACACCATCTACTTTTCTGCCTAAACTTACTCAATTTACTCTATTTGATATAAATTATCAGTTACTGTGTTTTGACACAATGAGAGTTTTGCCACCTCAGCAGTATTTGACATTCTTAAAATATATCGTAGAGGAGGATCACAATTAAGCCAGGTTTACCTTTTCTGCATCTATGGAAAGGTCAAGTCAACACCCTCCACACTGGAATTTTGCCTCATTCAGTGTATCAGGTAAAGCTATATACTGCCTCAGTGGCTGAAAGGGACAACCTAGCCACCAAGAGCAGGGAAGAGTTCTCTTAGTCTTTACCAGCTGACAAAGACTTTGTAACTCCGGTGGAGTGCAGACTACACAAGGCTCAGATACCTTAAAAAAGAAAAAACAAACACAGGGCAGAAATGTGCCACTGCGGACTGCGAGTATACACTACAAACCAGATTTGAGCACAACTTGAAACCATATTTTGCAATGTTAACAGCTCTTTACAGGCTTAGCATCTCTAGTGTGAAGGTTTTCCTACTCCCTTCACTTTCTTTTGGGCCCCAAAACCCAGTAAATCATTCCTCTCCAAACAGTAACCCTAGCCAAGGCTGCTGGCACTGTTAAGGCAATGCTTTTGACTTATTTGTATTTATCTATATAATAAATACCTTATCTTCAAATTCTCAGACACAGCAGAACTTAACAAACACAACGAGACTACTGTTGTCAGATAAATCAGACATCACAATGTGAACATTATTCATGACAGATACACAAACTCCAAGACTTAAAGCAAATTAAACATTCCTACACCTGGATTAGAACACCCCCCCCCCACACACACACACACCACCCCCAGAAATGAAAGGGGAACTCAAAGAAAGTCATTTGACTCTTCACAAATTAGCAGTCACAATTTGGGTTTAGAAAGCAAAAAAATTTTTGGATAGGGTCCCTCAACTCTTTCCACCTACTCCCACAGACCTTCAAACGCAGCTTTTAGAGCACCTTGCTGCCTGCTGCAATTGAATTCACAACCCAGATACGGTCAGTACAGCTCTCCTGGCCTTGTGCCTGACAAACCTGCCCTTCAGACACACAGCCCCCTGTCCTTTGTTTACTCTGATGGAGAAAGCTGAACTTGATCACTTCTATGGCAGCAGTGTTTCTTAGCCCTAGCCTTACAGACAGACATTCTGTACCCAATGATACACTAAAATACAGCAAATATCTACCAGGATTTCCCTCAGTCAAGTTACAGGTTATTTTCTTTCCTGTATCTTGTATGATGGTTTGATGACTGCTGTAACTGGAGGAGGATTTGTAGCTGATTTACATGCAGAATTGTATTCAAAGGTTTTCTGGGGCCTGGAGATGGGTGTTTCTTTTGCAGTCTGGGACGTGCAAATACACAGGAAAAATTCTCATTTCCTGAGGCCCAGCTGCCGTTGGTGGAGACTGACAGAGCTTTCAAACAGCTGCCTCCCAGCTACTGATAGAAAGCAAAATACTAGAAACCTTAAGTAGTTCCCACTCATTTTGTCCCACATAGGAGATTAGGAAACTGGCACATGTTAACACTGACACAGCGGCAGAAGAATACATCGACCATTTCCAAAGGACAGGATTCCAGGCTGCTCAAACTAGAAGCTGCTGTTCTTGGGTAAATAGCACAACACTGATTTCTTGATAATAAAACCAATAGAACCCTATATTCCAGTGCTCCTACATGCTTGAAGGTCTTAAACATGCTTAGTTAAGCTTATTTATACTTATTTAGTAGATGGGAAAAAAACCTACCAAGAATTTAGATTACTCAACTAAGTTACGATAAAGCCAAAACTGTAATCCTACCTTGTATCTTCTTATGAACTCCCTCTCTACTCCACAAAGCTCAAGACAACTTTTGATCAATGCAGAGCCCAGAGCTTCACCATGGAAGAGTTGACCTCTATGACTATATAGGTCATACACAATGCTGTAAATACACACTTTTAACACAGAGAACTATTTAAAGGGAAGAAGAAGAAGAAAAAACAGTCATAGGTCATCACTACAGTGGTCAGCTTGCTGGCTGCTCAAGGTGTCGGTCTCTACGGGACAGGCTGTATTAGGATCACCTGCACAGCAGTACAGGCCCATTTTTTCTATTTTACCACATGATGGAAACAAACTCCATTCGTGTAGCAACTAGCCTGCCTGATGGGACAAATCAAACAGCTGATAAAACTGAAAGACATAGACAGTGATTTAACATGAAAGTTTTACACATTGGAAGCTCTCTTGTTTCTGCTTCTTATCACACTCCTTCTTACAAAGTTAAGTTAAAAAAATTGGTTTTATTTGGACCACTACTTGGAGATCAGATAGCCAGAGTGCAGCACCACTTACCATTCTTGTTTTTGCTAGAGGGCCAGAGTGCAGCTTTCAGGAGTACTGTAATTCGGCAGCTTCCAAGCGAAGTAGGTTCTGCTCCAAGGACTAGCATCTTCCCTAGAACCAGGTCCTGCCTGAAGCACCCTGCTGGTACAGCTATGCCAATTAAGCAATTCCGAAGTGAACATGCTTCTTATTTACTTCCCAGCTTTTTTCCCTACAATCCTCCCAGGATTAAGTAGACTAAAACAGAAAAAGCAAGAGTTCTGGAATATGTAGCTTCCACAAAGTGGGCAACTTGCAGGTTGCTAATAGCTCACTAACAAGCCTTAGCAGCACCAGCTTCACCTACAAGCCAGGCTTGCAAGCAATATACACATAGCATAAAGCAATTTTATTTCCTTCTTAAAAATAAATCACTAGTGGTATGCAATATTCTATTTGTCAAACCAAGTAAGACTGAATGGGCAGGGAAACCTGCATTTCACAGGAATCATCTATTGCAACTCTGAAGAATTCTTTGGAGACATTTAAAGAAAGAACTAATTCTCAGCTGGGATGGTGTTAGAGCACACAGTCAAAACTGACACTGCAAAGGGCACAGAGTACATAGAACAGGTTCATCTGTCAAGGAAAAGACAGCTGCCTTATAAGAACAGAAATTTTAGTGCAGTAATGCAATTCACAGCTAAATAGTCACTATGGGAAAAGATTTAGGAGAGGCATTTGTCCTGAAAGGAATTCAGTTCTGAAATAAACAAAAATAAATAAATTGGAAACTCGCCTCTTGTGCACAGACACCACATCATTTTCTGCCCAACTTTTAGTCTGTATATTGCAAATACAGAATTTTAGCAATATGCTGGAGTCGGGATGATCTGTTTCAGGTTAACACATACTGGAATGGTAAGAAGGTCCGATTTGCCCGTATGTTACAGGCTTGGAAACCTGAAACTAAACAGCAGTAGATAAAGACCCAGGTGCCTTTTTTGCTCACTGTAAACACACACAAATGAAAACTCACATAACATGGCGCTACTTTGAGATACAACTATTCAACAAAAGACACAAGGTCCTTGTCATACACACTCGAAACTGTGTTGAGTTCAACTTTCCTTTTCCTGAGCATAAAAAAAGGTGACAGTGACTTTGTGAAGATGAACACACATACAATTTAAGTACTATGAATACTATGCCTTCAAAAAGCAAATTTGACAGTGCAAGTCCATGAACAAAGATCCTCATTAGATTGTGCTCTCCGTATTGAGCACCCTGAACTCCTGTAACACAAGAATTAGCATTTGACCAGCAGCTTTAACTTCTGTTCAGGTCCACTATTTTAGACTGCTGCCCCACCACATAGAACAGAACAGGTTATGCATGTGAATCTGTAGCATCAATTTCTTCATTTGGCAACACCACACACTTTAAGGGCTTTATTTAAAGGAAGATGCATTTCTGACTTCTGAGCATATAAAATATCACCTTTAAAGCTGCTTTATATACTGCAACAGGGACATAGGAGTTTTCACTCAAGATGACCAAACCCTTCACGTTAGCTAGCAAGCTTCCTACAGTGTCAGTGGGCTAGAGGGGGGATTCAGTGGCAACATTCACATCAGGTGTTTTGAAAAATTCTTGCAAGGATTTTTTCTGGTGCAGATTCATTCACATCCAATTTAAACTTGTTCTACTCAAGAGCTCCACGTATCGACAGCCTTCTCAATTTTTACAGACCTTCTATTGATAAATTAGAGGTGTTCATATATGAGTGTTTGTGTGCACACATATACATGCATATACACAGGACTCTGAGGTTCAACACAAGATTTGCATTGTCTTGTAACCCAGCAACAGTGACAAAAGAAGAGACTACAATTCTATCATTAAGATACAGTTCAAACACCATGTCTGTTACTGTCATATACCCTCTTACATACATATTAACATTTTCTATAGGAAAGAAGTTTCATACATTAAATATTGACAACCTTGTAATGTATTAAATACATATTTATTCAATATTTTATTAAGATTATTAAAAAAAATAATCTTAGATACTCTTTATTTTCACAAGGTGTATGCAATTATGATGAGTAACCTACACTTAGGCTCTAACAGCCTAATCCAAACCCCATCAACTTTAATGGGCTTTAGATCAAGCATGTGAGAGCACTGTAACAAACACTGTTTCAGGAGGTAATTCCCATGCAACATCAAACTATGACAAGACACAAGAGGCTAAAAATGGCTCATCATAATTTATTTTATGTTAAAATGTACAGCTTGGGGGTGTGTGTGTTTTTTTGCAGTTTTTATTTTTGTTTCTTGGGTGGTTTTTTTGTGGGTTTTTTTGTGTGGTTTTATTTTTTTAAGTGACTGACTAAAAAGATAACAGATAAATACAAGAGTGTCACTGGGTCCTATTTTTACATGTATCAAGCCTCTTCTGTTCGGCCCTTACAGTCACTCTGTACAGGTACAAAGGCTACAAAAAAGGAAGCAATATAAACAGACACAAATAACTTTTGCCTTTTTACATGCGATCTGTAAGCTTAGTTTGAGCTATTCACACGCTACTGCTCTATTTTTTCCCTTAAAAAATAACTCCAATATTTTATAAAGATAGAAAAATCTACAGATGGAATGAAAATGTAAAGTTAGAGGCATTTCCATAAAATAGCAACTTTACACCAAATTCACTACTTTTTTTTTTTTTTTTTTAAATCCTGCCAAGTATTTGGACATATATGAAAATGTTTCAAAACCTGACAAATAAACACTGAGATGTTTCAACCAACAAAAAACTGTAACAGTATTTATAAAACAGAAAGCTGCCTTTTTTCCTACCCCAGCCCCAAAGAAACCGGTCACAAAAATGGAAGAGAGTCTCAACTTTACACTAAACATACAGCAATAAAACCCTTTGAACTAACCAAAATGTGAATAGCTTTCTCAGCTTTTTTTTTATTATTTTTTACAAGTTTCATAATTAACAAAAATATAGTTCTTTTTTTTTTTTTACCCCTCAAACTAGGGTAACCTAATCAAGGCAAAAAAATTAAGAAATGGCTTACTGTTAAGCACAACACTTGTACAGTACTACAAAATGCACTGTCACTAACAAAGACATTAGCGGCATGCAGAAGTGTCACCTTCAGAAACAAAATAATACAATAAAAGAACTGCTAAAAGGCATTTACATGTGGGGAAAGGAGAGAGAAAAAGCTCACGATCCAGTACTGTCTGATAGATTTGGAGTCTATTTATCCACATTTTTAATGGGAGCAGGCACATAAAATGGCTCTGAACCATCAGCTGCTGTGTAATTGCAGTTCATAGAAAGAGTTCTTCCTTTCCAGAGAACAAGCTCAATGAAATAAACAAAAAAAAAAATGGAAAACCACCTAATTCCCCCCAAAAGAAAACATAAATCCCACAAAGTTAAAAAAAAAACAACAAAACAACCCACCCACCCCCAAAACAAAACAAGAAATAAAGGAAAAAGAAAAACTTGTATAAGGCTTTCTGCTGCATACAGCTTTTAAATGGTGCCAACAAATGTTTTTGCATTCACACCAATTGCTGGTTTTGAAATCGTACTCTCCGAAAGATATTTGTGCAGGTCAATCCAATACGCCAGTTTGGTAGTCTGTCTCTCCAAAGGGCCTACCTTCTCATGTAGGATCCATTAAGAGACTGTTTAGACATGCCTGTATTCATGTAGCCATGATGCCCCGGAGGAGTGTACATCATGTTACTGTGGGGTGCTGTCTGCATTGGTTGCTGTGCATATGGCTGAGTTCCCATCATCCCCATCTGCATCTGCATAGGGTACTGGGGCGTTTGATTCATATACCCATGATTACTGTGATATCCGCTATTCATCATTGGCTGGGACATACTATAACCATTCATAGCATTAAGGGTATTCATATTCATGTTCACTGAATTGACATTATAAGCTGGGGCTGGCATCAAATTTACACTCATGTTCATACCACGTTGCATTGTTAAGGTCCGTGCGGGCCCTTGCATGGCCACAGTCTGTGAAGCACGCCCATAAATTTGTGACTGATGGGCTGCAGCAGCAGGTGGCAGAGGCGTGGATTTGGTTCTTACAGAAACATGACCTTTGCTGGCCATTTGAGTCTGCAGTCTTTGGGTGTGGGATATTCCAATATTAGATGAAGTCATATTACGCTGCAAAAGGGGAGGTGGCAAATTCATGGGAGGAGGAGTAAGGTTGGGGGGAGGGGTCATGGTAGCCTGTGCTTGGGGTCCTCCAGGAACGGCGTGTGGAGACTGAGAAAGCTGAACAAGCCCTGTATTACTTAAGGGGGTGGACAAAGAGGCACTGTTTGCATAGGAAGTTACAGCAGCTGAATGGCTGTAAGGCAAAGAATGATCCATAAGTGTGTTAGTTAACTGTTGCAGTTTGGCAAGGCTGAAGGTGGCAGATGGCTGTGAGTAATGCCCTGCTCCGAATTCACTCTGCCCCATTCTTTCATATAATCCGATGTTGGCATTGCCAGTCTCGGGGATTTCAGTCAACTGCATAGGTGGTGTAAAATTAGTGGCCATGCTGCACTGGGATAGCTGTTGGTTGCTGCTTGGAGGCCTTTCAACAACACAACCTTGGGGAGATTTTACATTACAAGTGGGAGGAGAATTGATGTTTGTTTGTTGCATCATACTGCAGCTTCCATTAATGCTAGACATCTGCTGTGTCACTGCACAGCTACTCTGTGTTAGGTTACTAGATGTAAGGCTACTGTACGAGCAACTGTTTTGAGAAGAGTTGTTCCCACAGATACTACTACCCATTGTGGAATCATAACTGCTTGGGTTTTCGTAGTTTTCTGTTGTGCTCTCAATGCTCCCCAAGTCACTAAAGCCACTGTCCACAACTTGTTGAGAATGATCAGAAACTGAAGGAACATCCATCATCGGGCTGGTCTCCATGTTCTGCAGAGACGGCACAGATATGGCACTTTGATCAGGGCTGATCTGAGCATAGCTGTTCTCTAAAGGAGCAACATTTGGGCTATTCACAGAACGAACTGACTGGCTGGGATGAGAGTGCACAGATGAAACTGGGCTACTGTGGTCAGATTGCTGACAATCATCCAGTGTGGTCATTTGGGGACTTTGGTCATTATGGGCATAGTTTTGCAAACTTCTACAGGCCTCTTGAGTCTCTGCACAGTCCTGAAACGTATCTTCATGCTCACTTGATTCTTGAGTTAGAGACTGTACTGCTTGGACTGTTTCTGAATCAATTTCCATGGTCTCAGTACTCTCTCCCTTGAAATCGGAATGTAATTCTTCACCACCTTTTTGGTCCTGGTTGTTATCAGTATGATCATCATCAGATTCAGGCACTGGGTCTGAATCTGTAGCAAGTTCTTTCTGGTCACTGTCACACTCATGAGCTGCAAGGTCAACACCACAGCCCATTAAGTCCTCCTGATTTGAATTACCAGTTTGAACATTTACGTCTAAAAAAGACTGCTGTGTTTCCAGCATTTCTTTGAAAGCTTCACCAGGCAATTCCTCTTTCTCCACTTCTGTTGAACCCATGTGGCTATCGTCTTCATCATCTGCATCATGATCCTCATTGCGAGAAGGTTCTTCGTCCTCCTCCTCCTCTTCCTCCTGATCATCCAAATGCATGGACTCCTCTTTTTGCAGGAACACCTCTTCTGCTTTGTCTTTTTCTTGATCTTTTGAATTGATTCCACCTTCTTCTACATTCCTTTCCTCTCCCCCAGCTTTCATCAGATCATTTTCCTGTTTTTCAAAGTGTTCACTGGGTAGATGCCGAAGTTCAGGTTCTGCCTCTTTTACTTCATTATCTGGGGGTGGTAATACTTCAACTTGCTCTTTAATCTCTTCCTCTGTAACAGCAGGAACTGAGCAGGGCTTGTCTTCAGCTACTTCTTTTTGCTCCTCCACCAGCACCTGATAGTCAGGCTCCATAGGAGTCTCAGGTGGAGTGTATAAATTAAGCTTAAAGCCAGGTTTTCTTTCCTTGCTTTGCCTCCATTTAGACGGACCACGCTTAACTCCTTTGGGCCAACCCTGCTTACTCTTTAAAGGTTCAAGATTGTCTTTAGTGCTGTCTTCCAACACAGCTACATCCTCTGTATTATCTTTGGGAGGCAATAAGTAGAGACAAAAGGAAAGTCTTAGCTTGCACAAACTAATCAGTATTTTCAAACATCAACCCAAAAGTAATATATGAACTCAAAATGTATTAAGAAACTCTGGAACAAGAGCTGTAAACAGATCTCAAACAACAACAGAACAACACACTGCCTAGAGCTCAAACACACTTACACAAACATGTAAAGTTCCCCTTGTTCGGTGCCTTTCAACAGTGACCACTGTTTCACCAGAGCCACCATCTATATACTCTAGAAGAATCCCAGATATTTAAATCATTTGACATGTAAACTAAAGTGAAATTATTGCCCAAATATTTGATTATCAACTTTTTAGAGTAGAATCATTTTATATAGACATCGATTTAATGCATATTCATTTTTTTTGACAGTAATAACATGAGAGTCTGGAGTTTTCTGTTTGATCATTCTGGAGGACAAGCCTTCATCATGCTTTAGTACCAACACTGAAAAAAAGGTGGCTCATTCTAGTATCTTCTCAGGGGCAGCATATCATGATACAGCTCACATGGCAACAGGTAAATGATAATTGAAATTAAACACAGGATGGGTCAGAACACTAAATTAATCCATTGACTATAAAAAACTGCCCAAACATCCACTCCTTTCCTCTCCTTTGTTCCCAGATACCCCTTACACATACACCAGAAAAAGGGAGAACTCTTAGGATGTAACATGCTGCACTTGGGATCGTAATGGCTACAGCGATACTCCTTGGCCAAGTTCTGCCTCTCACTGTAGCGCTGTAACACTTCTACAGACAACTAATGTGATGACATGGTCCATGGACAAATATGCAGTATCAAGTCTAGTTAAAGCAGTGCAAACCTGACCACTTGGGGCACATCTGGAACACTGAATTTTCTACCATTAGTTTAATTAATTTCTGTTAAGAGGCAGGAAAAAGTGGCAATAGTCTAATGTACCTGTGCACTGGTTCGTAATAGCATTTGTAAGCATGGTTGCACTAGTTGCACAAAAGCTGTTTAAAATAAAAATCAGCACATGGTCCCTCTACTGAGGATCGCAAAGATTAATCTTCCCATGCAATTATGAAAATACTAAAATACTAGCCACTGGCTTCTTAGATAAAACATATAAACCTGAGAATCCAGTCATTCATTCTGGAATTAAAACTTTAAAGTGTAATTTGAGAGCCAGGAGGTGAAGGGATGAGCATAAGTTCAGAACAGCTCATTAATAGTTTCACTATCCATCTGTTACCTTTTCTGCCAGGAAATACCCCTGAAATCAAACTAGATAAAGCAGCTTTGAAAGAACACAGTTAAAACCATCCCTCCTTTGTGGGGAAAAATTTAGGGATCCTAGCACTGAGGACACACTGTGCCCCAGAAACAACAAACATTTCACTGAATTACCAACAATCCTGAATGAGATTTGTGTAAATCAAATCTTATTTTTTGCTTGCACCCTTTACCAAAGATACAATACCAATATTGGAGAATACTCCAGTGATACCCTTGCTCGGCTGAGTATGAAATGCCCTGTTGCTGGGACATAAAAGTTGGTTTTGGCAACATGAGGAGGACTGCAGTGCTTCAGACTAGAAAACGTTTGTTTTCTGAACAGAAAAAACAGATGATAATATGAATAGGTGAGGAATAACCAGAGAAGTAAACACAATAGAAACAACAACAACAAAAAGTACCTGAAGACATCACTAAATTCTAATAAACTATGTGAGATTAATGGTTCTGGTAGCACCTCTAAACAGAAAGCATTGTTAAGATCATAAGATTCTAAGACCAAAATGGCTAAATACATCTTGTTAAAAATTTCCAGATTTGTGTCAAAACTAAACGCTTCCTTTGAAGGTCACCTGACAAATTAACTTTGTGAAGATAAAAGAACACTTTCAGCTTACTTGTACAATTGTCATCACTCCGGTAACAATTAATATCTTTCTCCTCCTTGCTCTGCTCTTGCTCCTCCTCCTCCTCTTTCTCCTGTTTCTGCTGCCCAGGTTGATATTCAAAAGCTTTTCTAATCACAGGCTTCAAGTCATCATCTTCCCCATCCATCTCACAGGTCGGTTCTAGCTGCGGCATGGGACGCTCTTCATCGGAGTTATCAAATGGCTCATTCAACACCTCTGTTGTTTCTGAAATTGTCTCTGTTGTAACACTGCTATTAATCCTTCTGCGTTTACGGCCCCTTTTCTTTTTCAGTATGAAAGGTCTCTGAAAAATAACGCCACAAATATAACTCTTCCTACATTCCCATTTGTTAGCTGACTCTGGACATACGTAAAGAAATTTTTGTAAATCAAGTACACAATCTAGTTACTCATTCAAGAAAAGATACCTTACCTTGATTCAAATTCAAATATAGACAAAATCTAGAAGTAAAATATTTAAACAGTTAAAATTGGCACGTATGTATACATGTACACAAACCTTTCTGTAGGTGAAAGTTAAGACGAGTTTTCTTGATGTTGTAGTGACTTTTACCTTCTGTCGAATCATATTCATAGCAATATTACGTAAGTTGTACTTACACATTTTTCCTCTGTACGTTTATAAATCCCCAACCACCTTCACAAGTACCAAAGTTTATTCTCCTACATTTCTGGTTTCTGCTATTTTAGAAATAGTATGTATACAGAAAAACAGGTAACAGCAAAGGAAGCACACTTTAAGCTTTACATGGCTCTCCACAGTACACTAAAAGAATCCTACAGTTTGCTGCTATAAAGAAAAATCTGCTCCAACAATTTATATTTCTATTATTAGGCATTCTCACAGTTTTCTAGTTACTTTTCAAGTTTGCTCACCTAAAGTATAAGCAAAGGGACACTCCAGTTCCCTAATTCTCACCAGACATACCTGAATACATGTGCTAAGGTGATGGCTTTAGAATTTTGGGATGCTCAGTTTACTAACTTACACCATTCGTATAGTTGATTTTTCAATGAAATTAAGAATTACGTAAACAGTGCAATCACCAGAATTTAACATTTAAATCTCTTGACAATTAGAAGAATATGGGTAAAAAACTTCCTATTTTGTTTTAACAGCATTTGCTTTTGAAAACCAGTATACTCCTTTTCCTATATTAAGAACAAGAAAAAGGCAAACCCCACAACTGGGACTCCATCTTAAAATGAAAAAAGGAAGAACCATTAAAATATTGAACCAATACCAATGCCAAACAGCAGAGGGCAATCGCTAGTTTCAAAATTAACAGGAAATTCCATTTTTTTTGTCACCAGTATTTTAAGAGTTCTGTGAAAAATCCAAAAGATTAAAAATTGGACAGAGGGTAGAAAAAGCAAGACAGGCAATTGTTCAGTGTCCAAACAGTACAGAAAGGATTAAAAGTGTCTAACATACATTTATAGAAGAAACCCAGACTGTTATTTCTATAATAGCGATTTGATTGAAATCAGAGATGAATGACTATAAACAAAACCGTTCGAATAACACACCTTTCTTTTTATGGCCAGCGACTGTGGCTTTGTCAGCCGGGGAGGTGAACTCTGCTGATTCTCATCCCCGCCATCCTCCTCGCTGCTTTCCTTAGATTGCTCTGTGGATTGCCCTCGCTCCCCCACCACTGCCACACTTTCTGGAGATCGCAAATATTTATTTTTAGATTGTACTTTTGCAGGTGATTGCCTACTATTACTTCTTGTGGAGAATATTTCTTGCTCTTCCTTTTCCCAGCAGCTAGCTTGTTCCATCAGACGCTCAGCCTGAAGGGTTGAGGTTAAAATAATGGGTCACTGAAACAGCATTTACTCAGCCATATCCTTTACATTCAGCTAAAGAGTTACAATAAGTCAACCCTGATTAGCACTGCTGGCTAACCTAGCAACAACATTTCAGCTGAATCATCTAGTAGCTCCTTTACAACAGTTAGGATAACAAACCAAAGAAGATTGCATTTCATGGGATATTTAGCACTATTAATGATGCAGCGAATTGATTTAAGTCCTTTAGCACTACATTACATGCCCACTGACATGGATCACTTTGAGCAA
Source organism: Microhierax caerulescens (assembly GCA_035590215.1). NCBI lineage: Eukaryota > Metazoa > Chordata > Aves > Falconiformes > Falconidae > Microhierax > Microhierax caerulescens. The sequence goes on from JAVJGJ010000062.1 coordinate 46,808,219, forward strand.
GTTCATAACACAAAGAATCGATTGACACCGCAGCCCCTGAGCTCTGCACCAAATTTGATCTGATTACATGCTCTTCGACTACCTCGAGAGTGATAAATACAGCTCCATGACAAGTGAGTCCCGTTTTAAGTTCTCGTATTCATCCCCCCAAAGTTACCATGCCTTACTGCACAGCTTCCAAAAATTGTGCTTTACAGTAATATCAGTACCCTCTGTCATTAAGCAGGGGTCAACGTTAAAACTGCTCTATTTAAGACAGCCTAACATTGAATATTCACAGTGATGAAATCCAAAGGAAGGGAAATTCAGAAGAAGTTTCTGCTATTACCTCCTTTTCTGCTTCTCTCTCTTCTTCAGAAACCGCAGCATTAGAAACTAACAAAGGAGTCCATCTCAAGCTTTCGGGATCTACTTCATTGATACGCGGATTTGCTTTCAGCTTCTCCATATGACTTGAAATCAGCTTTTCCCTTCTAATAATTACAAATCTACAATCCAATAAATAGTAATTTATTTTAGAAAGTGGTCATCTAAAACAACTTTCCTACAGTTTGAATGCTTTTTTTTTTGCACAATAACCTCTGAAAATGGATGGGTAAATAAATGGATACATCAAATCCAAAATATCAGCTGACACACACAGATAACATGCTTATGTTACTGACTTTACTAAGAGGAAGTAAGTAAATACTGAATATCACTAGGGCAACAGAGGAAAGTAAAAGTTGTATAGTTGACTACTCTAAACCCATGCAAAAGGTCTACTGTTGGTATTTCAGCCACTGCCAGAACAATTTCCAATTTTAATATGACATACAAGCATAAATAGAAAAAAATGTGGATCACCAAGTAAGGAGGGAGAAAATCATTAATATTACAACTGAAGATGGATGAAACATCAGTTCTCTAACGGAGCATAAAGTGTACCTTAGTCCTATACTGATGCAGTAGAAAACAACTTTCTAATTACTATGAAAAGCAGCCGCCCGTCTAAAGTAGATAAAGACTGAATGTAATAGCAGAGTATGCTAATATACTAGCACATAAACCACCAAAGTCCCCTGTTACAAAGCACTATACAGTAACAACCAAAGTTACATTGTTTTTTAAGCAAGGATTTCAAAGGCTGTAAAGAGTCAGGCAGGTTAAGTGACAACATTGCTTTTCACTGAGAAAATGAGTTAAAAATAAAAATCAGATACAGGTGAACCCTTTTCACAGAACTGTGACTACATGTAAGAAAAATGAACAAAATGTAGGAAATCATAAGAAGCCATACTCGATTCCCAAGGTAAATGTCTGGTGGGAATTTCAAAGATAGGATTTCTTTTCCTGGCTCAACTGCTGAACTTCTTGGATGCCTTTGGCCAGGCAAGTTCATGTCCCTGTCTAATCTTTACTACCTGTGAAAAGACTAACTGACCTTGTTCATAAGGTTTTTTGCATTTCGTAGATGAACAAAAGAAAATATGTTATTTTCTAATTGGGTGTCAGTATTCAGGGCCTATAATAATTTGTGACAGGGCAGAAGCTGCATATAACTAATGAATACATATTTGATTCATTATAAATAAATGCATTTGTCCCATTGAGTTGTCCTTAAATAACATCCCAGTTAAGTTAAAAGTTTTAATGCAATGACAGCACTCCTCTTACTCCTCACACTATCCTGTAAAGCCAGTCTCCTTTTTGACGGCTTGCATTTTTACCAGTTCAAAACTTAGTAGTTTTGAATACTAGTGCTCATGAACATACAACTTACTGAGGCTGATCTATTCCTGATCTTCATTTTATTTTTTGGGCAACCCACTGTTTGTAAGGCAGTTGTGCTTAATTATAAAGTTTGTATGATTAGAATATCCAGAAAGAATTAAGAGGCTCTTTAGAAACACAAATACCATTGAAAGTCATTTATGGCATTTTATGGAAGGAAGAAAGAAAAAAATCCAAACAACAAAACCAAACCACTTAAAATCTGAAGTATCTATCAGGATCATTAAGAAAGAAGATATTCACCAAATGAACTCACCTTTCCGGTGCGCTAACTTTCAACACTGTTTGTAACATTTACCAGAAATTTGCATTCCCAGTAAATTGGGCAGGAGAACTTGATGCAGAGCTGCTGTGATCCCATGGCTTGTGCGAATTCAGTAATGATTGCAAAAGAGGGTGTGGGAAGAGACTGCCACCCACAACCCCAAATTTCTCCCTCACTGGTATGCAAAGTAATAGTCAGGAACTGTACTTACAGAAGATGATACTGAATGAAACAAAACACTGAAAATGTTTCAAGCTGGCCACACCCTTCTAATAATCATTAACATGAAAGAGGATCCAAGACACCACCACCATTTGTTTGGGGAGAAAACCTCTTTATGTAAGACCCCATTAACAAGACCCAGCTGTACTGACTCAGTATGATGATTATCATTCAATTTCCAGTCAGAATTTTACACAGACATTTTCCACATCAACTGCTTTGTAAGTAGAGAAAGAAAATGTTTTGTCTTAGTATTTTTAATTTATCTTTCTTAAAATAAAAAAGATTCACTGACCTATCTTCTCTTTTATCTATCATGCTATGTTGCTGCAGGGTTGTGGCAATATCATGTGGACACATTCCAGTAGCTCGACTCATTCCTTTGATGCTGATTTGTTTTTCATGGTGGCAGTTAAGATATTCTAATATGACACTTTTCCAGTAAGCCAAGTATGAGAGACGACCCAGATCAGACAATGGCTTTTCAGGAGATCCTGCTTGACCCTCTCTTCTAGAAAGTAAATAGCCTAGAAAAAAAAAGAAACAGAATACCTTACTGAGGTAACAAAACTAATATAGACAGATCAGCATGACCGATTGCATTATTGGTAACTCTTGCAATTAAAGAAATCCTTTCAACAAAAAGAGAACTGTCTTCATAGTGACATAGAAAAAGATTAAAACCTTGGAAGAGACTCAGATCTTATGAGATTCAAACATTGACCAACCCCCCCCTTCTAATCATAAGGCAAGGAGGAAATAACAAGCCAACACATTTCAGAACAGGTCTCTTCATCCATGGTCTCATTTAGAACTACAACTGTCCAGCCTTTTGAGAAACATTTACATCTGAGTTGCACCACTGAGGCTAAGAATTTTCAGAAGAGGAAGTGTCATGGGTAAAATCAGTTAAGTCATTTTTCTTCAAGAAGCCCTGGGTGACATCAGTTTCTGATTAAACAGTTAGTTGTTGTATTTCAGAGGTGACATAATTCACAAGTGGAATTACTAGGAGAATTACATAGCAGAAATAATTAAAAAATAATCTCCCTTAATTCACATTTAAGAATATTCACAGAATTCCAGCCTGCAGTCTTCAAGACAGTAACCGATCAGCTACTATACAATACGCTACCTTCATTTGATATTCTATGTATGTTTTAAGTCCTTTTTAACTCTCTTCAGCTTTAAGAAGTTTTCACAATTTCAAGTAGAACACATCTGCTTGACAATAACAGAAGTCTGGGGTTTGCCACCATTAAAACAATGCAGGATAAAGAAAAAACATAACACAATTAATAAAATGTATCCTTTCACAGTAATTCATCCCTCCACGATAAATATTCTGCACTGTGCCTTTACCAACACTAGCAAAACACAAGCCTTGAACACCAGGCTTACAAAATGCTATTCCACCACAAGCATGGACATCATGTTTATAGAATTACATTACTCAGTGTCATTCAGTATCCATCAACAATGCAGTTCTTTTGCCTTCCAATATTTTTTTTTTTTTTTCAAGTTGGAAAATCCCTCCTTTTATTTTTCAAAGACTGCTATAAAACATGTGGTACAGCCACGTCACATTTGCTAAACAAATCCTCCTGACTTCTTCACATAGTTTCTCCTAATCAGGTTAGCTATAAATTAAAAGCATATGATTAACATCCAGCTTAGAGCAAAGCAGTGGCTGTTTCCTTATTTTCCTGTATGCTCTACCATATACAAACTGTATACACACAGACATCTAGTTTTGTTATACATACAAACATACGAAATGCACACACACACACACATGCATATTTACTCAGTCTGAAACAATGGTCCTCCCTTTTTGGGGGGCAATATAAAAGGTCCACAACAGAATTTGGAAAATACATATGCACTGGTCATCGTAACTAACCTCCAGTTTGCATAAAAATAAACACAAAAAAGCAGACTTCCTACTCCATTTCAGGCGATCAGTAACAACAAAGATACTGAAATCAGTAGTGTACCCTTCATTGTTATCAGCATGATTTATGATAAAATGCCAGAGCTTCAGGAGGAATACCTTCCCACATCTGCCTACTACTACACACTGCAGATGCCTGCGTAAAAGACTGCCTGGTACCACTAGAAACTCAGTACATAAATTTATTCTGTTTTAAAGAAAAATGAGTTTAAAGACAAGTTTTACACCAAGATGTCACTGCTGATAGAAAAACATGCAAAACTGTAGCAGTGCAACTAGTGATACAAGTCTCAACGCAAGAAAAGAAAGGGAGAATAACCTAGATTTTTAAAAATAAATCTATGAGAGAACTTACAGTTCCTTCAAGTAACTTTACAGTTTAACCTACCAACTTCACAATAAAGAAAACTTTGGCACTAACAGAAAGTAGGCTCTTTGCAAGACCTGGATTTCATTCTTGTATTTCACTATACTTTAAAATTACTTTGACAAGAAGTCTTCCTCCTCTTCCATTTTCCTCATACGTAACAGGGCTGTTAATAATATAACTATACTTTCTTGCTAATCATCTTATGAGGCTTAATAAGAATCCACTATCAAGAGTTTGGAATCAGTTAGGCAACCACATGTAGCTTTAGTTTTACTAATATATCCTTGCTCATCAGATCCGTCCAATGGCTGGGGACTTTGAGACTAGTTCTTAGTGGTCATTTTCACGTACTTTTACTCTACATGAAAGCAGTGAAACTTTGCCTGCATGGCAACTGCATCTGTCAATATTCTTCCACCACTCTATAACGTAACCTATGCTTATCCAAAATACTCACATTCTACAAGTTCAAAAATGTAAATCAGAGGTAACAGTCTCCGTTACATGTAACGAACACTGAATAGAAAGTTTCTCTTAACAGATTCTGTGATTTGAATGACATCTATTAAATTAAACTTACCAAAGAGACGCCAAATAATTGATCTAAGTTGCAGGTAAATAAAAAACACTGATCTTGGTAGTTCGTGTATCTATCCTGAAGCATCTGAAATGAGTACAATATGCCCCTGTTAAACAGATACCTCCAGTGTCATTGTGTCTACCTAATCTTAATAATGGACAGCCTCAAAGTGGAAACTTGAAAGAAACTTTCTTAAAACTATAACCCCTGATATCAGACTATGAACATCAGTAACATTCAGAGAACAAAGTATAGCTCCTCTGCACCCCCCCACCCCCTCCAAGAGTCAGACATGACTAGTATGTTACACAAAAACCCACCCACAACAAAATATAAGACCTAATCTAAAGAATAAAGAGTTGCCTATTTTATCTTCTGGGCATATGAGTGATGGTATCACAAAATTGAACAGCCAAAATACAATTAATGATTTTTATTTCTTGCCTTATCTGCAGCCTTTATAGTGAAGCAACATGGCACATGGGATTTACAGCCTTTGATTTTTGTCATGCAAACCTCCCAAGGACCACTAAGGTTTTATCTTCAAAATTTAAAACAATTAGAAGAAATTCAATTTGAGAAAGGGGAAGTTAATATAAAGATACATATATTTTTATGCCTTCAACACAATTTTAGGAGGTAATCAGATATTAAAACATACATTTAAAGAAATTAACTCGTGCTGTATCTTGTTTTAATCTATAGCATTCCTAGTATATAACTCCACTGAAATAGCTACAGCAGAGCCCACAACACACTATTGTTAAAACAGTAACTTTAATACATCCATGTCAGTCTCCAGAAAATGACAGTTAGTTAACTACTGGTTTGTTATGCTCAGTTCTGTCTCTTAAAAGAAATGAAACAGCATGAGATCAGGAGTCCAGTTTGGTAGTAGCACGTTCTGACAGTGGCCAACAGAAAAATCCAAGGGACAAGACTAAAACAGGCAACCATCTTGTGAAACTCCCATGCAAACAAAATCCCTCTGGCTCTCTCCAAACAAATGGAACTTGCCAGATGTGTATCATCCTCCCACTTCTGGCATTTTCTAATAACTTTGTAGTATTTGTTAAGTATCACCGTCTTTTGCAAGCAGCACAGAGTCCATTCACTGCACTTACTTATGTGTTCACTAGTGCTAGTCTTGATTGTCATGCCCACTAATATGCCTGGTACTGACATGAAGTGAACCTACTTGTCTCTCCCCAGTTCTCTCCCACAAAATCTTCTAGAAATTGGGATCATATCAGTCCCCTTTTAGTCCTATGGCACAAAAGCAGTGTTATGCATACTTCCAAACTGCCATAAGCAGCTATTTCATCATCATCTCTTTTATCTCCAAATGCCCAAGACACATCCTTCTTTCTTTGCCAGATACACTTCCAAACTTCACTACTTCAGCTTTCTAATATGAAGCATTAATCAATCCGCAGTTTCCAGTATGGCAGATGATACGATTTAGCTTGAGACAGTTGAATTGAACGTTATTATCTACAGAAGAAATAGAGACTTGTCCCTCTGCTTTTAACATGGTAGCCAAAGCAGGCTAGCCCTCAAAGGTTTGAGACAGGTGCAGATTACAGAGGCCGGTGTCAGAGGCAGAAGCAGCAAAGACGCTAAACAAATGAACTGGTATACTGAGAAAGACCAAGTGAACAAACTAGAATCAACAAAAGGAAATTAAATTAAGTTTGAAGATCTTCTTTAAGGACTCTTGAATTACATAACTTGTGTGCTCTCTACACATGCTTTTTATTCCATAGCAACTAATAAATCTATTTATAATTTCATTTCTCATGAACGGTCAAAGAAAAAAGTTCTAACTAAAAAAGTTCAGGTTCTTTAAGTCTGTTTACTACTGACCACAACCATTATAAAGCTATTTGGTTTTCAAGTAAGCCAAGTAATTTAACTCAAGCAAACCCCAAAACCAAAAATCCCAGTCTCGTCCTCCCTTCTCTCCAACCCATTTGTGGCCTGGATGTAGGTGTCTGAATTACACTTGTCTGTGTCCACACAAGAGCACATGGCCATACTGTGGCTCAGTTACACACAGAAATAGTCATGTGTGACAGGCTTATATATATATATATATATATACATACATGAGATTTTATATATACGAGACTGAATGAACACTTCATTAGTGGTTTCCTATTCACCTGAGAGACAAGAGAACTTAGCTAATATGAAGGTTCTGAACAAGTACTTTTGATATAATTACATTTACTATTTCTATTTTTAAAAAACATTATATCCTGGAACAATCCTAGAAATGCTATACTGTCCTGGTTTCAGCCAGGATAGAGTTAATTTTCTTCTTAATAGCTGCTGCAGGGCTGTGCTCTCACACCAAATCCAAAACAACTTGGTAATACACTGATGTTTTTAGTTGTTGCTGGTGATGTTTACACGAAATCAAGAACTTTTTGGTTTCTTGGGCCCTGCCAGCAAGAGGGCCTGAGGGGCACGGGAAACTGGGAGAGGACACAGCCAGGACAGGTGACCTGAACTAGCCAAAGATATACTCTGCACCATATGACATCATGCTGAATATATAAACTGGGGGAATAAGAAGGAAGTGGGACATTATAGCATTTGTCTTCCTGAGTAACTGCTACACGTGATGGAGCTCTGCTTTCCTGGGGATGGCTGAAGATCTGCTTGCCCATGGTAAATAGTGAATGAATTCCTTGTTTTGATTTGNNNNCATGCATGGCTTTCGTTTTACCTATCAAATTGTTCTGATCTCAACCCTTGAGTTTTACATTCCTTTCTGATTCTCCCCCCCATCCCTCTGGGTGAGGGGGAGTGAGTGAGCAGCTGTGAGCTGCTTGGTTGCTGGGCAGGGTTAAACCATGACAGACCTTTTTGGCACCCAACATGGGGGGCTTGAAGGGTTTGAGGTAACAACAGATTTGATTGCAATGTGCTCGTTCAAATTTATAGCTGTTATTACTGTTTAGCTACGAAGGGGTAGATTTCTGTGCTTACCATGGGGCTTGCTTGCCTTACTGTATATTAGTCTAGTGCTTGTTAGTGGCTGCTTCTTGCTTTTGCTGCTTGCTGTACGGCTTATCATCTTACTGTGCTGTGCCCAGGAACATTCTGATAACAGTCATGGGCAATGCGCCTGGGCTGGCAGGTGGCCAGGACATGGTTGCTGTTCCTGTGCTGCTGTACTGGACAGGCTGGAACTGCAGTGTGAACTTGAGTCAAAGGGACTGTGACCTGTGGACGAGCCCACATGGGAGCAGGACACCCCAAAGGCCCTGCAGCTGTGAATAAGCCCATGCCCAAGCAGGTATATCTCGGAGCATCTGTGTTCATGGATATGTCTGTGCTGCAGCAGGTATGCCTCTGAAGGGATTGTGGCCCAAGGACAAGTCCACGTTGGAGAAGGTACACCTCAAAGCATCTGTGGCTGTATATAAGTCCACGCTGCAGCAGGTACACCTTGAAGCATCAGTGGCTGTGCACGAGACCATGCTGGAGCACATCAAAGTGTGTGGCCACTGATAAGCCCATGACAGAGCAGGTACGGCCCTGAAGGGATTGTGGCCAGGGATAAGCCCATGCTGGAGCCGATTCACTTCTGAAGGGATGGTGGCTGTGGATAAGGCCACGCTGGACCAGGGCTATGCTCATGGCCCATGGATAAGGCCATGTTGGAACAGGTGCACCTCAAAGTGACTGTGGCTGTCACAGCAAAACAAAAAACCAAACTTAAAACGGTTCCAAACTTGTTCAAGCCTTGCCTGCACAGAAAGCCCATTTTAAAAACAGGTTTCAACTCACAAACAGGAATGACATCGCTTATAACAACTGTCAGGTTGTCAGCTCTCACAGAGTCATGAAACAGCTCCTGAGCTGCTACAACATACAGCATGTCATAATAAGGTAAACTGTCACCAGCTTCAGTTCGCCTACGAGACATGTCATCTGTATGTACTGGCATTCAGCAGCTCAGTTGTAAATGGCTTAACTGCCTGTGAATCAAGGAGAAGACAGAAAACAAAGACAGAAGCACTGTTGCCATTCTAAGGGACATACTTGGTCTCCAGCCACGTACTAAGGCCACTGCAATCAAATAAATTTGCCAAAATTGCCATCAACGCACAACTAAACTCCATTTTATCTTTTTGGACCTGTTCAGCTACACTAACAACAGAAACACATCACCAATCCAATAAACAGGCTTGAAGAAAGCTGCCAGTGTCGAGTACCACATCATCAAGTCCAGGTCAAAATGCACCTATGCAACACAGTACTTAAAATGACAGCCTGCTGACAGCATTTCACTTCCAAACTTCCTAAAGTTTACTTTCAAATAAGTTCTCCTACCACGAGCCAATCTAATGCTAACAGCAGAAGTTTCCGAAGACCGCATATGCAGTAGTATCTGTAGACAGAAGTTACACAGATCCAGAACCACCTCAATGTTAGTTACATGAACTTATACAAAGCCAATGCTCTATTATCTTTGTCATATCACAATGACACAAATCCATTTATTTCACCCATTCTTATAGTTGTCCACTCTTCCTTGTCCTTTTTGAAGATGCATGTAACATTTGCCACCTTTCAGTTTGAGGATGCTCCCCAATTGCCATTACTTCTCAAAGACGATAAGGAGAGGTCTCGCAACCATGTCAGCCAGTTCCCTTGTGTGAATCTCACCTGGTCCTATGAGTCTGTGCATGTCCTTTTTACTTAAGTACTCTGTAACTTGATCTTCCTCTACCATGGATGGCATCTCTCTCTGCTCCTTAAATTCTGCCACACCTGAGAACAGGCCCTGTCAGTGAAAGCCAAGGCAAAGAAAGTAACTGAGTACCTCAGATCCCTTCCAAGATCCCGACCGTGCCCCCATGCTGTCACACGATGCCTACTCCATTCAGCAGCAGGGCGATGTTCTGCTTACTCTTCCTATGGCTGTCCACATACTTGTAAGAGCTCTCCTCTTACTCTCCACATCCCTCAGTTTCAACTCCAACCAAACTTTGGCTTAATTCCGTTCCTGCTCATGGGGGAAATACCAGTACCTTTCGCAGACTTTGGTTTTGCTCAAATCAGGAGGTTCTCCTAGCAGCCTTACTGTCGTGTCTGCTATTTTTGTTAACATTAGAACGAGTCTCTTTCACGGTTTGAGGAAACTGTCTCGAGGACAACACGTACCGTGCTGTTTTGCCCTTCACAGCAGCCCCTAACAGGACACCACTTACTAGTTCTCTAAACAAGGTAAAATTCTGGGCTTTAGCCTGCTAGTTGCCCTCCTCACTTCCCTCAGGATCTGAAACTCTACTATCTCATAGCTGCTACAGCCTGGGCTGCCACTGACTGTTACCTGCCTGACCAATTCCTCTTTAGTTTCAAGAAGCAGATCCAGCAGAGCATTTGCCCTAGCTAGTCATTCCAAAATCTATGTCAAAACATTGTCCCAAACACTCTGCAGAAATCTGCTGGATTATTGCTTGTATCCTGCTATGCTCCCCTTCCAAGTAGTCCTTAAGAACAAGGGTCTTCCACTAGCTAATGTCATCCAATTGTTTGGAAGGTTCATAGTCTTCCCTTTTTGATCAGGTTGTCTATAACAAATGCCCACCACAGTACTCAGGATTGCTGATGTGTCCTCTGATTTTGAGGCACATGGATGTGACAGGCCTATCACCCTTCCCGTAGCAGAGCTCCACGCTTCCAAGTCATTCCCTTGTACAGAGCACAACTTCCACTCCTTGGCTTCCCTGCCCTGCCCTTCCTGAAGAGACTATTATCCATCTATTGCAGCAGCCTAGTCTTCTGAGCTATCCCACCGCATCTCTGTAACCCCAACGAGATGACATCTCTATGACAGAGCATAGTCTTCTAATTCATCCTCTGTCTTCAGGACTTGAGCAACTGGAAAAGTGGGATCTCAAATGCAGTGTGAGAGGGTCCCTTCCTTGTCCACCCCAATCATATTGTCTCCTGCAAAACTCACTCTCCAAGAAGCTCGAGACCTGGATGGCTGCTTATTCACCTAGAAGTTCCGTCCAAGTTAGTTTCTGATGTGCCAGCGCAGCCATTCCAGCTGGTGCCTGTGACACATCACCATCATGGTTGTGTCAACTCCAAACAGCTCTCTGGACCTTCAGTTCTGGGCCAACTGTTCCATTCAAATGCCAGGTTTGCACGTCTTGGTCACTGGTGCTATCCATGGGTTTGCTAAATCAGAAGCTGGACACAAGTCTATGCCTTACTTCAAGACTTCCTACTTGACAAGCAACTTCACCTGCTGTCTTTGAGCTCCCAAATATAGTTCAGTCACCTTCCGAACTAAGGATCTATCTACATGCTCCTTCCTATGTTGTGCTCCAAAATATTCATGTTGAATTAGGAACCAAGTTAGTTGTACATAAACTTACTTCTCCTTAACCACTATCACACAGTTCTAAAAAAATGCAGTTCCATTTCCTACCATTTAGTATGAATAATGCTCAGTACAAGAAACTAACATAAATATTCTATCATATCTTACAGTTTACTGAGTTTACAGCAAAGGTCACTGCATTTGTTATGTTTCTTCTGTGCTAAGAAAAAGTGGAAAAAAAGTATTTTAAACAAGTAGTGGGTCTCCATTAACTGTTAAAATAGACAACTTTAAGAAACCTCACCAAGAAGCAAATATATTCTCTTACTATTTAGGATTCATCTTGGAGAACACTTCTATGATCTTCTGTCCAGACAAAGGCTAGGGAATGTTCAACACTTTTGTGTTTTCTATATTAACATTGTAGATGTGTCTCTGCCCATTTTAAATACTGTTTTCCTATCAGGCAGTACTATACCCAGTATGAATATGCCTACTAAACTATAAAAACTCGCAGCTGTTTAAATAACGTGACAAACTCACAGGTATTCCAACCAATGACTTGGTTCAGAACAACTACATAACAAACAGAAACATCTGGACCTCAAATGCACGGTGCATCTCAGCACCAGCTCTACAGATTAATGGCACTGCAAATCAGAGCAACAACACATGCCATTAAGCATTCGGATCCTATCAGTTATTCGGCTTATCATGTTATGCACTTAAGCAATCAGCAATGAAGTCCTCTGCTCTATAGTCTTACCTGCCAGTGAAGTCAGATCAAACACATCACCACCAACCAGAGCTGCTGGAGGATAGCAGAGGGAGAGGAACAGTATACTGATGTGATGAAAATGGAAGTCAAATAGGAGTAGGTTGCTTAGATCATAACAACAGGTTTTAGTCTACTGATCTTTCCCCAATTTTAGACTGAATGTAGCCTTCACAGCAGAAGTTCACTTAGAAACATACACACTACATCAGTAAAATGAAAAAAAGAACAGTGTTAGCATTCTGGACTTTAGTCTCATTTGTAAGGACAATAGCTTTCCCTCATGCATTGTATAGCTTCAGCCTGTCAGTCTCAGGTCCATAGTTGTGCCTGCACATCACAATCACACATATAAATGTCTACATACACTTCCACACATAGCAAAAGTATCCCACCACCACCAAAGTAACTCTCACACAGGAGACAGAATCAAGTTACTTATGAAAGCTTTCCAGATACTCATACTAAAGATGTCAATGCACTGCTGAAAACCTTGAGAAGAGCCATAACAAAAATCAGACTACTGCCAGAAGTTGAAAACAGCTTGAGATCTACTCCTCTGAGCCCCTAGTCATAAAATGGAGCCTTTCTGAAAGTCGTAAGCAGATTGCCCTTATGTAATCAGCACTGTTTAACTCCTATTTATATTTTGTTAATATCTGTGTCAGAAGAAAATACATTCATAAGAATCTATCCAGAATAAAAGATGCAACCAGTGAACTATTTGCCCTTGCACGTTCAGAGTTCTTTTTGGTCTCCTTAAAGGCCAGCCCCCACAAATGAATTACCAGACTCAGACAGATGGAATCAAACACTTCTCCATTAAACTTTGTTTTGCTTGAAACATAACCAAGTAAAATAAGTCCCTTAATATGGAAAGGAAGAACTCCTAAGTTTCCATGCAATGTTCTGTATCAAACCAGAGATCTGAAAGAACAGCAAGTGCTAGTAACTGTTCTTATAATACACCAGTATCTAAAGGGAAGAGATTTCCTCAAACCAGCATTTCGAGTTACCCTAAGGGACTTCCTTTTGTCTTATAAACATCAAATACTTTGTTTTGAAATTATATGAACAAGTTTTGAAGACACATGTTCAAAAGGGTAGTCAGAAAAATCAAAACAGCTGAGTATTCAGACAGGACAGCTCAATGCAGTTAGGTCACCTCAGCATTCCAAGTTCAGAGGTATGACCACAAGTGGAAGGCAGAAATACGTAAGGTGAAAGCGTGAGCTTATTAAGACTTAAGAATCCTAAAACGGTTATTCATGTTACCATTTTTTCCATAACTATTCTGTGCGCCTCTGAACTGTTCTTATCTATGTCAATGGAAGGAAGGTCAAAGATAGAGGACCTTGAACAGGTGTTAGTACCCTCTTTGAAAGCACTTTTCAGGCAGCTTCAAAGGACCCCAATGCCAAGATCCACACAAACACTACAAAAAAAAAGACAGACTAGCTGTAACTTGAGATGCTTAGATCAGTGAACAACCTGCTACATTCTCTTTTCTTCTTTGTCTGGTTAAAGAAAAGCTTTCTTCGTGATGAACAGAGTAAGCCAAAGATTCTCTCATTATTGTTACAAGAAATAATGCCAGCTCTCATTCCTCTCCACATCCTCAAGTAAACTCAACACAGGGGGGTCAAAACCTTTAGTGCCTTTATGGAAGGCTTCACAGAAGAGGTTACGGCTAAACAAACGCCCTTCATGAAGGGAAGGAAAGGTAAAGATGACTGCATTACAGTCAGACCAACAAAAGGCACCCTTTGAGTGAATTAATTGGTTAACACTTATTTTACCTGTGCCAGTTGCCAGTAAACCCCTTGAGTGGAGATTCTCTGTACAAAGTGGACTACTTATGAGCCAAGGGAAAGCAAAAGCAAGAGAAAAGAAATTGAAGTACCCTTAAAAGCGAGACTTGCACACACACAGAGGGCATCAGTCCTGACTACCAATGAATAAATTTGTCAGTAGGTTAAGTAGTTCAGAAGATCATTAACAAGGTTGATTTGCTCTCCATTTTATAAGCAATGTTTTAAGTTACGACTTAACTTACATATTTTAATTATTAAACAAAGGACACTGAACAGTAAATTGTTTATACAACTAACTGTTGAATTAATTTCCTTTAAGAACTGCCATTACCTTCTGGTGCTTAATGTTGACAGCACATGAATACCGTTGTTAGAAACATATGAAACATGCGCATTAGAAAATACTACCTGTTCGCCTCCTTATAAACTCTATGTACTCTAACAAGACTCAACTTCCTCTCCTGTCAAGACTTCAAGTGACAGGAGAGGAAGATGGACCTGCGAGGCTACACCTAATGTAACAAGTAAACTGAATACAGCCAGAACCTTTACAGAGCACTGAGGCCAACCAGCACAGCCAGATAGCATCCACTCCACCAAGCTCCCTCTCAGCTAGAGTGTTAACCTGGCTGTTAACGTAATTCTCCAAGATTCATGGCTCAGGCCAATTGTTACCACACTTGGAAAGCGACAGATGCCCTGGACCAAAACTGCATCAGGGATGCTTTTAACAGTTTTAGAGTAGATAACCAGAGCCCAAGTGTTTTTTCTATTGTTGTTTTATTCATACCTACAAGAGATAGCCCAGTAGTACTAAAGAACATGAACAAAAGATAAGTGGGGACTCAGTACTGAGAAGTCAAAAGCCCCACTTAGGAAATCATTGCAAATACTGTATTTGCTCAGGGTAAGAAGTCACAACATACATACTCTGTTGCATCAACCGAAGATGCAAACTGTGTTTGTCTTGAGTGAGTAGCAAAATGTCATTGCAGCTCATATGCTCTATTAAGACATGCTGTAGAACAAGGAATTAACCAAGTAATATTTTGAAGAACGAACCAACAGGATGAAGGAGGTTATTAGGGTGTTTTTTATCTCATGGTGATACCTGGTGAGCCAGGAGACACAGAAACTGAGTGATGAAAAAGCATGCATTATCTACCAAACACTGAACACAAAAAAACATCTATTACAGCACTCTTCAAAAAGCTAAGGCCACGACATGGCAATCTGCTAAATATCTACTGTTAACTCAAAAGAGCAGTAAACAAGAAAAAAGAAAATCTTTACAAGAAGGTAGAACTGCCTGATAAAAATGACGGCACTGGAAAAGACATACACCTGTTAAGAAAGCCACAAGTCACTTCATTGAGGTGAGGCATCCCACTGTGCCTCAACAACAGGGTGACAGGCTACAAAATACCCACTTTGCCCACTGATTGCTGCAACAGAACTACGCTCTGCAGCCAGAAGTAGAAATTCCTGATTGTTAAAGATGCACGACTTAATTAAAATCTGTTTTCAGCCACCAGTCTTCAGCAGATGGCTTCTCCTGTTCACTAATGCCCTATAAAGACAGCTTTGTCCAACAAACATTTGTTTTCATTGTTACCATCCTTGGCCTTGCCTTTTAGCTATTTTCAATGCTATCTGAAATAAAGATGCTCTTCAGTTAAAACAGTCGTAGCTTCTGTATCTGAAGTGACATGCCTGCTTTCTTTTGCAGTGCTGATAAATGCACAGTGTCTTGCAGCTATATAAAAGTGATGCCAAGAAATCCCAAGAGGCTGATTTTCTTGGAATAATCTTAAGTCAACAAAGCTTGATTCAAAATCCATCTTTATTCCCCCCTCATCTAAATCTCAGCTTGACAGAATGCTCCTTACTACTTATTTAGGAGAGGCCAAACTCATGCCTTCAGGTCAGCAACATAATCAATCATCAAGAAAAGAACATAAAATAAGCAGCAGCATTTAGGCTCCCTCACAAATTCACAGCTCCCACAGACACACACTTCCAACTCCCTCTTAAAGAAAACAAGAGGAAAAAAGGCAGGTAATTCAACCTTTCATTTGGACACAATACATCTGTGAAAACACCAAAACAACTGACCAGAACACTGACACAATGTTCTGTGCTAGGGTACACAAGTCAGTAGTTAAAGACAAAAAACCCCAAACAAAAAAACTCCACCAACTAGAATGATTCAATATGGACCACCACAGGTAATAAACGACACAAGTTTATTTTATAGAGATTCTTAGATTTGTGGTGTTGACTTCATAAGTGCAGTCTGAGAATACATTTTTCCAATAAAGCCTATTAAAAAAAATCCTATTCCTCTCCACCCTCAGCCTCTCATTTTCACCCTGTTTGCCACACCCTCAGCAGTAACAAAATCATTCTTTCAGAACTCTAATGTGAAAAAGGGAATGCTAAAATGCTCTTAGTTAAGATAAATTTTATCTTAAAAAAACAAATGGTGCCACTTCACCTCCATCTCAATTCTGTTCACAGAGCACAGCATAAATGTAAACAACAGGTTGGTTTTTTTAAAAGTGTGTTTTTTCCTAGATTGTATTTCTGCTATATTTCAGTATTAGTAACAGCAAACTGTAAAATATCTTAACAACAGCCTTTGGAAGAGAACAGTGTAAGGGGTGTTTACAGAAAGAGTTCACCATTCCACAGACACCTTCATTTTTTGAATGTTATTTCTATTTCATATCCATATTTGATTAAAAGTACTTTTAATTTAAAAGAATTCTCCCCAATTTTCTTCAAGTAGGTTTTCCAAAATATTACTTTCAGACAAAGCATTATTTCCCATGACCAGATTAAGGGATTTAGACTATCAGTTCTATATAAACACACACCAAAGAAATAGATCCAACCACTTTGAGCCTGTTGCAGCTTGGGCCTAGCTCTGAACAGCAGGCAGGTATCAGAATTGGTTCCCAGCAGTTCCATAAGCATACCACAAGCCACAACTTACATGCCATACGAGTGAACCCACAGATATACTCCATTACAGCATCCACCCTTACCTTTTCTTTTTTTCCTAGTCTGCTTTGGTTTTCCAAAGTTAAATTTATGAATTATTATAAAGAACGCAAGTTCCCTCAGTTCAAGGTTGTGACTTGTTTCCAGCTGAATACAGATTTTTACATCAGTTCTCCCTGTTACTACAAGGCTACTTTACACAAGCTAAGGCTACACAGCAAAGAAATTGTGTGAATTCATCATAATGAAGAAGAAAACTATACAATTTGCTACCTCTTCCAAGGCTCTTCCTTTCCTGATATACTACTCATATACCTCAGAGCCACTGTGAAAACTTCAGGTGGCATTTTTTTCTCTACTCCACCACTTAATTCCATCACATTTCTCGTTTTTTTTTGTTTTTTTTTTGTTTTTTTTTTTTAAAAAGTTACTTGCCTTCAAAACAGGGATGACATTTTCTCAAATGCTAGTATCATCTATCAGCCATACGTTACCCTAAATGACAGGCCATGTGTTATTCATCACTAGTTTCAAGTTTTGTTCTGCCAGGTTTGGGGGGATAACTGCACAAACATGCTTCACCAGAAGCCACTGATTTACAGGTTTCCACAGAGAAGTATCCTAATTTGCTGTTAAACCAGAAAACCTAGAAACGCTGCAGCAGGAAAAGAGGTAAGTGCTAGGAAATCAATCTTTTGGCACAGCAATGTTTCCAAGCCTTCCTAATATACCAAAGCACCACAAACCCAGTGTGGAAGACTGAACTGAAAGAGCAACTTGCTGTCCAAACTGCTACTTGCCATGGAAAGCTCAACCCTGGCTCCTTCTGAAGACAATGCAAAAATCCAACACATAGTAAAGGACATGAGTGAGAAAACTAAGTCCAAAACTGTCTAAAAGAGATGCTTATTTTCAATTTAAAAAAAAAAAAAACACCTAACAAAAATACCCCCACCCACCCCCGAAATAAAACACCACTTCTGTTTCTACCAGAAGATTGAGCTTTTAAATTATTGGAGCCATGAACTGGTTCAAAGTAATTAGGTGATCCTAGAAGAGAAAATGCTTTTCGAATTGAGCATATTTAGAAATCAGCAGTTTTATTTTTGAACTGTTTTCATGTTTTTCTTCAACCTTAGCAGAAGCCAAACCTCCTCCCTTTCACAGAAAAACTGATTTTACAAGCTAGACCAGCTCTTTACCAAATCTGTAGGGAGAATAAAGTTGCACTACAGATCAGAAGAAAATCTCATACTCATGACTCTCCTTAAACTGTGTCTGAAGACTATCCTAGGTTTCATGCAACACAGTTTTCTCAGCTTGTTTCAAAACTCTCTCAAAACTACTGGTACTAGGAAATAAATGAAGTGCCCCCATTCTCATCAGCACAGCTTTATGTCACCTGCCAATGCTTGTGGGTCAGCCTTTATGCTCCAAGTAATTCTGTGGACTTAATCCACAAGTTTACCACTTCTGCATGACTGAGCCCTAAGCAATGAAGATCTTCCACATTTCCATAGAGATCTTCTGAAACAAGTACTAACTGGAAGAATTCAAGAAGGCACTTTACAAATGTATCCATCCTTTTCTTGCCTATTCACTGCCCCATCACCATCCCTTACTTCTCAATGGAAGCTGCATACAAGATCATGATATGATCTGGGTTTAACAAGCACCTTTAAGGACATCTGTCCTTACCCCCACCCACTTCCAGCCCAGAACTGACTCGGCTTTTGCACACAAAAGCCCCTAAACGATTGCACATGGGCAAGGGATTGCAGGAATTTGCAGTGGAGAAGACTGGACTGGAACAACCAGATCAAGCTCTTCGAAGCTGTAAATGGCAAATGAACACTCCACCGCAGCAAATCTTGTTCACAAGCCTTTGCTGAGCCATCTCCTACCGAGAATCAATGTAGGCTAACGAAGAGGTTAGCTGAGAAGCATAACTGAGAAGCAACGTTGCCACTAACCTAACTGACTTGGAGCTAGAAAATGGGTATCTCTCTCTCTTACCGATTTATAAATATTGTCAATATTGCTGACCCCCTTTATCAACTGCTCTGATGCTTACTCATGAAAAGTATTTAGGAGGAAAGACATAACTCTTCATTGACAGTTGATTTTCCCTTTACTTGTAGAGCCAAGATTTTACTCCTCTCATCCCTTGGAAACTTGCCTTCCCTGGGGTTATACGTTAGCTGTTGCACAAGTGCTGCTACTGCTGGTACTTAGCTGCTTCTGCAAATCAGGACTTGCAGATTTACTCACCTATTTGAATGGAGCAAGAAAAAAAATACTTGACCAAGAAACAGATATTAGATTTTGGGAAACGAGCAAACAAGGACATTCAACAAAGCCACTTTTCCTACAGCAGAACACAATTCCTCAAGTAAGACAAATTCTGTTTGTTTCTTCCACTCACAAATTTGAATTGACCTTCCCCATTATGGTCTCCTGACAAAAACATTAAAAATTTAAATAAAATAAAATTAAAGAAAAAGGCTGAGCTACACACCCCAAAAGGAATCAGGGGTTAGTTCAAACCAATGGGGTCAGCACTGACTTTTGCAAAGATAAAGACAAGTGAAACAAACAAAAAAAAAACAACCCAGACACCCAAAACCAAAGATCATTAGGTAGCCCAATTAGGATCCCAGCATCATTAAAACACATTTCCTCTCTCAAGCAAGAATAATCATTTCAAAATAACAGATAAACCAAATGAAAAGAAGGAATTCTGAAGGGGAGGAAGAAACTGCTACAATCAATTGGACCAGGAAAACCCTCAAGATAAATAACAAAAGGCTATCAAGGACTTTGCTCCAGTGCATTGAGCCCAGTTGTCACTGTGATACAAATGAACCATCAACACACCAGCCAGCACAGTTTGAAAGGTTTATCCCAATATTGTCACCCGCATTTTTTCCCTCCAGGCTGCTAGGCCTCCAGCATGGCATTTGCAATCCAGTAAGCAGAAGTATGGGACTGGGCTGAGATGAGCTTTGTGAGGAAGTGAGAATTCCAAGATTGCTTTACGCTTACAAATGAAATACTGCAGTATTCCATTCCAGTAATACTGAACTCTTTATTAAATATGCCAAATAAAGAAATACGAATATGTTCTGGCACGGCAGCCTAATGACTAGAAATAAAGCATATGAAGAATTTAAGCTTTGCGAGAGCTCAAATCAAGAAAGCAAAGAAAAACTTATCTCTGATTTATTTCTGGATCAAAATATGCTGGAGTCTACTTGCCCAAATCTTAATTTACAGCAAATACAAAAAATTGATGCACAAGTCAATTATTCTCCCTCAGGTACAACCCTGCAATCACAATCCAGTCAACCTCACATAATGCAACAAGAACAAGGAAATGCAAACAAAACAGAGCCCCAACCCAAGAAGTTCGGCAAGAATTACCAGTCCTGTAAAAGACAGGAAAGTAAAAATCTAACAAGGAAATTAAGACCCATATTTATTTGCAGGAACTGCTTTTGTATATTCAGGTACACTCCAAGTAAAAATTAGATTCTCTATACGAAAAATCAGATTGTAATAAAATAATATTTAATAAAAGTACTCAGTGTAAACAAAATGAAGGCTTCATATAAACTACTTTGTCTTCAGTATGACATGCTTCTAGAAAATAAAACAGGATAAACTGATTTGATCTTGAAATAAATTAAGTGAAATGAAGGACTATCAAGTCTGCAATTTTACATATCAACAGCTTCAATATCTGATAAATATTTACACATAAACTTTTTCTCATTTCTTAACAGCTCAACAAGTTTCTAATCAAACCTTGTAACTTCCCTACAAAAAAAAAGTATCTTACAAGGTTTTAATAAACAGAATAGATACAGACACAAGTATTGTTAAAAAAAAATATTTCTATTTAAACAACCAATGACATACAGAAAACTACATATAAAAATATTGCTGAAGATGATCAGACTAAGAACTCAGGCATTTTACAGCATGCTTTCTTCTCACAAAAGTCGAAGTACACTTCCTAAATGTCTTTTTTCCACATGTGAAATTAGATTCCTGCAGAGACAGACCTTACACAAAGCTTTATGTTGGTGTCTACAGAGTAAGTAGTAACAGCATTACCAGTTTCTATTTGAAATAGAGAAGTTTAAATGTAGTTCGCAAAGAGTTAAAATTGAAAAAATTCAATGGTCAGAAAACAAATACCTATTTTTCTTTTAGCAGAATGATTTATTCTCTCTTGCAAGTTATAGGGATGACCACATAGACTCATCTGTACAGGTTAAATTAGCTCAATACAAAAGAATGCATCACAATATGAACACAAATGCATTTCACTTACTGAAAAAGAAACATATTCTGTACCACAAACTACATTTTCATGAGACTGCTGACAAAGCAGAAGTTGTGTAGTGGCTTAAGGCTCCGTTCTTTCCAGCCTTTCTAACTGTCAAGTGTCTAGATACATACAAAGTAACGTGAGCAGTCCACTTCTTCCACACAGTTCTTGAGACCTTCCCTTTTGTGGTTTTTAACTATAATTTTTTGAAAATTACTTGCTCAGAAACATTTTTATTAATTCAGTCTAAACACTGTTCTAGTTACTGTTAAAAAAAGAGACAAGTACCAGTGATCACTTCACAGAATTAAAGATAGGGCAGTTTAGATGTGTTACCTGCATAGCAAACAAAGACTTAATATTCAGAGCATGAAATTTATCATCCAATAGCTTCATGAGAACATGAAAATCTAGATGTTACTGGCAAAAAATATTTTAAACTATCATAAACTTGCTCTGTTCAAGTTTAGAATAATAACTGGGGTTTTGTGGTATCCCATCTTCTCAGGCCAGTTAGAGCAACTTATTATTGGGGGACTGCAAGTGAACAAAAAGGGTGAAGTACAAGAAGATGGTACTCAGTCAACTGCAAAACAGGAGGTAGAAAGGCAAATAAAATTCAAAGGGGAAGAAAAAGTAGATAACTGATTTTGAAGGAGTTTTTTTTTGTGCGAAGACAGATTTTACGCTCACTAATCCAGATCAGGCTATGGCTGCCTCATTTAATGGCATTCAGCCTCCATCCTGCAAAAGGATATAAATACAAGCCAGGAAAAGAGGCCTTGCCTTGCAAGATTTTACCTTCTTCTCTACAGCTAGGGAAAACCAGCCACAAGCAGTTCCCTCTCACTACCTTTCATTTAGTTTACACTTCATTCTCGCTACAGAGCCAGAATTTCTGTCATCTCTTGGTTCTTTATTCTGTTGGAAACTCAAACAGTCCCATACCAGTTAGTTAAGGGAACCTCTGTCCAGAAAACAAAGGGAAAACGCTGTGGAAAGGGCTGACACAGAAAGGCTGACTACATTCACAAAGTGGGCAGTCTGTTAGCTACAGCGGAACTAAAGCTGGTCTCTGGACCATGCCCAGCATGCATACAGCTGTGGCCTATGCCTGTGACATGAATATATCTGCAAAGAGGAAAGATGAAGAGTAGCACCAGATAAGCTTCAAGCTAAGGATACCATTAGATCATGTTGCAAACTATCACAGAAATCCTAATGATTTGAACAATCCAATGTGCCTCTTTCCAGAACAGTAAGAGAGACAGAACACCCTACTGATTTTTTCCAGATTAAGTACCACATGGCACAGTGACAGAGCACAGATCCATAGACACAGCATACTCATATGCAGACCTTCTGTGGAATCCAGAGGTTTCACAGCCACGCCATCAGTTGTGAAGACGCAACTATCACAAACTCAACCAGAATAACGTTTGTTGAGAGTGCTTTTTTTGAAAGACATTGCAGAGTAACAAACAAAAAGCCCAGAAGTACTTACCAGTTGTGCCCAGTAAAAGTTCCCCATCTCTTTTTGCAAGAAGAGATCCTAATCCTAAACCAGGTCTAATTTCAACCTAAACAAGCTTAAAGTTCACTCCACCGTTCCTAAATATGCAGCACTTCTCACTGCCTTTCCTATAAGCTTGCAGAAGGCACACAATGGAACAGCTGTTGGTTCTGCTCCAGTGATGGCTACATTCCAATGGTGGATTAAGTGGTCCGCAACCACCGATACCTAACTCACAGGAGTATAGCAAGGTCTGTTTATAAAGCCATGCAATGATGAGACATACTAAGTATCTTTATGAACTCTAGCATAGCCACGGTGGGTGGAACACACTACAAGACACAGAATTTGAGAACTCCAGTTACTAATTACTGTCTTTGTCCTGCCATTATACTGCAATGCATTATTATTTGCATTTTAATGTTCTTGCATAGACCTTCAGGGCAGAAATCCTACTGTCTTAACTATCTCTATTGTCTACAGTACTTTAAAAAACCCCATAGGTAATAGTGAAACCTAACCGCATAAAATGCAAACTAATTCCTTATCACCTCCCCTCTAAACTGCAGTAGAAAGTTGGATTCAGTAGTACTGAGGACACTGAGCTGAGAGTTCCTTTAGACAATTTTGTCTGGAGTTTCATTGAAGCTTAAAGATTTGGGGAATAAAAAAATCTATATTTAAATCTAGTGTGCCTGAACTTTCTAACAGGTCAGACAACTCAGCAAAATAAAGCAGCAAGCACATATGCAGCCATAAGCACCTATGCTTTTTCTGATAACAATTTCCACTAAGAAAATTACAAACTTCAAGACAAAAACCAAGACACATTCCTTCTATGTGGCAATTCTTCAGCTAAAACAGTTTTTTAGCTAAAAGAAAATATAAATTAGAATATTAGAATGTAGAGAATGCCTTGGACTAACACCTTCTTAGCTATAATCACAAATAATTGCCTCTTCTTATACTAATGAGCAAAGCAAACCGGAAAGTAATTTAGACAATTCATCCAGGGTAATAGCTTTGTGAGCTAGTATTACTGCTGAGAGATTCATTCTCAATTTCCTCGAGTACAATAACAGAGCAGCAATAAGTTTTTCACTTCAGGGAGCTTTTCTATCCTACATAAATATAAACAGAAATTCCATTATCTATTGATAAAAACGACAAAGCAAGTTAAATAAAAGTTTCATATGCTACAATTTCTTGTAACAGCCATCAGCTCCTTGGATCACAAGTGTAAATAAAACACTTCACTTACTGAAATCAATGAGAAACCTTCCAAATCCTTGCCTTTGGTACTGGGGCATGATCATTATGCACGAGACATTGTACTTCTGCTGGCAAAGCTTTTCCTGTGGGAAGGAGAAACAGATCAAGTACATCAAGTCAAAGCACTGCTGAAGTGGGCAACTGCCTGCACCTGCCACTGCCCTTGTAAAATATCCCAATAAGGTGAACAGATGCATGGGGTCAATACCAAAGTCAAATAATTCCATGTTCATATCTAATTATAAGGAGGAATTATCAAACATAACTGTCACATTTTTTTAAATTAGTGAACTACTCAGCATCTTAAAAAAATAAATACATTGTCCAAACAGCATAATGAACTTTAAGTGCTGCAAAGGAGGACAGGAAGAAGAGGGAAATATTTTCATGCTTCACTGACAATTCTGTCAAGGATATAAAAGTGGAAAATAATATCCATACACACAGTGAAGTTGTATTTTCTGCAACTGCTACACTAAGCGCCTGCCAGTTTCCATCTTTGTCTTCTCTGTCAATGAATATGGGGTCAGGCTGGAAGGGAGGAACCCCATACCCATAGAACTAAGGAGTTATACTTGAAGCATACTAACTTTTTCAAAGCTGAATGCTTCTCACCTGGATCCAAATCAAGCAAGGCAGAACACTCAGAAGCCAGAGCTCTTTCAGACAGAATGCAGTCATACAACATACAGGCAATGAAGGCAAATATTACACTGATTGTTTAAGACAACAGAAGGAAAAAACTAAGTTAGGAAGCTGTTCTAACAATAGGTTCTTTCAGATTTATTGATGAAAGGAAGAGCCTTGGAGTCTTGTTACCTTTAAAAGATTACACACACAGAACAACAACCCAAAAATCAGCACAAGGTAGTTTTGAGGAAGACCAAATAAATCAACCAAAAATATCCAGGTCAGCACAACTGACAAGAAGTTGTGGCAAGCACATACATAGTTTAAGGCACCCCCTATCACTTCAGCCTCCACACATATGACACTGACAGCATCACATGCCAGTATGTTAGTTTCCAAACATTTCTCCAGCTCTGAGAGAGAGCAGATACCAAAGCTGTTATTTCCCAGGGTTTCTTAGTTTCCATGGCACGATGAAGTATTTTCTCTGTACAGGCTTCCCAAACTCAAGACTGCTGCTAACATGAAGTTCACATCCTGGCAACGTATTTGTAATCAGGGAAGAAAAGCCAGAGCATTTCTGCCAGCAAGAGCACACACCTTTAAAAAAACAACAACAACAAAACAACCAAACCAGGAAGGGGACAGGACAACACCTGCAACTGAGTAAATAATTTGAGATGAAGTTGGGGGGGTTTGTCCCAAAGTTTAGGTAGCTAAACCATTTATGATCATCAGGTCTGACAAACAGACTGGCCAAAACCAACAGGGGCAAAGCAAATGCATCCTTGCTGAAAAAAGGAACAAACAGCAAGGGACACACACCTTAACATGTGCAGTATCTTAAATGCATCTAGAAAATACTTGCCTATATAAGAATTGACACATTTGTATGCCACAAAAGCTTCTGACTGACATAAAAGAAAAAGCAAATTGTACCTACACATGTCACTGTTACTTTAATCCCAGGAAGGCCCACATGTCAGAAGGAATTGGTCAGACCCCCAAGAGATGACTGTGTAATATGCAGGTACTCTGACAAGATTTTTAGACTTCAAGATAGTATCTTCATACAAATCACTTCTTAAAGAAAGAAGATTATATATAGGTGATAGGAGGTGGTGATACTAGGGGCAAGTAGTACTGAATTTCTGACTAACTATATCAAATCATCGCATTTCTTACGGACAATATTTGGAAGCTTTCCTGTTGCAGGCACGTATAATACTTGAACATTATTTTTGGTCATCTTTGCCCACATTAGTATTATTTTTGACTACAGCAGCCACCTATCGCTTGAAAATTCAAAGCAAAACCAGAACCAATAAACATCCACTCTAAAGAAGGCATCCACTATAAAGGTAGGCAATACATTCTTACATGCAGTGCAATGAGTAACCGCATTAGATCAGATCGTACACAAGAAATGAACACAGCTGGCCTTTTATGCCTAAATAGCCAGCCTGAACTGCTAGCAGTAAAACCATGAAAACACATCACCATTTCAAGTAGCTAGCACTTTTGTAAGTTAGACTTGCTAGATACACTATTGCAAAAATGGTAGGGGGAGGAAAAAGATTTAACTTTCAACTGAAACCACAATACATTTACCTTTTCCCCAATTCTTCTCCCCATCCCACTGGCAGGGGGAGTGAGCAAGCAGCTGGAGAAGCTTAGTTGCTAGCTGGGGTTAAACCACAACACAAACCAAACAAAAACTAAACCAAAAAACCCCAAACCAACAAAACTAAACCCCAGTGCTTGTTTGCTGCAAGTGCATGTAATTTCTCAATTTGCATCAGTCTTTGAGACAAGAAAGTGATCTGAGAAAATGCACATTGTATTTGAGATTTACAGAGATGATTTCAAGCTCCTGAATTGTTTTTCTTTGCTGTTGGCACAGGTATTGACATCAAGAAGTTACAAACGATTTAAAAAAACAACATTTTTTTTTTACCTTAGAGAAATATCCAACTAAATGGCAGCCTTTCTCATCATTTTTTGTAAGGACATAGAAGAGGAATGGTTCAACATCATAATACAATGTTTTGTGGTCCAGAAATAGCTTAGCTAACAAACACAGATTCTGACAATAAATTTTGCTCACATTTCCATCAACCTAGAAAGCAAGACAGATGCAGTTATTTCCAATGTCTCGAACATGTTAGGACAAAACAACTTATCGAATCAGTCTTATCGTAGAAGGAAAACATCATCAATATGGTGTTACATTAAAAAAATAAAACCAAACAACACATTAGGGTTTGGAAGAGAAATGCCCTAGCTTGTTAAATAAAAGTTCTCCAGTTTTAGTACCAATTACTGTGCATTTGTAAGTACCCTGTAAGTATCCAGTTTTACCAAACAAAGTAACTTCACCTTTTAATTGTTCAAGTTACACCTACCTCTTTTGCTTCATTCCAGGAATGAAAATGAATATGACGCAGATGACAATAATGTACTAGTTAAAACTACCAGAAGGCAATGGTGTACATTAATTAAAAAAAAAAAAAAAAAGAAAGAAAAAACGACAAAAAAATCAAGTGTGCTATGCTGAATCCTTAAGGTGTAAGGCCAATGAATGAGTTGCCAATTACATATCAATCACAGCAATGTTTTAGATAAATTAGACAAGATAAAATGTCTATGCCAGACTAAAACCCTGTTGAGTGAGAGAAGTGAATTTTCAGGCTAAGTACTACAATTAGTCTAGGTATGTTATACGAGTGTAAAGAGTCAAGCTGTGACTCAGACAGCTACAGAAAAGCCAGACAGATGCAGATTTCCTAGATCAATTAGTTACTCCCTGAAAGGGAAGGCTCAGTCAAAGGCAACAGCATTTTTAAATAATCTTCTTAATGGAAAGGTTTGCTTGTGCTGACGTTCTTTGATAAAGTCACTAGCTGTATTTCATTCACACAGCCAGCCATATGGTATGCATGCTGTGCAGAGAAAGAAGCCATATTCTGTTCTAATTTGGTTTTAGTAAAAATCCTAGTTACAAATCTGAGTGAAACCCAACCTTTGGGATATACTTAAGAGATTTCAAGGTGACTCCTGTAATATAGTTGAATTATCTGGATTAAAGAAAAATCATTTAATGGACAGCTATTCCTTCTAAAGGTATCAGAATAAACTTGCATACAGCACTTGGGAACCCATCAAATACATTAAACCGTAATACAACTCACTCCACAGTCCAGATGCTTTTTATTCCTTGTCACACCTATTAGCAAACATGGAAATTAAATGCTAATATTAAGCAAGCAGAAATCACTAGGTAAGCCATAACCCCCAGATTATGTAAGCTTTTTCAGTAAGAATGCTTGTACAGAAATGTAAAAAACTTAAATGCCAGGCAAACACAGCTTGTTCATCAGTTTTAAATATGACAAGAGGAGAAAAAAAGAAAAAAGAAAAAAAAAAAAAAAGAGGGACTGCAAGTTCAAAAGCAAGCATCTGTCAAAAGTTCCTTGACTACAGCATAGTAGTAAACTATGACAAAGTCTTCTCTCAAGTCTGTCAAAAGTCATGTTCTGGGCAGAGGTACATAAATCTTAAATGTCAAACTCATTTCTATTTCTCTCAAAAACAGAAAGCATGAAGGAAACCACAACCCCTTCATTCTGCCTAACAGAAAACAGGTACACAAAATTCCTGAAAGTATCTATCAGGAAGGACATCAACTGATAAGTAAGTTTCTACAGTTACCAGAGCAACAACTGACATTAACATTTGAAATAATAAAAAAAAACAAACAAACAACCACACCACTTTATTTCAGAAGTCTTAACCTAAGTGCTTACTGGAGCAGCTAAAACAGAAAGAGAGTAAGAGCAGCAGAGAAAGAGTCAGGACATTGCCTTCACATGCACCTTGTCTTCCATGTGGTTTTTGTCAATCCCCCACCTCCTCACTCCCTTTCCCAGAGTTTTATTTCATTATTTAAAAAAAAAAAAAAAAATAATTTTTTTATTCACTTGTTGGCAGTAGCTAATGAAAATAAACTAGAAAGCAGGATTTGCCTATTGAATGCTGCACATTTAATAGAGAAAACGTAAGACATTTTGGACTGACCAGGACAATTTGCTTTCTTGATAGAAAGAGTTAAAGTTAAGTCTGTTTACATCTTAAGCTTTTTGCTGGCAGATCTACGATCTTCATAAAAACTGCCCAAGTCAGGAAGGAAGCAACCTTGACGCAGCTAGCTATTTTTCAATAGCACTAAACCAAAAAACATGAGAACCAAATATTAAGATCTTCTTCTAATTTAAGGACTTCAAGACTGCACCTACCATTGTTTGAACAGATAATGGCAACAGACACTTACACAGTATGAAAACACACTTTTCAGGTAGAAGTTATACCTGCAATTAAGAAGTTAACAACAAACACATCTGAATTCTGCTGTTGAGGAACAGCCTCAAAAGAAATCCTGCAATCTCTTCTGTTAATGCAGTTGGTAACAACTCTTGAGAAATAGGAACGTGGAGGTTAATGCATAGCTTTAGTCACTACAGCAATGCTATCAGAAACAGAATTCTATTGTCCAGGATGCCTTTAAACATCAAACTTTAAAAGAAGTTGTCTCCCAAGAGAATAGTTTTGATTATAAAAGATGATGTATCCACAAGCACAACTCCAGGCTTTATAAATGAAAAGCAATGCATTCTGGCCGAAGTTGGGACTGAACCTCTGCCACTGAGCCAGGATGTTTCAGGGCAAGTTTCTCAAGCATCCTAAAGCAAGGCAAAAGCACTTAGTAGCTAAATTTGTATTTTTAGTACAATACAGAAGAAACTGCTTTGCTTGGTTTTCTACATTGGAAGCATCTACATGACAATTAGTATTGTCCCTACACCCAAGACACTCAAACAGCCGGAAATAAACAGGTGCAAGATGTACTCTTCCTGAGAAGGAAAAGGCAATCCAGTCAAAGGGCTTCCACTGCAATCCTCATTTAAGATGCATGTTATGCAAGTATCTTAAGAGGCTGGCTAATGCATGAAGTACAAGTAAAAAAAGTAAGAATCGTGAGACAATGTGGCATGGTGGAACAGGACAAGGAAGATGGACTTGGTTTTGCAGTGTAAGATGTATGTTAAAGTTTTCAATAGTTCTACAACTTGCCTGTAATATCTGCAAACTGGTTACTTTCAGAAATTTGTATTTTTAATATACCTACCTCAAATACTGAAAGGTCATTTCTTCTGTAGATTTCATTGGCTGGAGGATGAAACCAGCCACATTTCTCTGCATGCCTTAACAAAATGTTTTTACTTTTCATGTATTTAAGACAGAATTCACACAGGTAAAGCTTTGGTAATCTGTATGAAAATTAGAAAGATATTTTATACTAAAAATTTGTTAAATTCCGTAAACAAAACAGTTGCCACAAAGTGAAAGGCCCTCCCCATTTAAGCATAAGGTACCATAAGTAAATGCTGCTTAAGTTTAAACCAATAAATATCACATTGGAGTGCATGACTAAACATAACACACATCAGCCATTAGAAAAGGAAGGCACGATCAGATTTAGTCAGTCACAGTGAACCTAATTCAACAGACTTGGACTGTGGTCAGCTGTTTGTGGTCCAGCCTCCAGCAGACCCCAGTTACTTCCTGCTTCCCACATTCCACCTAAGCTTTTGCTGTGGTCTTCAAAGTAGGTACTCTGGAGTCATACCTCAAATTTTACCCTTCTTCCAGTGAAAAGAGGCACACAGTAGCACACAGGGAATCTCCTTCTCTTTAGTTTTCCTTACTTTGTATGTGGGTAAAGTTAGGAGACTATTTTTTTTTTCCCCCTGTTTTCCATGTACGTGGGTGGGACAGCAAACTGCAGTAGGATCGTACCCTGTCACCTGCACCTCAATGATCTTGACCACAGAAGCCCATCCTAAGCTTCTGTTTAGGCAAATCATTTCCCTTCCACACATCTCCACAACACAGATGGCTGTACTCATCTGGGAAGGATTCAGTTCAGACTACATACAAGTAACCCACATGCCCTGTGCAAGACAATGCTGACAGATGTTCCATGTACCAGAAACCACTCCTTACAGTGCATTTTATGGCTATTTACCTCCATGTCTAAACTACTGAAGCAGTGGAAGACTGTTGCAGAAAGTAGTCAACAAAATTTTACAGCAGAGGGGAATATTTATCTGCTCTGAAGCGACTGGCACATCCTGGGATCATGCTGGGATCACAGTCCTGGTTTACACTACTCCAGAATTTTAGGAAAGTTTATCAACAACATAAGAAGTAGCTTGTTTCAATATGTAATCCCACTACACTCAAGCCAAGAACCACACTGCCTCATACAGATGCCATCTGCTGTTGCCTCATACTAATAATTATCCATCATTATGCCTCTATCTGGCATTAATTTACTTGATGGAAAAGGTAACTTTTTAAAAATGTGATATAAATTGAGGGAAATGAAAAAGAAACTAAACCAAAATGTTAACACTTTAAAAGCAGTGGTACTAAAAGGAAACAGAAATGCTCTATATACTTTTGTTATCCCTTGATTTTTATATTACCAATTCACAACATATCCCCCATTCCCACCACATAAAGATGACTGTATCTAGGAATGAGTGAAATAGAGAGAAAATACAGTTTACAATAACGCTGTGCAAAGGTATTTTGGAACAGACCACATAATTTGGTTGCTTACTATAGTACTAGAGCTTGATAAACATACAGTTCTCAAACATCTCCATGTGTGCCAAGGATCCAATGAATTTGTAAAACGTGTATTTTCAATACATGCAAAGATCAGCAGAGATCTGCTGAGCACACACACTAGTTTCATGCTCTCTGCCTGACTCTGAGGTGCACCCCAGCAAAGGTGGCCAGAAACAAGATACTGTTGCCACATCTTGCTCACTTTGACAGACAAAATTAATTGCTCTGAACAGCCAGAAGTTCGACATACCTGTTTAGAAAACAAACAAAAAAACCAAACTAAACTCCCACAAAAGAAAAGAAAACAAAACAAAACACCCCCCCCCAAATAAACAAAAAGACCAAACCAAGCCATGCCAATACACACTGCAAGATTACGTTTATGCAGGACTAGGAAAAATCAGTCTTTTTAATGCACCTTTGATTAGAATTAGGGAGAAGAAAAGAAAAAAATAAAAAGACACACAAATCCTTGTTCTCACTTATAATTACAAAAGCATATTTACTTTTAAAAGTTTAAGTTATAAACAGTTACACAAATACGAAAATAAATTATCACATTAGAAAAAAATCCCACAATGTACTGCAATCTTGACAACTCACTACCTTGCATACTCCTGTGGGTAAGGTGAAGAATACCAGGTCTGGATCTCGTATTTTCCAAACTCAATCACTGATGGGTATCGCCCACTTGTTTCACCAGTGTTTTTACACCCGATTTTCTGTCAGGTGCAATAAAAAAATACTAGTTATAGAAAAAGTAAAAGGAAAGTTAGCTTTATATCATCAATTTCACCCTGTGAAGGTGTGAGAAACACGAAGTATTCAAAGCAGTTGCTCAAGTTTTCCAACCTGGCCAGATGACAGTGTCTGCGAACAGTCAAACAGTTAAAATTTCCTTCAAGATACCAAGCAACTGAACATGAAGTTGAGCGAGCAATGCTTAAAAGTGCATACATATAGGTGGTGCATGGCCCAGCCACCTAAGAGGCACAATCGCCTCAGTTCTCTTCTGCCACATTTTCTTTACAGTTCTGGTTCAAACTCAAAGCTGTCCTTTTGTCAAGACCATGAGAGAGAATGCATCAGCAGAACCCTTCTAGAGTCCTTGGAATTTATCTCTTAACAGTCAACAGTGTACTAACACATTGATCTCTGCTATCATACTGAAGTGGAGCTGATAAGAAAATGACTACTAGACTCTAAAGGGCTGGCAAAATGCAAAAAAAAAAAAAAGGAAGGGGGTGGGGGGGTAACTTCAATGCTACAAATTTTAGAAATCTTACCACCTAATATTTTTGGACTGCGTATGAAAGACAAAAAAAGGATGAGGTGGGAACCATTTCCACTAGCCAGTAGAAGTACAAATTAATAATGAAGTTGAATCTTTAAACTTGGTTTGAGTTTGTTGGTTAACACTCTCTAAACTGAGACTATAAAAAAAGGTCACTGAATTGGCCCATAGCAAGTAATGGCAGTTCTTCTACACTAAACCTAAAAAAAAAAAATTAAGTGACTTCCTTTACATTTTTTCCATGGAAAAAAGTACAAGACATATTCATTTATGATGCAATTTTAAGAACGCATCGGTTGAAACATTACATGCACCTCTCTTCAAACCCAGGCTCTCAAAGACACCAGCTGTTCATTTCACAGACACAGAAAAGCAAGTGTCTTTTTGCTATAAGAAAATTCAGCTGCCATGTGCAACTTCCTCGGCACACCAAAAAAATCAACTAACAGAAAAAGCTCAGTCTCCTCAAGCTCCAGATCACCACTGCATACCTTAAAGAGCAGCATTAATACTAGATCATATAAACAGTTTCAGTCAGATTCAGCTCAAATATTTTCATTGCTGGAAAAATCTATGATATTTAAACTCAAAGTGCATTAAATCATTGGGTAAAATGAAGTTATGAACTCTCTAAACCCAGCTTCCCAATAAACACTATTTGCTGGGACAGACTTAACTTCTCATAGTGGTTGCTTTATGCACAGAGGAAAATCATCAGGCACATTCTTACCAACCAGCATCCTCTCAGCCCTGACCAGGATGTCATCTACACTTAATCTCTGTGCTTAATCAGTGGTAGTCCTGTGTCCAAAATGCCTAAGTATATCTCTCACAACCTATCTAGAGCATCACTTATCTGACCCATTCCAGCGTGATGCCTCGTCTCCTATCTACAAGAATCTAACTATATATTATAGTGTCTTCCAAATTAAATTCACAGCAGGCATGACACATTAGTTCAAAAGAAGGATATTTAAAATGGAGATGAATAGACTTACGAAAGCGAACAGAGTTTTTATTTACAAAAATAACTACATTTTATGCAACATGATTCTTACCTCCAGGGAAAGCTCTCGAGCCTGCTTAAACACTTCCAAATCCTCCTGTGTAACAGTGTCCTTGCTTCCCACCAGAAATACATCCGTATTTTCTTGTTTGATGCTTAGTTTGATTTCAGTATCTGTTATTTAAAACCAGCAAAAAGTTTATTCACAGACATGAAAGTTACATGTGCCTTACCAAAGTGATACTCCTAAATCAGATTGTAGCAACTATGGCTGTCATGACTCCCCATTTTAACTAAATTTGGGATTACTAACAGAAATGAAATCTTCCCCCCTTCTTGTTTTGTAGTTTGCTGTTGCATGAGCTATTTTAGGTACTTGCTTTTGCCTGTCCATATAAGCCTTTAGAGTCCAGTTCTACTAAATTAGGTTTGAACCTCATGAAATGGAGTATATTCTATCACTAGAACTATGCCATCTGATAAATTCCAGTACACTTTACAAGGTAAAAATAAAAATAAGAGAAAAAAAGTTGCCCTTAAAAGTTGGGAGACCAATGCTATGCTAAGTCTACATTCAAACATTTATAAATATATTTTTTCTTAAGTAAAAGTAATTATATATAAATAAGGTAGTTCACAGCAGTACAGATCAAGTGTTGTGGAGACTGTAGCAGGATGGAATTGTTCATGAAAAAGCAATGGAGCAGAGGGAAATGAATTGAAATGCCCACCATTATAAGCACTGACAGTACACAATCATGACAACAGCACTACTGCCAGAGAAAGGGCAGGGGAAGAACAAGGAAGTAGCATGAAAAGTGGCTACTCATGCGGTACTACACAGCCATAAGCAACATCATGAAGGCATTTGGGGCTCCTAGTGTCACTACAGATGCAAAAAAATAATAAATAGGTGGTGTGGTATTAGTCAGAAAAAACATTTTGGAGATTTAGTCAGCATTAGATAAAAGGTCAAAGTTTTGTTGCTTTTGTATGAAAGTGAAGTAAGAACAAGAGAAATAGCTAAGACCTATGTGACAATATTAAGAATTTTGGTTTTGGACGGGACGCAGGTTGGGTTGGCGCTTTGACCTTTGCTTACCATCATCCTGATCAGGTTTAATCCTTCCGTCTGCCAAGCTCCCCTTCCCTGGTGAGGGGGTCCCCATCTGAGGGGTCACTTTATACTTTAATCTGCCTAGAATCCTGTGCTTTTTAAGGAAAGTTGTTCTCTTGAAGTGAGCAATTGCTTTAAAAGCATGTCCTCTAGACACACCCCATCCAGAGGTACAGGCATGAGAAACAAACCTACTCCTAACCTCTTTCTTTCCATAGAAATGGCTATTAGATTTTGACATGGAAGATAGTTCTGGTTTACGACGCAAACGCTTGGGTGGTGCATAGCTTGGGCGTCCCTTTTTTCGAGACTGTCCCTGAGCAGTATAGATATGAGAAAGTCCATCAAAGAGTCCCTTTAGCTGACTGTTATTAGGAAGGCTACTAAAAGAGGGTACACTTGACTGACTGGAAGAACTTTGGGGAGAGTTAGAAGAAGTGGAAGTGCTGGATTTTTGCGAACTGGGGCTCTGACCAGAGATGGGGGTTGGGGGTAGAAGTGAAGAAGGTGGAGGTTTTAGCTTTTGTGTGGTACCTGTAGCCAACACAAGAGAAGTGCATGATTGTTTCTGAGAGACCTTTTTCCTTGGACGATAGTGCTTTGAAAAGTCTATTATTTCACCTCGTGATCTGCGACCATCAGGTGATGGTGTAAAGAACTTAGTAAGGCCATCAATGAGCCCTTTGGTTTTCTTGTTAACTTTAAGTGTAGAGGCAGATATGTAGGTGGAGGTGGTGGTGATTTTGGTGGTGGCACCAGGCCGAGTGGGGTCTGTAACAGGCAATCTGCTGCTTGAATCCTTCACAGATGCAGCATGACCAGATGAAGGTGTGGTACAGACTTTAGTCTTTTGACCCCTACCAGGTGACCCCCTTCCTGTGAATGCATTCACGGATCCTTCATCACTGGTTACAGACCTATGCAAAAATTTGGAAAATAAAAGTCAGTATTAAAAATCTGTAACTACTACCAAATAGTACTACAGTTCATACAAGTTACTTATGCCACTGTACTTAATCTTTAAAGAAATGTGAAGACATACACACTTTGGAAATACATTTCACACTGACATAACGTCCAATTACTTTTCCCCCACCTTTTTCTTTTCAGCCCCCCTTGCCACCCCACCCCTTCCTTTAAAAGACAGTACATACAAATAGAAGCAGCTGCGATAGCAACATCTCACAAGTATACAGCCTCCCCACCTACTTTCGAGCACAGCAAAAGCATGCCTCTTTGGAGAAAAACATCAGTGTGCTGTGTCTGAGTACAATAACTGTTCCATCACCACAGAGATTATTGTACACAAAAAGAAGATGCACATGTTCAGGGTTAATAAATTACTGCATATCAAACCACTTCAGATTACGTTTGCTTAAACAGCAGAGAAAGGCTATCACTCCTTTAAAGCAATACAGTCATTTTAAAGAAATTACTACTTTTTCCATACTCTGGCTGGGTTATGTATGTCAACACTAGTAGTAAAAATTACCACCAAAGACCTAAAAGCCAAATGAGGTAGTTTATGAAGAGCATTAGAACAAAGCCAAAGAGATAAACTCCGTTTTCTTTACAATTTGTAACAATTGCAGAAACAAAAATAGCAAAGGAAAGGAAAGAGTAAAACTGTAAGAACAAGTGGTGTTTTTAGAAAAGCCATAAACAATCAGGCCTAACACAGAAGGTTAAAAAAGAGTAGTGAATGTTATTTAAATACTAGAAAGAAGCTGAAAGCCAACATTTGTGACAGCAGAAGTACAGGTTTTGCTGGTCACTAATGACCCAAGGGAGGAACAACACTGAAGGATACGCTGAAAAGTGGAATATTGTAAGCATATACAGACAAAACATTTTAAACTACTTGCAGTAAAAGAAACGGGTATCGTGAGGCACGATCAAATTGCAAATCCAAACAAAGCTATATTGTTGCATCAAATGCTTCCATTCCCTTTCCCATCCTGCTCTTTGAAGTTTGCTTATTGACTTCGCAGTGGAAAGTTTTCTTCCACAGATTTTGCCTTCTTAATTGAGATGCTGAAGTAATTAATTCCAACAGGTTACTTCTAATTAGAGATTGAACAGCCTGGGGCTACCATCTGGTTTACTGAACTCCAAGGGCCCACCAGTTTAAGAACTAGCCCCTTTTCCACTCACACATCCTTAAATTTGGTTAGCTCCTCAAAGGCCACAAAACCAAGAACTTCTAAGTCTTTTGAACCCTTTGGTGCCATAAACTTATGTCCATCACAAGACATATTCCCATTACCAGATGTAGTAATCACCAGCACTGCCAGAGGCCAACGCACACGTGGTTTTAGTTAATTCTACACAGTAATTTGCCTGTGAAGGGCTTCCTACAGATGGTCAACAGTCAAAAAATTATTCCAGTACTACTGGACACATTTCCTTTGTACTACACAAAAAGAACTAAGTGGCATTAGCTAACCTTCCTGTACTTCATGTGGCCACACACTTATGTGTATGATGCTGTTGTCTTCTGTACCCCACAATCACTTTTAAATAGGATTCCATGAGGAAGAGTCTCTTCTCTTATACCATCTCCTACCTACTATTTTTCCAAAACAAAATCACTTTGGTTTATATATATATATTATACATTTAAATGACAGAAATGTGCCCACAGTGTTGTAGATATTTATTATACAAAGAGCGCACACACCAAGTACTATTCTAACATGCTCATGTGGCTCCCGTGCTACAAAGATTACACATTTTGTTTTTATAAACCTCAAAAAATATTCATAATCATAATCCAATGCTAAGAGAACTTCTGCATCCCTTAGCATGACACCTATTTTCAAATTTGTGGCTTAAAATCCCATCAGAAAACGTAACAGTAAAACTGTCAACTATCTTTCCAACCTTTGTTTTACATGTAAGAGGAAGGAGGATAAGCAGAATTACTGTGCGAGACAGATATCCCTGCTAAGTCCACTGTGGGAACCCAAATTAGGGACATGTTTTTAAGAGAAGTACGATTGTAGTACTGTGTTAGAACCCTAACCTCCACTGGAAGGCTTAGGAGTTTCCAAAGGGGTAAACCCAGAGGTGTAGCTAGAGATATAGGGAATATTTTTATTATGCACGCACAAAGATATAAAGGAAATTCAGCAAAAACACTGAAAGTTGTATGGCTATTTCAATGACTTTCAAAGTCATTTATAAGTCACATAGTCAGGAGGAGAATGGAGAAGTAAAAGAATTTTCATCCCCTCTTCCTTTACCAGCGTGCTCTCATGAGCCATTACTTTCATACAGAGCCACACTTCATCCTTGTCCTGTACTAGAGCAACATATGCTGAACTTTAAGACAAGGTCTAAAAAGGCAAGAAAGAGAGGGGAAAGAGGATGCAGCAAGCTGCACAGCAGCAGGTATATCAACTTGACTAGTGTGCTGTACTCCAGTAGTGCAAGTATGGGGGTTTTCCTTCTCTTTTTATATGTTGCCTCCACTAACTCCAAAAATTCTCATTTTGCAAAATGCAAAGTTTTACATCAGTCACTGTGCAACTCTGAAGCATACCAAACAGATGTTTAGACTACAGAGAAAAATGGTTGGGTAACAGCCACATGACAGAATGAGAAGTAGATAAAGCTGGAAAGTTTTTCAGCTGCTGAGCTGACATGGCCAAACAGACAGTTAAATAGGAGAAGAAAGGCATATGTGGATAGGAACATGTGATGGAGGGCAACATGCTACTGGAGTTAACACAGAATCTGCTCCTGTTTTAACTCAGTGTAAGGTCAACTCAGCATTTGAATGCTACTTAAAACAATCCTCTAACCAAGTCTTAATATGTCCAACTACAGTGTTCCCTGGAAAGACAGATGCCAAAAGAATTACAGGACTCTCTTGTCTTATATAAACACATTCCTGAGAAGCAAGAAGAATTGCAACCTCTTTCCCTAGTAAACAGTGGCAGCTTAACAGCAGAATTCAAGTAAATTTTTTTTTTTTTTTTTTTGAGTACCGCCGAGACCAGAACTTTTGTAGTACTTGCACAGTTTGCTTTTTGGAATGGATTTTGTAAGCTGATACTAACTAATGAAGTCTCTTTCATGCAACTTTTGAACAGGTCTTCGAGCAGAACAGTCTCCTGAAGTTGTATACAAGTAACTCACTATTATCGATTTAGTATAGATTCTGTATGTACTTCAATTATTTGAAGTTACACTTAAAAGTTAGCTGTGGCATATGTTACCATACAGACTTATATTTGCATCTGCTATAGGTACAAGTTTTGTTAAAAATTTATGGGATCTAGAAAATTAAGTTACAGGATTTTTTTCACCACCTTCTGACATGACACAGAAAGCATTCACTATAATTAAGAAGTTATTGGCCATTGGGCTGAAAGGCATATACTAGAACACTCATCTCCTACTTTCCCCAACTTGAAATACAGTTAAAAACTGTACTTCAACCTGCATCAACCCTTATTTGACTATGTTCTCAGAAACATTAAAAGCAATTCAAGAGAAACCTACAACATTCGTTGCTTTAGTTTATTTTTCGGTCGTCCAATAGGTTTTGCATATCGTCGCCTTATTTGGGCAGCTTTCTCATGAAGTAGCTTTCTCCCTTTCTTCTTTGGTCTACAGACCTGGCAAATCCACATCCCTACATAAAAGAAAAAAAAAGTTTAATTGTACATAGTTTTTTTAATTGGCATCACAGGTGTCTACCAAGATACATGCTCAGTATACAAGGTCAACAAGTTATGAACAAGAGATAGAGAAGGCGAAGTGGACAGAGAAAAGTGATCCATTTCTACCCATGTTTTGAAATTTTTGAAAGCAAAATGCTCATGTCAAGTTGGGGTTGGGGGAGGAGAGGCAACAAGGATCACAGAAAAAATTGTGAGCAAATGGTTTCTTAGAAGAATTCCTGTTCTAGCTTGTTCCTCCTTGTACTACCTAGATCTTTCTTCAGACACAATTAAGATTGTGTGTGTGGAATTACATGTGTGTTACACAGCAATCTAGGCTACAGTATGCTAAAGAAATCACCAAATTGCATCTAGGTATATTTGCTTTAATGTACAACAACTTATTTGGCATCCT
This sequence comes from Microhierax caerulescens, assembly GCA_035590215.1. NCBI lineage: Eukaryota > Metazoa > Chordata > Aves > Falconiformes > Falconidae > Microhierax > Microhierax caerulescens. The sequence goes on from JAVJGJ010000062.1 coordinate 46,848,279, forward strand.
TTTAATTTTAGATTACCATGTCTGAACACTTCATTTATCCTAGATAAGGCTAGGGATTCTGGAGGGGAATGCTGGTAAATCTTTAGTGTAACTTTAGGATTAAATAGGGAAAGCCATAAAGATGTGAGAGCAGAAGTGAGAAGTGCTATATATCAGAAATTTATAGAGATCAGAAAACCTGAAAAGACAGGTGTTTTGTTTGTTTGCCTGTTATTTTAAATTACTCTTACAAAAGGTATGAAGCAGCAGGCTCTTTCACCCGCTCTAATGATTTCTTTGTCCGTGCATATACACCAAACATTTTACAGTCTTTGTAAAACTTCATCTTCAATAAACTGGTCAACAACTTAATACACAGTGAACTCATGTGGTCAACTAACCACAGATGTTTACTATTTTCCTGAGAAAGAAAATATCTCAAGTAAATAAAAATAAAACTGGCTTTGACATGATTGAAATAATAATGTTTACCAGTGCAAAAAAAAAAAAAAATCAGCATGCTCAAGAGCTTTTGGTCACTTAGTGTATGAAAAGACTGTGAACTAAAGTATTTTCATTGAATGGATCTTTATTATCACCTTTCGGCATTCGGGAAAGTGGTGGGTCACAGCACTCCATGTGGAACCCTCTATCACAGGAGTCGCAAAAAAGCATGTTATCCTGAAGGGAGGCAAAGGGAGAAGGGGGGAGGAAGAGGAGAAAAAAAAACACTTAATACATCATTGCTTTAAGTTGTACATCAGCGATTTGTATTTGGATGTGTGCTAAGTGCAAAGCTACGGTCAACAAAGAAAACTCAGATAACATTCAACAGTCTAACTTACTGCATTTTTGCCTTGGATCCTACATGCACTGCATGTCTTGCATTCAATACACTGCCATCTTAAGGCCTTCACATTTGTTGTTAACTCAGGACAGAATTTCAAGCATGATGGATGTCCTAAAAAAACCAAAATATTTAAAGTTTGAGATAAGATTGGCAAGATCGACCAAGTTCAACAGGACATTACCAGCACCACCACAACCTTGCGAGTACCAGCTGCTTTTAGAACTTTGGAAGATACTATTTAAGTTATCTACTTCATACAAAGATACAAAATAACTGCCACAAAACTCACTTAGGAAGACAGGTAGAAAGTTGACTTCTACCATAACTGACACCTGTGAATGGTCTACACAAGCACCTGAAATAGAATTTTTATTTTCAATAGTAATTTCCACAGCATATTAGATTGCCATTGATTCTGAAAAAAGTTTTTTTTTAAAAAAGTTGATCCCACTCTTCTTCCCTAGTAGTGCAACATGAACAGAGGAAATCTTTTAGATAAAAGTTATATTTTCTAAACATATTAATTGTCTACCAGAGAAACTTAACTGTCAAACTACATGCATTTTTCATTCCAAGTTACTACTTAATTCTATACAAAGAACAATTTCAGAGTAAGAAGTAAAAAAAAAAGAAGAAAAAGTGAAGCTCACAACTGGCAAAAGAAAAACTTTCTGCAAAAGAAGATTTAAAACAGTGTAAGGGAGAGTACTTGAGCTACCACCTGCATGAAACTATGTTTTATTCCCTGGCAGGACCATCCTCTTTTCATGGTAGCCCAGAAGGCCTACGTAACTTTTCCAATTAATACAAGATAGCAGAAAACTGAACACATGCAACACCTTAGGCAATACTGGCAGTGATTTTTCACATCTTCAACAACCTCAATAAAGCTTACCTGTAATCCAGAAAAGATAAAAGCACTGCTAAATACAAAGGGATAAACCTTTTCCCAGGAAAACACTTTTTACCAGTACTATATTCAGAGATTATCAATAACATGAACCCACATGGTGTCAGAGAGATAAGAATCCCTGATGCCTTGCTGCACTTATAGATGGCTGCAGAGATGTGATGCACATGAAGGATAGTTTCTTCTCACTGTCAGTTGGGATATGTGCCTTCTTCCAGGTAATGGCCTAACTATGATTCAGACTTCCTCCATCTTCTGTTTCTCAGTTCAAGACTGAGCTAAACCATCCCAAACAAGAATACAGACTAACCCATGAGCATTTGCTATTTTTGTCTTCTGAGGCATGAATGGCAAAGATGACCAATACAAAAACCACCTCAGTAAGTACAAATTTCAGATTTTATTTCTGTTTATTTTATGTACCCAAGGCTTAATCCACCTTTTGTTAAATTTTAAAAGACAACTTAAATTGTGTAAGTATAGCATATTCTCAAAATAAAGTGCAAGAATGTGATGTATTAGTAAAGAACAATCAATAAAATTGAAAGAGTAATGTCAAAACCAAATATACTGGAAAAACAATGACATTTCATTTTTAATACACAGTTTAAGACAAACAATATTTTTGTGGCTAAAACAAAGTATGCAGTTAAAGTGACTATTTTTCTGGAAAGTGACAAACATATTCTGTAACTGCATAGTTGAGTTCAATGCTACACTGATCCCTTCAATGAAGCTTAACAAGTGCTTCATTTAAAAAATATCTGCTAAGAAATAAGAAAAAAGCTCCCTAGAGTGGCTGACATTAATAATCAATATCACAGAAAGACTTATTTCATCAACCATGATTTAACAACTATATTAACACATTAAAGCGCAATCATAAACCAATTACCTCCATATAAGCACATTTAATTCCCGTTATCTACCCTGCACAGAAGCGATTTACTTCAAGGAGCAAGTAATTTGTCATTTAAGTTGTTGACTTTTACTTTGCCTTAAGTAAATAACTGAGAAGTATAAACATAAGAAACACCAGTTCTCATGGGTTGGTAACTATGCACTGTTTAGGTGTAACAGGGTTACTTTATTTCTGTCATCTACCAATGTAACATTGCTCATTCAAGCAACCCCACAGCTTAATACTTTTGTTAATATCCTTAAGTGTTATATTTTATTGCCTGACAAAAAAAAAAACCCAAAGAAAAAAATAATCCATTGGTACTAAATACGAAGATTCTACCTGCAACTCCAAGTCCTTGAACCACAAATAACTAAAGGCTGGAAGAGTACAAATGGTAATCATCACTATGCATTTGCCATGCTCCTTTACTGTCATTTAGGTATGCACTAGCAGAGACAGCACAGAAATGTTCAGATTTCAAAATACCATATAGTATTGTTCTTTAACATTGTGTAATACTTACACTCAATTTTGGACATAAATCAATATAAGTGCAAATATAATGATAACAAGTAGAGGGTAACGCCTACCAGACATGAAGTGGTTAATCAACACCGATTTCACTTTTAAAAGGGACTCTTTTTAATTGCTTTCGTAGTTTAGCAGATTTCTGTAGTCAGTTAAATTGAGTCACTGTGACCTTCAGTGATTTTACAGTTAGTTTATTTAAATTTGCAAGAGCTGTAGAGGGAAAGCATGTTTCTGGCTTCAAAATTTGCACTATTTCAGCTCTAACTGATCTAAACTGAAATCAAGAGATTACTATCTTCTCCATATCCAGAAGCTGGTGCATCTGCCAAGAGGTTTTCAACACTTGATCAGTCTCCAGTTTGAAGTGTTTCAGATGGTAATTTCTCCTGGTTCAATCACTTGACTTTCATTTAAACCTCAGCAGCATCAATATTTTAATGTAGCACACACATTTAACAGATCACTGGAAATTTAGACCTTTGAAAACCGGCAATTTCCAACACGAGTATATATAGGCTTACTTTAAAATAAACCTATTAAAAATTAAACACTTTGAAATTCATTCACATCCATCCCAGTAAGAAGAGGTTAAAATTTGTGATACATTGATGTGGCAGAATTAGTTGAGATCAGGAAGTTAAACCATAATGTCTCACTCCTTTCTCGCTGAATGCAACTCCTTTAACCTGCCCACTTATGTTTCTTCATTGCAAATTTGGGCCTTGTATATTCTTAAAAAAAACTGACAAAACAACTAGTTTTTTTTTAAAACTACAAGCATTGTATCAGTGACAACAACTACATACAGTGTTAAATTAGACATGCCAATATCTCCATTTATTTTTAACTTTGATACAAATGTTGGGAACTAATGCATAAGACAGTTCACAAAAAAAACCTTTGTGTTTGATGATCTTTTAGGTAGAAAGCATTATTATTTAGGGTGACTTCAGCTACAAGCAGAGAGGATCAACTGCACCTACCTTGGGCACGTAGCAGGTTTTTCCACCTGTGGGTTACTTAGCAGTTAATTTCATGCAACTAGCCAACATCCTCCCACAGACTGCAATTAAGGCAATTCCCATATTCCCTTATTCTTAAAGCATACCCTAAATCTCCTTTATAAAGCAATCACTGCACAGTCATTCCCAAACATTGTCTGACCCTATTTCTCTTGACCTGAAGACCTGAGTCTGATGTCTTTGTTCTGTTTTCCAGCCCTCCCACCCAATTTTCATTGGTAACCCTTTTGTCTTCTCAGCCTAACATACTACTAGTTTGAAAGGAGAGCAACCACAGGTATTCATTCTACTTTAAGCTGTTTTTTCCCCTTTTTTAAAACATTTATTATAGTTCCCCAGTAACTCAACATTTTTTTCTTTCTCTAAAACTTCTCTCTTTTAAAATCTGTTAGCAGCAGCTCTTTAATGGCTTCTGCAATTCTTGCCACTCAATCGGCAAAACAGAAGTAGAGTTCGGTTCCAGTTCTCAAGTCAAACCGACTTTTCGCAATCAAAAGGTAAGGGGAAGGCGGGGGGGTGGTGTGGGTGCATGATGGGATGACAGACTGACAAGGGATGGACACCAACCTACCAAAGAAAAAAAAAAAGAGGTGG
>JAVJGJ010000062.1:46861120-46871710 GCA_035590215.1 Microhierax caerulescens
TGATGAGCACACAATAAAGTGTTTTTTGGTTGTCTGAGTCCCTGGTGTATTTATAACCTTTTGTACTCCGAAATCAAGTAAAAGAACCTAACCGCGAATCCTATCTTTGGATCGTGACAGTCACTTCAGAAAACAGTTTGTGCTACAGATAAAGACTTAGAAAATAACAAAAAACACTGGTTTTGGTCCCTTCAGGAAGTACTTGGTCATTGAATAAATAATAAAAAAAAGCCCCAACAACATAAGTTTCAACCGCATAGCAAAGTTTACAACTTCTGCAAGGTTAAGGACCCACTACACTATCAGTACTGCTTTCTCACAGTCTTCATATGTAGTGCAAACCCTGAGATTGGTCCACACAAAAAATCATACTAATTTAGAAACAACAACATAGTATTTGGGCACACTACAGCAGTTGCCATATTGAAGCAAAGGCTTAGAAGTCATTTATGCAACCAGTAAATTATTTTGTTTATTGTAATGAATCACAACTATCTATTCTGAGAAACTAACAGGTTTTGCTACTGCACAAAATGAACCATTGGTAAAAATTCAGCTGGATTTCTGTTACCTTATGCCAGAATTTGCCTCAACATTCTAGCCCAAACATTGCAATTTTTTCCTACTGTAGTTTCTGTGCTTGTGGAATTTACATGCTCTTCTGACTACAGTTACCATTCTCATGAAATTCTTAAAGCATATAGCATGTTCTAACATCCCAACCCCCAAAAAAGTCATATTAAGTCCTGCGAAGTCTTATTTTTGAGTATGCCAAGTTACCCACAACTGTAGATCTCACTGAAAGCAAGGAGATTACTATTTGCATTGCTATAGCACTCTGAGGCTTTAAACAGATTGTCCGAAAACTATTAGGCATTAGCTGCATACATACAATTATGGTTTAAAGTACTAGTCTCATCAAATGTTATACACACATTAAAAGAAATGAAAAGTTTCACACACAGTCCCAAGAAATTTAAGTTAGTAAAGTAAACCAAAACCCTCAACTATTTACACTTGCAGCGGTGTCTCAATGCCTTTTCACAAACATCTCACCATCGTCTGACAACTTGCTGGAAGGCACATCCTTATGCATGATACACAAATATTACATCTCTATTATCCTATGAATACAAGCAGCATGCAAGTAATTTCAGGGTTAACAGGGTACAGAGGCAATTTTTATTGAAAATAGAAACTGCCATGACCTTTGCTAGGGATCCACTGTTCTGGTCCCAAACATCACACTACTGCAGTTACTTAACTATTTACAGCCTTAGAAGGGACAGAGGCAGCAAGCTTGCTTTCTCAGAACACTTATATTTTCACAAAGCACATTCATGGCCTATCTACCTATTTTTTTTTTCTTTTTAATCATCACGCTGTATTTGAAAAAAAGAAGTCTTTGAACAAGAACTACCACCAGTAGCATCTCTAAATACTGTGAAATTAGGATTGAAAACCAAGAACTGAGTAAGCCACAGGGTCTGATTTCTAGACTTGGCTACTGAAGCAGTTGCTTTCAGCCATGGGCAAGGCAAAGTATTATGAGTGCTTTCAGCTGCAGTCCCCCTACCACAACCATTCTGTGGGTGAACTAAAAAAAGTTTACTTTCCACATCTGAAAAAAAAAACCCACCATTTTTCAGAAACTAGTTATTATAAGGTAATCTAAGCTTTGATTTTAAGACAGCTTATTATTGACAACTGTCCAAGAGATCCCATGTTAACTCTACAGTACTGCACAGGTATCACATGGTAAAAAGTATACACTAATTCAAAATAATGGTAAAAACATGCTGACAGGTTGTTACTGCAGAAGCATGAAAACATTAGCCCCGCTACAAACCTTAATGTAGCATCTAGACACTCAGAGAGCACAAAGTAAAAGCCAGCTCAAGCACAGTTCTAAGAAGACAGTCAAAGGTGCCAAATACTTGCCTTTTCCTTCCCAGCCTGAAAAATATGGCCAAGCCTAAAATGCAAACTTGCATGTTTAGAAATTTCTCTCCCAGAGTATTTTAACTAGCTCTTACAGGAAAATACATCATCTAGCTCCCTGGACCTGATGCATCCCACTTGAACACAGCTCCCCACATCCCTTTGTGTGCCTTAGTATTAACCTCATCAGGCAACATGCATCACTACAGCTGATGGAACAGAATAGACAAAAAGCTAACCTGCATCTTCATAAAGGAGCACTATAATGAGGAAGATGTACAAAATAGCACAAGCTACTGGACAGGTTTCTCAATACAATTTCTATTTTTAAATTCTGAAAGGAGCATTCCTGCTCCCTCTTCCAAATTGGGAAACAATACAACCTAGAATAGAGGAGCTCACAACTACTGCTTCAAAAACAGAATGCAACTTCAGGCTTCAAAAATCTCTTCCTTGCAATACAGAAAAGACAATAAAAGTCAAACTCTATTTCAAATTAAGACTTTTGTCATTTCACATAATATAAAATATATTAGAAAAAAACCAAAACAATTTTCTTTTTATTCAAGTTGCTTCAGCTGTACTCAAGAAACCAACTATGATTAGTGCTCTGCACAGTGAATGTTAACAAAAACCTCAGGGAAGAAACAACTCTCAACAAAACAGCCACAAAAAACCCTACAGAAGACATGTACGTGCACACAGCCACACACGCACCTTTTCTAGAAAGGGGTTTATATTAAGTTGCCCTTGTCGTCTTCATAAACTTCACATAAGCCAACCTGCATTCATGTTTTATTTGCAGTTTATGTCCACTGAATTTTTTTTACAAATTCACTTTCTGTTGAAAAACCAACACCCAAAGAAAAGGATACATCTCCTGGGGAAGGGTTCAAAGCAGCAACTGAAAAACATAGGTAAGTCTCCCAGTCCTCTGGAGGCTCAGCCTTCATTTTTAACAGAATAAATCTTAAAGCCTCTACACACTTATAGAGGGGAGGCTTTCAAACCAAACTAAACCCAAGTTTAATAGACACACAAGACTATTTGCACACAACCTAAAACCACCACTTTGGATATGCGCAGGCCCCGCTATCCTTTAAAAAGTTACTGAATTCGGATACTTCACTTATTTAAATTGTATCCCTTCTGTGATCTTTTGTCACTTCCTATGGCAGCACTACAGGAGAAAGAAGGCTCTTCCCTCCTAAATGGGAGGGAGTTTATTATTTTGCATGTGTTTAGTGCTTCGGTACAGCACCTGGGAGTAAACAAAAACATTTTATTCACCTTTTCATTACTGTAGCAGTAAGGGTATTTTTAAATTAATAAAAGAAGTCCTGTAACCAAAGCTATTAATATAACTGGGCTATGAAGGCTATCCACAAGACCCCCCCTTCTGCATTCTCCACTGCGAGATTAGAGCCCACCTGCAGATCCTGCCCCTAAGGGGTACTTAGGCTTACCAGACAAGTTACAAGTAGCTGTAAAGACATCTTATATACACTGAAGTTTTCTACATAAAACTTCCTGTAATTGTGATGATCATCACCTGCACTGTGCAAATCTAACCTTGGGCCAAGCAGTCTTCAGACTTCTTGAAACTATCTCTTCAGTTTTGAAGTGAAAAGACCAAGGGAAGAGTGGGTGGGGCGGTGAGAGAGAACTTAGTACTCTTCAGCTATGTTATGATAACCTGTGACAACATATTCTCTTCAGGGATACACATTCAGAAGTTGTCTCTACCAAACAGGTGAGACTGAGAAGACCATGCGCCATCAGTACTGCATGTAGACAATGCTCCCTAGTTCCACATTCAACTACTACTGGGTTTGCTCCCTTCTTTCACCTTCTGCAAAGTACCCTTGGGAAATAAATTCAAACTGTGTTTTTAAGTCAGATTTTATATAAAGGTAACTCAAATCAATTTTCTTTACACTTACAGTGTAAAACAAAACCTGATGTCTTCAGACTCACCCAAAGCGGTATTTCAGAAACGGTTAAAATCAGGAGGGGTCCAAAAGTGTTTCTTTTAAAATCCAAACTTCATCCTTTCTGTTTCCTTACCTGCCTACTATGAGACCAGCAAACGGTTCAAATCTCTTGCACTTCAGGTGGGTCTTTTCTTGATTGTTTGAGCTTTTTATGGTTTTTTTTGTTCATTTGGGTTTTTTTGTTTGGTTCGAGGGGTTTTTTTCTTAAACTAAACTCTTCTGGCATGCAGAATAACCTCAAGTGTACCAACAACAGGCTTACTTTTCTTCATTCCCTCTCTGAATTAGCTTCTTGACTTCTAAGAACAAACTGACATCACTACTGCAGATCCAACCAAGCAGATTATACCTAAAGTTGCTTTACTCCTTACACAGCAGCCATTAGTCAAAGCATGAAGTCATTTTCCAGGTGACACCATTGCCTTCTATGTAGCTCAAATTCTTCTTTTTCAGAAGTAATAAAGATTTTCCACTTTTCATACCTCCCTCAAAACTCACCCCCTTAAATCCCTCTAGACATCTTAAGAGCATCATACATTTCTGTTACTTGCCATGTACTATCTCCGTCACAAAAACCAATGCACTTAGACCTTAAAACAATTACTTATCATTATCATCCTCACCATGATCTCATCTTCTATACTATCAACAATGCCACCCATTGTGTTTGACACAAAGTTAAAAAAATACACCTCATCCACATCTTTAGTTTGTAACCTTCCAAGAATCTCACCTTTAAGTACACTTCTAGGCATTCACTCAGAGGTAAACTTAATTAAGTATCTAGCTTTCTACAATCCTCCTCATCACTTGCTTCTTATTTTCACATTTTCTTCATGTATCTCAGTTTCTTCATTTGCTTAGGAGATTCCCAAACTTTTTGGCATGGAATCCATTGTTTTCTGTCACATGTACATATTGTTCTTTGAGTAGGGCTGCACTTCCTAACTCCAAATTCTATCTGTTTGTACCTAGCATTTGTACCTGTTGTACCTAGCATTGCAGCTAGGATGAAGCAGGTGACATGTAATCACAAGCAGGTAAGCAGTGGTGCAATTCACAGACCATGATCCCGTGGGTATGTCAATTTTTACATTTTTTGGAAAAAAGTATTGCTTTTAAGCAGATTAAATGAACTCCAGTCTGAAAAGCACACACTTCATTGCCATAATATTATATTTACTCAGATGTTTGTATATATGCCTATTTTTTTCTCATAACTTATTACCAAAGTCATCCAACATAAATGCGTATAGCATGTTTACAGTGTGGCACAGGATAATTATTAGTTGTCTTGATGCTAATTGCTCAGGGAAAATGTTTAATTGCATATTAAATTGATCATATGCATATTTTTATTTAGTTTACTCTTTGGGGAAAGTTTATGTCAGCACTATCTAGATTTGAGCAATGCTATACTAAATATAGAAGTAGGGCTTTATGAGACTGGACTACTGTCCAAAATGCTATTTTATATAAAATGAGCAGAGCCCTATTCTACTTCAAGATGAAGCAGCTGAATTTCTGCACAAAGTCAAGAAATATCCTGCCTAGGTGCCTTACATACCCAAAGGGAAAAAATATTGGAACCAAAAGCAAAATGATTAATGCTACAAATTCCAGAACCTGATATGGGATTGCAAGAGAACTACTAGTTAAGATTTCTTCCACTAATGTAATTATGAAATGGGAGCTTTAAATAGAGCATGCTATGTTTTGGGTTTGTTGGTTGTGTTTTGGGGTGTGGGGTTTTTTTGGGGGTTTTTTTTGTGTTTTTTTTTTTTTTTTAAAGGACTTAGTTTAACACATACATATATAACTTGACATCCTTCTGCTCAAACTATTATTTTAAAAGCAGATGTAATACAAATAACATCACTACAAATAACACAGTTACTTGTCTTATTGAGGCCTAAGTAGCAGAGAACTAACAGAGCTAAACACCTATATTCCTATGGGCAACAAGTGATAGCAGCTAGGGCACTGGCCTTTCTGTTGCTGAGTCACTGCTTTTTGTTCAGTAAAAACACTGGCACTAACATACTATACCAGGTGCTACAGAGCAATACAAGTAACAAAAACCTATTTTTCATGCATGTATTTATTTTAAAATACACAGTTCTGGTCTCCTTTCTGAAAGGGAAGAAAGCTGGACAAATAGCTGATTAAATGCTAACAGTGTCATTCCCCTGCTCCAACAGGAACCAAACTTCATTTTTGAGAGAAGTGGTTTAATCAACAGCCAAGACACTGAAATCACTTACAGGCATTTACCTTTACAAGCCATCACTCATGACACAACGCCACTGAAAATCTGCCAGATTCATAAAATACGCTGTATGTATTTTATACAAGACCTACAATAGCAGTTTTTAACTTGATCAAGTGCTGAAATCCATGGCAGAGGGGTAATAAAGGTGAACAGGCAAAGTAGCCCTATACCCCAAGGAGTTACCTAAGAGGCTGGCATTTCAAACAAATGAAACAGATTGCTCTATTAGTCCCTGCTTTTTTTTTATAGGTTACGTTCAATATTGACATACTGTGAAGAAATTACCTCCTCAATCAAAAAGTTATTCTATAATTAAAAACCCAGACCACTGTAGTTCATTTTACACATACAGTAAAATTATCTCCATTAGAACATAATAAAGCACCGTTAACTAGCCATGCTACGTAAACCAGAGCTCAAACAGCTCAGAACAAAATCAGTATTTCGCAGAAGACCAGCTTTCCTAAGGAAGTTTTCAAGCAGGCCTATTAAAGAAAGTTAAATAAAAGTCTCTCTTGAAGGCTTGAGATTTAACTTCAACTATTACATTTAAGCCAGGGGTGGGGTGGAGATGCAGGTGGTTGGGGATGGAAATCACTGCAGCAATTTGTATTGCAAGGCTTCTGGAAACAAATCTAGTCAGGGTCTCAAACCTGGGTTTTATGTCTATCTTGTATATTATTTCAAAGTCTGTAGTATTAAACAAAACCCATGTCCAAGAGGCCATTCTCTGTCCTACCAATAACATTAAATTGCCATACTGCTCAAGTAAATTATATGACTCCTAGCATCAGAATTCATATGACAGAAGAAAGGAATAGAAGGATCACAGCAAAATTCATTCAGCCAGCAGCTTGTTTACTGTAATTCTGTGAGGGATTTTTAAACAGTGCTTGAAGGTGGTTATGCTCTGCCTCAAAAAAAGGCAGCTGTATTGCTGATAGCCTGCAGAAGGTGCTAAGAAACCTCCACTTCAACAAAAAGGCATAGCTGAAGGAAAGAATGTATTGAAAAAATCATCACTTAGCAAATCCGTCCAACAATACTATTGGACCATGCCCAAGTCTGAAATTGAAGTCTGCCAGCATCAGCCTCCCTCCAAGACTGACAGGATTATTTAATGTAGCAGGAAGTTGTTCCTGTTCACTTCCATTCAGAAACAGAACTAATGAAATAACCTGTGCCTACATCATCCACAGTTAAGGGCCACTGCCTATGATAACAAAAGTCTTATCTATAATACTCAAAACTATTTTCACTGCAAGTTTTCTTGTGAAGTGCAACCACAAAAACACTTTCTCTGATGTAATTCCAAATAAGTGCAAAGCATGGCTGGGACAAGACACACCGATAAACTCATGTAAGACATACTTGCAGGAATCCACTTAATGAGAAGATTTCCTGCGCAGAAATTTTTCCCTGCATCTTCCTTCACAAACAGGAGAAAATGCAATATCCCAATGGAAACAGAGAAGCAGCATAACAAAAGCTATCCTGTATAAGTCGCTGAACAGTCTTCAGGACTCAACTAACCTGTAAAGCCAAGGGACAAGTAAACAAGTAGGACAATTTTTCACTTTGTGCACTCACAAAGTTCAGCTGATTTAGTGCTAGGAAATAAACACAACAAAAATTTCACTGTGTCCTCTTGCAAGGAAGCCTGCAATTCTGATTCCTACAGACTCTGCCTGTTTTAGGCTTCCTTACAGGCTAGCGTGAGAAAAGCATCTCCCTTAACCAGACAGAAGTAGCAAGTAGACAGTGGATCCTGAGGCACGAGCAAGATCGGCTACACCACTATTTCTTAGCAGTCTAAATCGAAGTATTATTTACAGTTCTCATCCTTTGGTGACTTAACTCTCCAGTATTTATTTGCAATGCTTAAACTAAGCTTCTATACTTATAGTGTAAGAAAGAATGCTATCAATTTAGTGAAAACGAGAAGTTACATGTGGCTTTTTTTAACAGCAAAGCTGATTTAAATGAGTAATTACACTTAGGATGAGCACAGTATCTCCCTCAGTTCTGCAAAAAGCAAGCAGTTGTGAAACATCAATTAGGCAATGCAAATCAGAGTTTTGGAAGAGTGTAGAAAAGGTTTTGAAAACCACTTGTCTAAAACACACATCACTTCACTAATAGCCTATAAAGATTTCTATATAACCTAACTCACAGAAGGGGCCCATTCCATCTCTACTTTGATACTAACAATATAACCTAAGCACCTTCACCACTAACAAGAAGCCTCGTTAACAAGTCAACATCTGTAAGATTAAACATCTACACCTTGGAATTTCTGGAACATAATTTAACTGTACCGGATAGATTTCTTTAAAACAGGAACAAAACCAAAAAAACCCCAAACAAACAAAGAAAAAAAGACACAGATATGCCACACAGCCCCAAAGAAAACAAAACCAAAAATCTCCCTGCAGTATAAGTTGTACAGAAAGTATATCCAGACTTAAAATTCTGGTTGAGATCTTGACTCCACTGCCATCTGAGAGCTGTGCCACTGATGTAAATGGAGTTTGGATATAACATATAATTCCCTCATTTTTTAACTTCTGGCAAGATTTTCTTTGAATATGCCATTTAAAGGGTGCTCAGCTTTAAGCAAACTGCTACAAATTTTACTATTTGGGAAATCAGACACACTTGCAGCCCAAGCTAGTTTCCTTTAAAGTTTATTTGAACCTAAATGCAAGGTTCACATTAACTAACCAATAAAAAAGACATATATTTCATGTTCCAAATGTAATCAAGTCGTGTATATAGTATTTAATCCAAAGCACTCTAAAGTTACTTGATCTGACCAGAGTACCTCCTACCACTGCCAAATAAATAAAAAGTATGATCTGGTTATTCCACACACACTAAAATAGTTTCATGATAGGCTAATTAATCATGAACATAACTTTTCAGACATTACATAATTTCACACAGACTTGCTTGTAGCTCCTGCCAAAGAAAACAATGATTTGTATGAGAAATAAATCTGCACTTGAGGAGAGATGACAGTGACAAAACATGACAAGAGGAAGAAAGAGAGGGGGAGAAAGGAAGGGCAAAGTATTAATATCATACAAAAAAACCTGTAAAATTTTATTATTGAAAACACAGCAAAGCTTAAAATCCAAAATACATGAATCAAGTGAACCCAGCAATCAAAAGTAACTTTTCACTTTTTTTTTTTTTTTTTAATGACAGACTATGGCTTGAAATTATGTTTGATAAAACTTCAGAAACAAAAATCTAAATCACACAGTTTGTTCTGTGACACTTACCCACGATCAGTAATCTCCTAATAACAGTGGGTTTATTTCTTACCTGGGAAAGATCTAGTAGTGCACAGATCACTTTTATATTTCATCAAAAGTTTCAGATTTACAGTTCCAACCTGCCAATAAGTTTATGTGATAAATTTGAATTACATGTTAAAAATATCCACGAAAGTCAGATATCAAGAAAGCCAAAAACCTATTTTTCCCTGCAACATATTTTTAATCCCCCTTGTAGGCCCCTCTGATAATGCATTTAAACCCTAAATGGCCAAGGCACTTTAACTGGTAACATAATGACCATGAAGGCAGATAGAAGGGGCTAGGGGGGATCAAACTGATATTCCAGAACCATTAATTTCAATTCCCCCAAGGGTGTACAGCAGCTACCTAGTTACTTATGTCACGACGCAGACATGCAAACGTGGGACTGCTCTATGACACAAAAACCCCACAATGCAAAGCTATGAAACAGCTATATATTACTATGTACATTTGTACAGTGACCAGTTTGCTTTCTTTCATAAAAAAAAAAAAAAAAAAAAGAGGGATAGGGGTGAGCACATGCATGTGGAAGAGAATATGTTTCCAGTCATTCAGGATATCTGTAAAGGTGTTATATTTCTACTACTCTTACATGGAGTATCTTCGATTACACAGAGAGCAGCACCATTCGTGGGTGCTGGCTGGGAGACTTGAAGTCTGCACAATATCTGCCTGGTTCCAATGCAGGAATTCCACAGTATGTTCATCAAGTGAGTTGAGAGCAGGCAGAAAGACCAAGTACTTCTCCATCACAAGTACTATTTTCTCTACAGACAGAACACTTAAAATGTTACTGGCCACTCAGTATGGATTTCAGTTAATTTAGACTGAGTTTGTTTAGCAAGATCATGATGCACATACTAAGGAACAAAGTAATGCATTCTGAAGAGGATTTTCCTTGAAAGTCAAGTCAAGTCATGAACGATTATCATAGAATCACAGAATGGTTTGGGTTGGAAGGGACCTCAAAGACCACCCAATCCCACCCCCCTGCCCTGGGCAGGGCCCCCTCCCCCAGCCCAGGCTGCTCCCAGCCCCATCCAGCCTGGCCTTGAGC
>JAVJGJ010000062.1:46896112-46913819 GCA_035590215.1 Microhierax caerulescens
TGTGAAGGCCTTAACGGTTTGCCCCCCCCCCCCCCCCCAAGTCTGTAAACACTGTCTACAGAAGTGTTTTCTCTTTCTGCAATCCACATAATTAAAGCTTAACCTGGGGAATGCTTCAATTCCTTCCTCAATCTCTTTCCAAAATTGTTCCAGAAACTATTTCACTTAAATCCTCAAAACAGTCTTTAATAAAAGCAACCTAATTGAAAACCTAATTCTGCCTACTAATTTGTTTTCAAAGCGTCAGGGAAACAAGTTCACAAACAAGTTTTAACATACCCACCCACCCCCAATAGATGAGGTGCACACTCACAAGTGTAAACCAAAATAGATTAACAGATGTATTTATGAACTTGACAATCATCAGATTGCTTAAACTGTTTTTGAGGCAAGTCTCATCAATAAAACTATGAACTAGTTTTAAATGGTATTTGCCACATGAGCTATTATCAAGTCAGACTTGCCAGGGTGGGGGGAGACAACAAAAAACAACTCTACCACACCATAACAAAACACAACCCAAAACCACTAATACAAAAAGCAGGCAGAAACAAGAGTTACTTCCCTCTGCACCACTTTAAGAAAGGCAGAGGGAGTGAAGTAGGAGGGAGGAAAAAACAGTTCTTTGCAACCTACTTCCCAAGTTTTAAAATACTTATCAGCACATGGTGGCAACAAAGTTGGAGAATATAGTTTAGTCAAAATGTTGAAGATACTGTCTTACTGGATTGCCCTGATTACTAACACACCAATGGTAGTATTAAATAAAAAATTTCTTGCAGTGGTCCAATGCTCAGTACCTGGAACATGACTAAATACCCTTTAGCATAATCTTTGTATTCACTAAATCCAGAATTCAACAATCAAGCAGCTGCTCAGTGCCTGGTCTGCAGAATTCAATGAACTACAAAAGGTTACCTTAATTCAATGAGATAATCAGCACACATTTACCCACTACCAAGAGTTTTCCAACCATCTGCAAGGCGGCAGAGCTAACTGCCTATAAAACAACTGGTAGCATGCTGACTTGTCCTCACATCCCTCATGTCAATGAAAATTTCTCTCTTAGCAACAGCTAAAAAGAAGCTGAACTTCCAGAAATATTTCAGATGCATCATGAGCCAACAATTTCTTCTTCATAAGTGATTTTGATTGCTACCGATCTCCAAACAGATGTCTACTCTAATTAGTAAAATCTATTAAATACATACTTAAAAAAAAAGGTCCAGTTGTCCTGGCTTAAGAAAGCAGTAACAATGGGAGTCATTATAGCTGTGCACATAAAAGACAAAAGCTAACCTTAAAGCTGCTGGCCTGCAATGTATCAGTTAACAGTGAAGTAAACAAAATGCATGTGTTGTGGGGAAGAGGAAAAAAAATTGCCATTAAGGCTGTCGTCAGAAATTGAAAGGTAGGACACAAGTCCGCTAAAAACTAAGTATTTCTGAGAGGAAAAGCAAAATAAGAGATTAAAATTTAAAACCACTTTAGCTACCTAAACTATTTTAGGATTCCCTTCCCTGCTACAAAGGGGTAAGAGGTGCTTCTGTTCTCTCCTCCAATTAAGAACACCAAGATTTTTATATCCTAACCAAAATTTTTATATCTTAACCAACTCTTAAGTTGGTTAAGAAACAAAACTTTAAGGCATCAAGCTTTACAATTAAATTCCATATAAAATGTCTACAGAAAACTAGAAATTAATTTGTTTTAGCAAAACTGACTTGCAATAGCAAAATATAAAGCAAATCAGAATTTTACAAGACAGAAGTCAGGAAAGGGAAAAAGCTTGTCCTCAGCTGTAGTAGTAGCTATTCCCTAGAAATCAAATCTTTCAGAGGTCTCTTCGAAATATGTCCAAACACAATATTATCAAAGCAGCAACATAAATCATAAAATTTTATGTTAGCAGACTATGGGCAGTTTTTAGAACTACATACAGAAAACTGAATATGGCATGTTCACACAGTAAAGCCTGGACATCCATCTTTTTTTTTTTTTTTCCTCTCTCATTGGGCAGAACAGAGCTGCCAGCTGTCCAAGTCATTTTCTCAATTAAAGTCAACTCCAGCAGTTTCATTAACATTAAAAAAAAATAATAATCTATTTCTTTTCCAGTCTAACTCTGAAAATTATCAAAACCTTTTCCATACAGGCTGAAGGTGCCTCATGAATCTGTTGAAAGCATTACTGCAGAAGGCAAAGATATCAATGAGAAAGAGGTACCAAACAAATTCCAGTACACCCTTCTCCCACGACCAGTGTCTTCTAGGAGGCATAAAACTAAACTTGTCAGTCCTGGGCTAAGTAGCAGCCACATTTATGTGCTTAATTTCACAGACAGAATTGAGGTACCATCTTGAATTCAGAGTGGTATAGGGGGAGATTCCTCTAGCAGCTTATTATCAAAATAAAAGACTCCTACCATCATTCATCTCACGTTCAGATCAGAAAAGACTTCTGAAACTCTACTGAAAAGCTGAAAATATACTTGCAAAATGAGCAGCTACTTACTGGTTTTTAACCACCATGCACATATCTGCCCATCACCACATAAATGCCAAAGCCCACAACAGAACTCATGTTTTCAGATTCCTAGTTCTTCAATAGATTTCAATGAATACGAAGCAGAAGGACTAGCTAAAGCCAGGACTTTTATTTATTAAACAGCTACCACATTACAAGTTTTATCCAGGGTAAAATATCTTCAACTTTTAATCACAAGAGAGTTAAAGGCATAGATGTAAGGAGTAGGAATTGCTTGACTATAATGGCACCTGTCACCTTTACAAATGTAGTAGTTGAAAATTTGTTTTAAGAACACCAAGAACCATTAAAAGACATAAGTACCAATAATTTCCTTCCTCAAGAGTATGGCAGTCAAGCACGTCAAGTAACTCAACAAGAGGAATTTGACAGTGTGAGCTCCGATACTTTTTCCATGTAGTTAAACATACGCATACACAAACACAGTAACAGACGATTCTGTATGCACGTACTACGTGCTGCTACCTACTCTGATTATCTACCCTGTGAGTAGTTTTCTCTAGTAATTTATTTACTGATTTATCTATAATTTTTTGACCTTCAGAAAACACCTGCAATATCTGAATAAAAGCTTGCTTTGCTAGATCAGAAGTGTGCCAAACATGTCAAAATAAACAGAAATTGGGTTTGCTGTACATTTTTCCAATATTAAAGCAACTTTAATATATGTAAAACAGCCTTAAGTTTTCAGTGACATTCACTTTTCAGAACCGCATAAAAAGGGAAGAGAGCTGGACAGTTCAAGGCAAAGCAAGAATATTCAGTTCAGAAAATACCATGTTTACATATAACCCCATTGTTTATTACATAATCCTCAGTGTATAGATTTCTAAACTGACTAATGACCAAATACTTACTCACGGGAATCAGTACACTGTCCTCTTCCTCTACCAGTAACACATTCCTGTTAACCTGACTCCTACAGCAGGTATACTAGTGTTAAGAGGACAAAAGAGAAGAAGCAGAAAATGAAAGCTGAGTATCTTTTAAATTTGGAACAGAAAGGAGAGATACAGCAGCCTTTATAAGCATAGAACTTCTTAACTAACTACTGTTAAGTTCTGTGACTTTAGCAGAGGTTACTTTGGCCTCAAGAAATTTAGGCCCAAACACTGCCTTTTTCATCACCCTTTAACTGTATTTTTGTATAACTCCCTTGTTAGCTACTCCCAGTTATCCACCAATCCTAAGCACTTCAGAGAATGCCACAGCACTTGCAACACAGGCCTTACTCATGTTTTTACAGATGAATATTAAGGACAACAGTTCTCCAAGCTGCACCAGGTAAGGTATCCACGCAACATAATGGTGAAACTTCTTAGCCTAGCAGGCTTCAGACCCAGTCTTCTGGGTCTGGTATAGAACACTAATAGTTCACTGACTTTAAGTTCTTATTTTTTCCAGATTTCAGGGAGTCGCAAGAAAGAAGAAACCAGGATGCCCACTATTTTTACAGCAACACACACAAAATGAACTTATGAAAGAAACTTTAACAACAAAACTGAAAAATAAAATACACTGATTTTTCCAGCAATGGCTTCCTCAGTTAAAGCTTCCATCCCTCTTAAAACTGCTTTAGCTTACACTATTTGATGCAGCTATCTGCAAGTCTTCATCTTTAGTGTCTTCCATAAAGTAACTATACTTTCTGTTTTACTAGCCAACTATTAGAAGAAGCAGACAAACCTTCATGTTTAAATAGAATAGGTGGGGAGAGACCTCTGCAGCATGTACCCTGATCTACCACTGAAAGCAAGACTAGACTCAAGACTCAGACTTTCCCTCAGGCTGCTCAGGACCTGGCCTCGTCAAGCTCTGACCACCTCTGAGGATGGAGATTCCACAGCCACTTCAAGCCCCTGTTCCACATCTCTCCATCCTCACTATAAAGGATTTTCTCCTTCATCTATCTGGAATTTCCCTTGCTGCAATTCGTGTCAGTTAGCTCTCACCCTTTTGCCACCTGAGAAATTGCAGTCCCTATTTTCACTATAATCACCCAATAGAGAGTGCTGAAAGACCTCCTTTACTACAGCAGTCCCATGCAGAGACAAAAAAAATTCTACATATTTATTATAACTTTATCTTGACTCTACTCATTACTTGTAACTACTTATTCGTTAGTTAAGAACTATGTATACTCAATGTCTAAAACACAGGTGCCACTGACATTTGTCTCGTATTGAGCCAAATGCAAACACTGTTAATGTTGCCAAGGATACACGGACATTACATAAAAATTAATTCCTAAAACTAGTCAGTCACACCATTTGGGGGGGTGGGGGGGGGGGCTAGGGGGAAGAGAGATGTAAAACTGAAGCCAACTTCAAAACACTAGTGGTGATAAAATAAAATGCTGGAGAGCACATGGAAAATGTGTGGCAAACATATCACACCTTATGCTAGCCCCCATTTCTACTAAGGATTCTTCCTGGATGAGGAAACATTAGCTGTGCCTCCCAGACAACTTTGCTGAGATCATCCACAGCTTTTCTCTTGTGCCAGAGTCCTGCTTGTAATTAAAAACAGAGGTCTCAAGCCTACTCCACCTAGCACTGCATTAGCTAGTAACTGATGGGCTGTACCACCACAACCACTAGGGAAATAAATGGGACACTCACTCTGCCCCTCTAGAGCCAAACACTTCAGAAAACAGAAATTCCTGCACATGGCTATCTATCACTGCAGAGACAAGACACAGGAGCTGACAATTTACAACTCTGCAGTTCCTCTCCCGACAAGGACTTTTCCCTTATATAACATCTCTATGGTGCAACCTGAAGTCACAATAATCTGCACAAACCTAGAACTAAACACAGCAGCTCTGGAGTTGCCTACACAGACATTTCTTTTAAGAGTTCACACCATTCGTATCGTAAGAAGGCTGCCTGTGCCTGCGAATTTCAGATTTTAAGCTCTTCTGCAAGAGCTTGAAGAGGAAAAAAACCCCACAAGCAACATGGAAAAAACTAAGTGACAGCAGTTACAATTTCCCCCAATGAGGAGGGATATAAGCAGACAGGGAAAAACAACAAACACACACAAGTAATTTTACAACCAAAGGAAATCATACTAGTTTGGGAGTTGGTTTGTCTCTTATCAGGTAACCACAAAGGACAGCAGTGGATCTGTCAGCTAAGTGGTGCTGATTTAAGTGGCACTTGATGCGATTCATCCTCAGAATTCTACAGCCACAATCTGAGCCCTAATAGTGTTGTCCCAGCACACAACAGCAACTTCCTGCATTTGGTTCCAGGCCTACTGTCCTGACACGAAACAGGTCCTCACAATCACAGGAACTATGGGTCTGTCCTTATGCCCAGGAAAATACGGTCCTGAATACAGGGAAGAGAGTTGTCCATTGAAAGAAGCAGCTAATAGGACCATAAATGAATGCAAAGTTTTAAAGACAACTTTTACACCAATTGAGTCATTCTTTTCTCAATGCCAACTTAAAATTCTTTCTGAAGTGATAGTCTTTTGCCATCTCCAACCACCAAACTGGAAAACTATGGTTGAGCTGTACTTGGGGATCTTTCTCACTGTCCTGGTTTGGAAAAAAATTTAAAAATAATCATCTGTTAAACAATAGCAGACAACCTCAACTGCAAGTTATCAAGGGTTTTCATCACTTGTTTTGTAACAATGTTCCTGCAACAACAAGAAACAACATATAATTGTTACCACATTTCAACTGCCACAGAAAAAACACACCCAAGAGTCAGGACTATCACTATTACTGAATATAGAAGAGGAAAGACACTTAAGACAGGTATGGATACAGTACTGAGAAAATATGCAAGGTAGCTCTCCTTATATTTAAGGCAGACTTCTGGTATTTCTATATTCTATAAGGAATCTTCACAAAGGAGATATCCATGTACTGATTAGTTAAAATTCATTAACCTTTGAGAAAAATGTGAAGAGTAAAACCTCTAACTGTAGTTTAGGAATCAAAAATCACTTGCAGTTAAGACAGAAGAGTTTACAGAAAATAGCACAGATGAACAAACACAAACAGAACTGCTGGAACTACACAGGATTTCTTTTAACTCCTTGCTGTCATTTTCAATGTAGGACTCACAGTACATTGCATCAATTAATTCTAAAGAGAAACTACCAAGAGAATCAAATTTGAGCAAGCCTTAGGATTAAATAGCTCATATGGTAGTGTTTGGAATTTCTCCTTGAAGTAAACAAGAATCACAAGTACATCATGCAGAACCGAGTTCCAAAATATCTAGCTTGGGAAAAAAAGGATGAGTAGGATCTTCCCTGATGGCTCTCTAAGAAAACCAATGACCTGTTTGCAGAAACGAAGTCAGTGACAACAGAAATTGGAACTCAATTTCTCCCCTCTCCCCCCCCCCCCATGTTATGAAGGAGCAAACCAATCTAATTAGAAAATATAAGTTTTTAATCTTCCTCCCACCATACAATTTAAAAAAAACTTTTACAAGCATGCTTCTTGGTTTGACCCTAATGTGCTAAATCATAAAATACAAAAAAGCCCCCGAAGCTTGATAAATCTATCTACAGGGGTATGAACTGTTTCTCCACAATATGGGATGACAAGAGTCTTCCACTTCATTTTTAAATGCTCAGATGATAGAGTAAGTCATTCTTCCATTTGTGGTAAGCTCCAATATCTCAACTGTGAATAAGATCCATTTCTAAGTGTTCAGTTTGCTTATACATCAAGTTGGTACTTTCAGCATTTCAGAAGCTACAGGGACAGCAGAGAAATGACACAGAACAGCAGCACGTAGCAATGATCCCAGAATTTCACAGGCCAACAGCTACACACACGGAGATGAGGGTCACCCTTCCAAGGAAATAAAGGTATCTTGAGAACCAAGATTGTGTGAAGCATCAACGAGAGAGTTACCGTTTGTCAAGTAATGCTACCATTCCTCAGCCTTTTGTCACCATGAAGACATTATGAAGGAAGAAACACCAGCTGTCTCTAAAGACAACAGTATTTTATGAGTTGACAAAGCTCAAGTCTAGATTTCATTTTTCTTTTTGCATACCCCTGTCTACAGTCTCTTCAACTGTAACACTGCAGACACTCTCTTACAGAAACTTACCTATCATTGCATTTTGGTGCTCAGACTCACCCTTAGGAGCACAGACTCCACATAAAGCCAGCTCCAAAACTAGGCATTACGAATATCCCCTTCCATGTAAAACAGTAAGATACATGGTGTAGCACTTCCTTTCTGCCTAACTTCTCTGTTTCTGCTCAGTGGAAAGTCTAGAAACCAGAGGGAACAAGGTAGAGCAAGCAAAGAAATCTCAGCCAACAGTCTCTTGTTGCCTACCCACAGGAAGGCAGGAAGCTGAAAAACTGAGCAGGGGAGGAGCCTGGATGCCAAAAAAGCAATTCTCTATAGATTGGCCCTTTGCCTGAAAGACAGAAGGAGGAACACCCAGTGTCTGCACTGGCACAAGCTACATACCAGAAAACTGAAACTCAACTCATGCCAAGTTACACTTTGAAGAGCTAAATGTACGTAGGCCAGTGAAAACAAAATTAGATAGGAGTTCAGAGTATGAAAAATTAATAAAACAAGTTTGGTTTTGCATGAAAATCAGCTTAGAAAGACAAACTGAAAGTGAAAGGGGGATTAATAAAAATTTTCATGCCAAGAATCAGATGGAAACAACTATTAATACAGTTGCTGAGCTGTTCATGAGAGTATTCAGGAAAACCAAGAAAGTGTTGCATGGATCTAATCACATCCATTTGCACTGCATCTTTCAAAGTACACTTTAAGTAGTAATTATTCTGAACATAGCAAAGATGTAACTATCAAGATACTCTACACATTTCCACAGTCATGACAATGACCACTGCGTCATCACCTTTTAAAGCTGGATTTATCCTTTTATCTTTTAAAAAAAATAAGTAAATGAAGAGCTGTCTACAGCCTACAAACATCTGCTTCTTTGGGTTTACAGTCACGTGGCATTTGTGCTCAGAACATGGCTAACTCCTAAGACCTAGCAGGTTTCATGCAGCTCCCAAACGGCAGAACCTTCCCAGTGCTGGTACAAGTGACAAGTAAAACAAGGAACACCATAGTGCACATGTGCACCCAAGGCACGCAGAAAACACCACCAACATTGCCATTCTACAACTGACAC
Organism: Microhierax caerulescens; assembly: GCA_035590215.1. Classification (NCBI taxonomy): domain Eukaryota; kingdom Metazoa; phylum Chordata; class Aves; order Falconiformes; family Falconidae; genus Microhierax; species Microhierax caerulescens. The sequence continues at coordinate 46,904,810 of JAVJGJ010000062.1, forward strand.
CATTAAAGACAAATTAAACACCCATTTAAAGACTAACCATAACTTTTAAGTATCACTTTATTGCTGCACTTCCATAAGCTTATTTTAATGTATCAAAGCTTATCAAAAAGCTAAGTATCACTCAACATGTTCAGGTTGATTTTCCTTGCTGTTCACACCCTTCCCTATGTTACCAGTTTTTACACTGCATTTTCTGATTAACAGACTCATACAGCCCTTTTCAGAAGATGCTGGGTGAGAGAAGGTGTGAAGATCAAGAGAGAAGATATCTATGTAAGACACTGAACATAAGGAAGAACACATAAGAGCAGTTAAATTGTTAAAACTAACTATGCAGCGCAATATAGTGAAGTGCACAAAACCAAACCACTGAGCAACAAATTTCCTTCTTTTTCTGCTTTCTTGTACATATGGGTTTGGGGTTTTATTTGCAGGAAATAAAAAAACATTACAAGCCTTCATCATTAAGGACACCACTGTTTTTTGTTTCCCACTTCATTGTTAAGGCAACTCCATCTCTGGCTGGAGACTAGTCCTTTAACACATGGATTTAATACTTTAGAACAGGCATGTCTTGGAGTGCTTCGATTTCAAGTTATCTGTACACATCAGGTAAGTATCTACCTTAATGTAATCACCAGAATATTTAGGATAATTGAGATGTCCTTTTGAAATGCAATTTATAATACTCCCTACAATTTATATGATGTGCAGCCTATACACCATACAGCTGATGACAGCTACTGACTTTCCAATGGATTCTGTCCTTCCTACGAGCCTTGTGCTGGCACCTCTTCATACAGAAGAGAAAGATCAATGATCCACACACTAGGGAGCAAAAAGGGGTGGAGGAAGAGCAGATTTCAACAGCTGTGCTGCATGCTTACTCTTCCTGTAACTTGGAGTTGACACACCTTTGCCCAAATTCAGAAGAGTCAGATAACACTTGAAGGAAACTTACCATTTTTGCACAAATGCTTCCTTCCAGGGCTAGGGATAACAGGAGGTAACACAAGCTATATTGCTGTAACTAACTGCAGCTATTTCTACATCTAATGAAACAAGAGGACTATACCTAGTACCATTGGATCACCCAATTAACACAAAGACAAGAAAAACAGCTCCATAACATCACCACCACGAAGAAAATTTAGCACTTCCAGCTCCCTGTTCCACCTAAGTATTTCATCAAATGCAAAGCACTCAACAAACACCCCCGTAACAAAGTCAAGGCTCCAGGACTGCGAAACCTAACTTCAGTGGTACTGCATTGCAATAGTAGCTACCCTCTCAGTGTACTAAACACTCTGATGGCTTGGCGGAGGTGGAGGAGAAGAAGGGGGGGTGGAGAGGGAAAACACCCAAAAAACACACACACAAAATACCCCAAAACCAAAACAGCCACAAACACACACACAGAGGCAGAACTGTATCTCTTTTTGTCACCTTCTACCGACTCAGAAGGAAGCGTTCAAAGTCTGCATTTGGTACTGGAAGTGTGAAAGTTCAGATTGCCAAAGAGAGAGCTCTGATGCACTTCTAATGCACTGAATCTTTCAACTGTCTCATCTTGATGAGATGTTAATTATGCATTAAAAAGTCAAAATTACTCAAACTTCCGCAGTCATCTAAACAGATTTCTGCACATCCTCCTGTTCTTTCTCCTCAAGAAAAGTCAACAGAAGAGATACTTGAACTTCATTTCTAGTAATTAAAAACAAAAAAACTCCAAACAAACAGAAAGAACCACCCAAACAAGAAAAGCAGCTCTTACTTGTGCTAGCTATATAAACAGCCAAAGAAACTTTAAAATACACCAGTCTCTTCAAAGAATGGCCATTCTTGTGACATGCCAGTTGGATACATTTTATTGTATAAAATACAATATCAAAATCTTGAAATGCCCCACACTGCCACTTAAATACTTCCAGTAAAAACAGTCTAACAGTTTTCCTTCAGTGTTGTTCTGTTTCTTCATGAACTACCATTAATTTCAAACAAACAGGCAGTCACAACCCAATAATAGACACACATATGTACAGTTACTTTCAGAACTGTCCTCAAAGTTTATTTAAAGCTATACAGCTTGAAGACCAGCAAAAATCCCATGTTTAAACCAAGTCTATATATATGTGCTCAGATACCTGCACCACAACTAAGCAGCGCACTACCCTGACATGCAACTACTCATTTGCCAGCCTCACATCAAAACTATTTTTGTCAGGAAAAAAGTGTACGTCCAACAGTTTTTAAACATGCAACTCACATTGCTAATTTTGAGGCACCCAAATGAAAGCTTATCTCTTGCCAAAGCACTTGCTAGAGAACAGATTTGTTTGGCTAACTCTAAAAGACATATTTATCCTTATACCAGTGTTTTAGTATAGCAGTAACGGCTTTTTCAGTACCGTGACCCAACTAACATTCCTTCCTATGGATGCCAGTCCCAGTAGGTAGCCTAACAAGCGAGATTTTTGTTTCCACAGAATTCATATGAAGCATCACAATACTAAACTATTTTGGTTGCTCAGTACTCCAGCCTTCAATTTATTCATGTCACTAGAGTATCAGAATTACAGAAGAATCCCTGAAAGTACTTATACAGCTTTATTGCTACAAGTATTTAAATCTTTAGTGTACGGCTACAGCAGTAATCGCACAGTAAGCAACACTTATGAATTCCATTCTGATTGAGTCTGAAGCTCCATGCATCTTTCAAATACGTAAGAAGTCCAATTTGACAGAAATAAATATCCACACATAAAAGCAATCATATTTAACATACATTTAGAAAAGCTCACAAAAATCAACCTACAGCTACCACCATTTGTAGCATCACCTCTAAAAGTTCCACAAACAACTGTTCTGGTTGACTTCACTAAGTATTTCTAACACAAGTATTTTCTGCTCTGCACTCTCCAGAACCTTACAATTAGCTGAAGGCAAAAAGATGAATGAAAACCATCCTGCAGTTTGTAGTAGGAGATACTAATACCAACCCTATAATTGCAAAGTTGTCTGGGTTATCCCATGCCAAAGAACTGCCACCAAACTTTAGCACTGGAAATTGAAGAAAAAACAGGAAAAAAAAAAAAGACAAAAAACAAACCACCAACTTAAAAATATTCCAAAGTAACCCAATTCAAGTAGAACAGGTAGCTTCCCTGATCCCCCACCTCTGCCCCCAAGTACACTGAAAATTCAAAACACACTTCCCCATACTAAGTGGGGAATGATCAAAGAATGCCTACAGACATGTCTTTGACACTACCCTTTTATAAACAAAACACTTAATTGACACCCCCTTCTCCCTCAAGGCTTAAACCCTGTGAATAATTAACCTGGAAACAAGGCCTACTAACAAAAATAAACCCATGTGGGAACTCCAACCAAACTGAAATAGGAGGAAGATTCTGCAGTTTAGAACAATTTGTCAGTCTGACACCTTCACTTGTACTCCTAGAATATTTACATTAACTCTAGTTCCTATCAACTGTAGTTTTGAAGTTACATATCTACACATAACCGTCTTTAAAAATAAGTCTAACAGTCTTAAATGTTCAAAAGTGTTCAAACTGCAAGAAAATCATTACATTCAGGCGTAAAATGAAGGTAAAAGGCCACAACAAAATCACGCTGAAGATTTCAGCAACACCACTCTGCCAGGCAAGACAGAACAATCTCACACCTAGAGGAGCACATACAGCTGTACTCTTCCCTGCTGCTCTGTTTATCTACAGAAAATTCAAAGAGCAAACTATCCAGCACAGAGTGGCAGGACACAGGGAGCTAAGTAAACTTCCTTTACCAGAACAGATTCTTCATGGATCTTTGGCATGCATCCTCACTGACATACATTTAAACAGGTAAATAAAGAACAAGAAGAATCACTGGTTTTGCATTAGATAAATAAACAAACAAGAATCCTTTTTACATTACTACATTCACTTTCATTTTTTAGACTTACCTGGTCTTTTTCATGGGGTAGAAGGCTGACAGGTGGAAGGGAAGCTGGGAAAGTGCTGGAGTATTTTGGAGCTCCTTTGCTTTCCAAACTGCCATAGTTAACTCTATACTGAGGTCCATCCTTCAGTAATCTCCCATTGTTCACAGCACGTTTGGCCCCCAGACGCAACCTCTGCTGAAAAGCGGGATTGTTGAAAATATTTGCTAGGTCATTCTGACTTCTCAAATACTTTTCTATGTTTTTCAGGGAGGAGCCGTTTGGTTCCTGAAGCCCTTCAATTGCTCTTCTCAAGAGTTTATTCCAATCCACATTACGAAGCTCATTACAAGCTCCTCTAGATCCCTTAACAGATTTAGGAATAGTGCCAGGTTTAACAGATGAAAACCGTCCAGGATTATCTGGGTCCTTGTAGGACGCAAGGCCTTTGTTGGTGACTTTAAGAATAGAACCATCTTGAACACTAAGTTCCAACTGTTCCGAAACAGTCTTCTTATCTAATCCATGAGAAGCACAAACAGCATGACATATTCTCTCTTCAGAAGGCCTTTGCTTTTGCTTTTTAACTTTTTGTATAGCTTCAAGAATCCACTCCGTATAAAGAGGGTTGGCAAGTTTTACCATGGTTGACCAGTAATTGTTTCCAGCCAAGGGTTACCCATAGAGGTTCCTCCTTATCCTTTTAGCAGATCTTTCAGAGGTTGTTCACACCTCAAACATAAACCAAAGGATTCCACACATTGCTTGGATGCATCTCAAAAATATCCATCCTGAGGAGTCCAAAAAGGCAGGGAAATATCTGCTGACTGAAACTTCCAATTACTTTACCGCTATGGAAAGGTAGAAAGGATTCATTTTGGAAGATACTGGTACATCCTTGCAAGACAGTTTGTTGCAACCTTTAAAAAGAGAAAAAGAAGAGGCAGGGAGAGAATACAGTTAACACTGAAGTATGAAAAAGAAACTGAATGCATTCAGACATGCATTCACACTGTAGGTGCTGCAGTATGCAAAAATCTTTGTGAAACTATACAAAACATTCACCAATTCTCATTCCAAACAAGTAATCGTAAAATACTTCCACTTCGCATAACCCTTTAGTGGATTTAGTTTTCCTAAATTCAATCACCCCAACGCTTAACCTACTACTGCCTTGTGGGACAACTTCCATTCAGCCAGAGATCTAAAGTTTTCTCTAAAACAAACAAACAGGCCTACAAATAATTTCTAGATCCACTAATATAGGAAAATTATTATCTGCACAGATTATACACACACAAAACCAAAACAAAAAACTAAAAACCATACACCCCAAAAACAAACCCCAACTGAATAAAGTCTAATTATTAACCACTGTACAACTCAAAAATCAAAACCAAAATATCAGAACCAAGTTACTAGTATCACATCCTTCATTAATACCTAGGTACCCTACAGTACAGGAAGGAATCACAAAGGCACTTCTCATTCTTCAGGCGTGCAGTAGAGGCACACATTTTTTATACAAACTCTTCAGAACTGAAATGAGAATAAGTAACAGGAGGCATTTTCACATAAATACACTGTCAGCATGAAGACATATAAGACATCACATCGACAAAATACATTTTGGCAACCATAGTTTAACAAATAATTTTCTTTACTTATTATGGAATATATTACTCCAATAGAAAATCCAGTGGATACAAAAACTTTTCCTAAGAAACCTGAAAGAACATCCTGATTAGGAGTTTGTTCATTCTGCAGGATGATATATGGGAAGGAAGAAAAACAAATAAATACAAAAGCCACACAAACTAAGACAGTAGTCACTGAATGAATAAATATGTTTGAGGTATTAGTTTTCTCTGCCATTATATGCAAGGTAGTACTTTTGAAGACATGAACAGAACTGTATAGTCACTTCAAACAAAAGTATGTAAAAACTGGAAGAGGGAAGTGTCTGTTATCAACAAATGGGTTGTCCTATAAAGTAGAAGATTCACCAGTTTTACAGCAAAACCTAAAACTGAGTTAATCTGAAACTACATTTATAAAGCTATGGCAAGCAGCCTGTAACTAACAATAATATATATCATTACACAAGTCTCGGACCTCATGTTTATTCAAGTCATCTTGCATTTCAATCGTGTTTAAAACTTGAGTAAATTATAAATAGGGGAAAAAAACCCTGAATTGATTCAGTAAACTAAATTATTTTCAACTTGTTAAAAAGATTTCTCTGCAAGTATGAAGAGTATTAAAACAAACGAACAAACAACCTTTCGGTCCCACACCTTCTCCTTACTCTACCCCCTCAAAAATCTCTTTAAATATAAACTCCAGATCATGTTTCACAAATTATTATACCTACACAAGAGGATTAATAAAAAAAAAGAAGCTGGTTACTGGTGAAAATAAAATTCTTCTATACCCAAATAGCAGAAATGATTAATCAATTCATTTTATGAATAAGTCCTTCTTTAGGTTTGACTGAAGCTTAAGCACTTTCAGGTTTATAAATATGGAAGTTCAACTGACTGCCAGAACGAGAAGACACACTCCTGATAGAAATGCAGGGTCTGAATGTTTAATTGTTTCTCATACTGAACCCTACTGACCTACATAGATTGGATTCTATGTCTTGCTTCCGTCTGTACTCATGCAAGTTATATTTGATAACAGTTCTGCGTGTTTCAAGTATTTGTAATAAAACCATAACTTGTTCTGTAAACACACATTTTAATTTAATCCAGCTAGCAAAAGCCATTCTTCCCCTAACAGAATTGTTTATATTCACTGTTTTCAGATAATTCCAAAATAACGCTGTAGCTGCAAAATGCAGACAAATATAGGGAAGGAGAAAAAGTTTCCATGGTATGATGAATCCTACAAATCCTCTCACAACTCTTGACACTGAAAACATGATACAACAAAAAGGAGAACTATATATATAGTTGAGGTTCACTCACCTTGAGACTATTTTATACACTCTGCCTATGGATTTGGAAGTTCTCTGCAGCTACATATGAAGCCCCAGATTCCTAGAAAGCTACTTTTAAGTTTAAAAGTTATTTTATCAGGCTGTTCTGCTATGAGTCTTCATAAAGATAGTCAGTACTTAACTAAATGCTGAATATTGCTGTGTCAGACATACTCGCCTCATTTTTAAACCTACTGCAGTACTGTTGTATTAAATTTCATACAAGCAACCACATCACTACCATTAAATTCCAGAACACACAGTGCAGGTTCTGTTCCAAGCACCTGGACACCGATGAACATTTCTGTGTAAATGCTATATAACTTGTGGGTTGCAGGAATTTTTATTGGCCACTGACTGTGGCAAAAGGTGAGCATAACCTGTATCTTCACATGGCGTCTGCTGCTTGGTACAGGAATTTTACAGCAATATACATTCAGAACTACATTTTTACTTATTTACTTAAAACTCCCTGTGTGTAATACAGCCTCCCACATACTTGCACCTACTAAATCAACACAAGCTGAGAGTATCAGCAGAAGCACAGAGTTTCCAACAAACAGGACAGGATATTTCAAAAGGAAAATCAAGACACCATAAATTCACTGCTTCCAACAGAATTTTAAGTTCCTTCTGCTTCAGGAAACCACGGAAAGTTCATGTGATCCAATTTCAGTTGTTTTACCACAAGCTACAATCTCTTGTTATTCTGCCACTTTGATTGTCTAGGTACTTGAAGCCTAGCACCCTGACCTCCATAACCAGATAAGAGTCAGAATAAATAACAAACGTCTTTGCTAGAAATATAACTGATCCTGGTCTTTCATAAATCAAGTGAGGGCAGATTGATTCATGATTGGCAACATGCAGATATATACACAGACACGCCAAATGACTGGATAAAGACAAAACAAATTTTCCAGATTCAACACAAGAGGACACATGGAAGTTCAGAATGACATTCAGGTTTCTAAGTTTAGAACTTAATTTCACCAAAATCAGAAAAAGGTGGTCATACATCCTTTAGTATAAGCAGTATGCTGCTTGCCCAAACAGATTTTGAAGAAATAGCAATTTTTAAGAGATATTATAAATTAGTAGCAGGCACTCATATCTATTTATTAATTTTCATCCCTTGTAATTAAACAGGTTTTAATCAAACCCTCAACAGTACCCATCCAATCACAAATTAGATTTTCCAGGCTGTTAAGTGCACAGGACCACTTCCAAATTTTATGGCAACAGTCATTAAGCTCTTTCTATGTCACATTTCAGCTTCTACACTCTACAGCATCTTATTTTGAAAGTAAGAACATCTGAGAAAGTTTGATTGCACTGTATAATTAACCAAACCTTTACAAGTTTGCTACTGAAGAGCTGCAGAACATAGGCATTTAGAGGGTTAAGTACCATACGCTACCTTTAAAATGTGAAAAGCCATCTCTAGTCAAGGCTTGTCCCTTTACCTAAGTCATAAATTATCAGATAAATACAAAGAAGTTACAAAATTGAAGCTTGGGATTTAGAATGAATGCAAATATGTCCTCTATAAAGCATGCACCTATTGTACAGCTGATTCTAATTAAAGAATGCACTGACTGAACATGTCAATCTTAGGTGTCATCAGTAATCCTATAATCCTGTAATAAGGTCTTTTTTAGACTGAACTAGTATCTGGAATTATTTCCAAGTGATCCAGACTGTGAAAACAAGCTGTGCAGTCAGAAAGACACACACACACACAAAAATAATCACCTATGCTTCCCCTCCCCCCAAGAAACAAAACTAAGGTATTAGACAAGTATCCAAAAGCATTTCAAAAAATACAATCTAGTCTTTTTTTGGGGGGGAGAAATTAATGAAAAATTTGCTTTCACCATCTTAAATGTAAACACAGTTAAACTTTTAGAACCTGAGGTTAACACCACTACCAAAAAAATAAAAGGGGTGTGTGTGTGTGTGTGTTTAAGCAGAAAGACAACAACCTGTGCAACCTGCTAGTGACCTGTAAAGCACAATTTCATTCTGCTCCCTCCTACCTGCTCTGCACACACTCAGGAGAAGCAGCAGCAGGCCAGCTCTCT
>JAVJGJ010000062.1:46925012-46950633 GCA_035590215.1 Microhierax caerulescens
GTCCCCCCCCCCCCCCCCCCCATTCCTCTCAACGCCTGGATAATCAGACCCTGTGTCTTTCCATAACATCCACCGCTGTCTCTCTTGCTTCTCACAGTATTTCACCCACTCTGTTAATTCTGGGCTGCCAGATTTCTGCCTGCGTCGTGTCCCCCCCCCGTTCCCCCGCCCCATCTCCCCCCTTTTGAACACAGCTTATTGGCTGGTAAGTGAGATATCATGCTGCCTGAGCTAAGGTGGATATTCTGCTCCACTGCAACCAGTAGCATTCTCTATGCATTATTTTCAGCTGAAAGGTGGCCTAAGAGCAAAGTTGGATATTTTCAAAAGCTCAGCTGGGAGTTAATCAACTCTTATTGTTTTTCCACTGGAGCTGGGTGCTTAACTCACATCCATGAGTCATCCCCTGGATTGTCACTTGTTTACAAGCAAGCAGCCCCACAGAAGGTGCAGAGAACTTTCAGACACCCTAGAAATGACCTGCCATTAAAAGTGTATAAGCTAAACTGTATCGGGTTAGGGAATGATTACAGATGTAATTATGCCTGAACAGACAGTCTGGGGAGAGGAGATGGGTAGTACCAAGAACCTCAATCAGTCCTCACTCACTTTTGCTGTGGTCTGAACAAGATGTGTGTGACTGCAACTGAATAGCCTTGAAGTTTTTAGTGGGGATACTCATGTGTGCATTTATGAAGTTATACACCTGCTTCAGGGAATAATCCCAAATCCTTTAAAACCGGTGAAAGGTTTCCACTGACTGATGAGCTCACTATCATAGCTTAAGTGTTTCCATGTTTGGGCTTAATTTTGTATGGCTGATTTAAAATCCCAGTCATTAGGGGAAAAAAAAAAAAAAGTATATGGTTTTAATGACAGACTTTTAAAAATGATCTGTTCATTTTCCTTCACTTCCAAGTAATGCTGAACGTTAATTTCCTGCAAATGAAGCAGTCTGAAGCAGAGTGCACAAAATAATTAATCTTTGGGAACTCTGGACTAAATTAAAATAATTTAAAGTTAAATAAAGAGCTCATCTGTGGCCTCAGTGCTCTTTCTGGGAAGCAAGGGGTACATAAAAGAATCAAAAAATAAAGCACATACCAAATTATCTAACAGGAAAGAAATCTACAAATATATGTAATAAATTCCCACATTACATCATAAAAATAACTTTCTCACAAATGCTGTCATTGCAAATGCCAAGACACATAGGAGACCATTCAATTAGCAGTAAAACTGAATAAGCAAATGCAAAATTATTTATATTGGAAATATGCATTTCTAATTTGGGGGATCACTGGCATTTTTTTTTAGAGACTATCAAATTGTCTATTATATGACAGGTTTTCTTTACACTAAGAATTGGATGTGGTGGAATTTGAAATACCATTTAAATTGTAAACTTGTGGAGGTAGAAATTCTCTTTATGAGTGCAGGCAGCATCTCAAAGAATGAACATTCACAATAAACTCAGTGTTTTTATTAGCAAATGTTGACTTTTTAATCCAACACCATAATTTGCTAAAAATTAAAACATAAACATAGTTGAATAGTTACCTGTAAATGGAGAACATTCAGGAATATAAGAAAAATAATTCCATCTTCATTAGATCTAGGAAAAGTAAGCCTGACCTTTTTTTTTATATATATATATAATTTGTTATCTCTTCTGAAAATCAGGCCCTGAATTTCTGTGCCTACACGTAGCCATTTCAGGAAAGACAGTAAATAAGCTATTTTTATTTACATTCTGCAGAGGGAATCTGTAAAAATAAATCATTAATGTTTGTAAAATAGCAGTGACATCCTCACAGAGAAATTATACACATTAACAACATATTCCTAAACCCCAGAAACTTCCAGTAGAGCATTCTTGTTCACATCTCTTTGCCCACTCAGCCTACATGTCCTTTGTTTCTTTCAGGTTTTCACTTGCCCTTTTTTTAAAAAAAAACTTTCCTTGGCTTCAAACCCACAGCTATCCAGAACTATCAGAGCAAATAGTCTAATGGAAAATAATAGGGCTGAAGAGATTAAATACAATGGTGGGCAGCAGGATCTCTTGAGTTTTAAATACATGGTGCCGTTTCTAGTCTTGCTGAAAGCTCTTTGCTGCAGCTTTCTTGTTTGTTAAATAGGAAAAACATTAACCTGTCTCTTGGTGAAGCAAAGCTGGAGTTCAGAAATGCTCCTGTCTGTATAAATGCTGGGGATTATTAGAGAGAACATGTTCAGCTTGGGAAGGGGGTTCTGAATATAGTGACGAACCCACTCAATTTCAGTTGCTGCATATGAGGGTTTTTTCCTATTATAACAATTAACCTCTTAGAAAAGAATTATCACTGAGTTTACATGTTGACTCTATAGACATTGGATAATTGCTTTAAAAAGAATCATCTATAGTCCAGGAAATTACATTTCTCCTTTTGCTTCTAAAATTACAAACTTCTGACTTCCCAGCTGGTAACGCAAGCAATCAAAATTGGGTCTCTTGAGTGCAGTTGCACGACACACATGAACAACAATCTCATTTCATAAAGAATTAACCCACAGGCAGCCACGTTAACTGGCTCCAATTCCTGCCGCAAAGCCCATCTGATCCGAGCACTGTAGTCCCACTTTGCATAGGTAGCAATGTACTGGTCAAGTAAGAGCAAACCTTCTCCGAGCCCTGCCCAAACTCAGCTCCCTGACAGAGGGAAGGAGTTGGGAATGAAGCACCGAACTGCAACTCAGAAGCTCCGGCTTCATTTCCCATCTTTCTTACAGACTTCCTACCAGTAAGTCACTTAACCTCCCAGAGTTTCATCTTCTATCATAGAGAGACAGCGATACCTCCTTTGACTATCTTTTTTAATCTAGAGTAGAAAGAAAGTGACATTACCCCCCTGCCTAATCTCAGCTAAGACATCTAGGCACTACTGTGATTCTAATCAGTAACAGCATTAAACACTGTTTAAACAGAAGGGCCTACTTCAATTTGAAATTTCCTTGATTTTACCTAGTTAAAATTCTCTTTGCAATTTATCTGATTTTTTTTTTTCTTCTTTTTGAGAGAAGGTAGGAGAAAAGGACTTAATGGTTCTGGGTTGATGATTTAGTTATTTAAATGCTTCAAGTATAGGATCATAGAAAGAAAGCAGAGAACATAGATCCAAATGAGGAAAAGCTAGCAAATTTAACTTCTTCCAGCGGGCTTGCTCCCTGAAATGTGTTCTTTAGATTTAAAGATGACCTGCAAACAAATGAAAGTCCAGAATAAATGTGTAACTCAGTTGTGCACTTTTCTTGGTGAGCTACCTTAAAGCGACCCAGGTGGAGGTTTCCTCAACACCTCCCCAGTGTTTCACAGAAAACCCACCTGAAAGTAGCAAGGTGTTTATTCCTGATGTTCAGTCTTTCTCTACTGGGTTTTAAGCCACTGCAACCCTAATTATAGTCCTAAATCAGTTCTTCTCCTTTATTAGTGTTTACTACACATGGTTATCTGGGGTAAGCAACTGCCATATTCCTCACCAGTAACTAATTAAACAACCTGCAGCAACTTATTCTTAGCCTTCTGTTTGGAAATACTTTTTAGCTGAAAGATTCGAACAAACACCAGCACATTCAGTTGTGCCAAACACCGCCACTCAGCTAAGCTATCCAGGCTGGAGAAAGGTTATTCGTAGGGTTGAAGACTGACTTTGCTGGCACATGTACATGTTTGTATTTGAAATTTCTAGATTGATAGCCCTTCAAAACCAATTGCCTTCTCTTGGGACAGGAACATGAACCTTTATTTCTCTTAGATTTGAGATCTGACACCACTGTGATCTCCAATATGAGGCTAGCAGTATTAAGTGTGTTGTTCTTTACAGACAGGACTGACTGCAGGAGTTGAATGACTACGTGTTGACCTTGGGAGAGCTGTGGGTGTGTGTGTTTGTTTTTAAAATTCATCTCCTCCATGTTGTGGGCAAAGAAGCTTTTAGACTTTACATGATCCATGTGGATTTAAACAACAGTGGATTTCAGCAGTATCTTACACTTTTGAACACAGCTTTATGAACTGTTGAGGCTTAGTACAGTTTGGGTTTTTTTTTTAGATCAAAGGATGTGACAGGCCACAAAGTGTGCAGTGAAGAAATAAAACCATCCCCCATACGTACCAAGGAGACCCACTACATACCAGATTCCCCTGACAAAGGTGTCTTTAGCATGAGTCCAGAAAATTGATGCTCCAAACTTCACATATACTTCCAAGACAGACAGGCATCTGCCAGGGATGAAAGTCATCTTCTCTCATGATGGAGCACAGCAGTCACTGCAAGTTCAGAGAAAAGGGAGGCTGCATGTGACACGCTGTTGAACTGAAGGGCATCAGAAAAGCTGAGAAAGAGCTGGGCCTGGCAGGTTCCTCAGGGCTTGTTCCTCCAGGCCATGGTTTTGCTTTTGCTCTACCTGGTCCCGTGCTGCAATGCTGGGCAGAGTAGCCTGCCAACTCTTCTAGGTACAAGGCTTCTCTGGTGCATGTTTATGGCTATATTTAAGAAAACAGAATTATTATCTTCTGCTGCTAGACAGATTTAAAATCCAAAAAGGATTGAGGTTCTCAGAACCACATGTGTAATTTTAAAACTCCTAATGAGGGAGAATCTGAAACTCCAAAGGCCCTGAGTCCAATTCAGAGACAATTTGGAGCACTTGTGACAGAGACAGATAAGTTACATCCATTCGTGGAAAGAAAAACAATTTTATGATCATGCAACTGAATTGTTTCTAATTAATTCATGATCTATATTTCATACTGCTGAAGCAGGGTCTGAGACACACTAGGAAAAATCCTTCATGTGGCACATCCTAATGGTACAAGGGTGCTGAGTCACTGATTCAATTATTAACAAGTTTTCTTGAGTCTGTAACTCATCTCTTAATTTTATTTTCTCGTTCCTGGATGCACGTAATGAGTTGTTAGTACAGCATCAGGGAGCAAGAAGGGTCAGTTTCCCCCTATGGCCCAGGAGCCAAGGGGTATCCCTGGGCCAGCAGCGAGGGAGTAGGGTAGGGCAGACCCCATGATCAGGGCCAGGTTTAACCAGAAGTCAAACTCACCAGGCAATTTTGTGGTGATAAGGCAGGTCCGAGGTCAAGCCAGGCAGTCGATCTACAAGTCAGGATCTGTACCGGGTATAGTGATGAGCAGGCAGGACCATGGTGATAAGGCAAGGCCAGAGTCAAGGTCAAGCTGGGAAGTTAGCCTGTGGGCTGGATAAATGGGGGCCGTGGCCAGGCACAGGTGTTGCTGCAGCTGAGCTAGAAACCAGTGCTCTTGCTACAAAGCCTAGGGCTGAGCTGAAGTGGGGCTCCTGGGCAGGGGTGGGCTAGCAGGGAGGCCCCCAGGGGGGTTGCTCACGGCCATTAATGCTGATATGCCCAGATATATAGATGCACTGTGTTTTCAAGGTTTCTTTATAAAATGCCATGAAAAGCACTATACATCTGCCCGCCACACAGAGCAGGAACTTCAATGTTACACCAATAATAACCTGATCCTCCAAACCCTTGTATATGTCATTGAGATCTTATTACAGCCTGGGTAAGAGGATGCTGGGTGTTTGCACTGATGAGGCTATTTCAGTATGATAAGCTGCACTAAGTGGGCTCAGTTTTGCATCAGTGGAGTGTATTTGCATATTGCACTGCCAGGGAAAAGAAAACCTTCCATCCTGCAAGAGTTTGCCATGCACAAAAATGCCACTGCAAACATCTGAGTATGTGAGCAGTTCCAGTGAAGGCAATACTCTGTGAAAGGGCTGTGTTGGTGCTAGCAAGGCTAAATTAAAGGGCCTGTGACATTTCCAGTAGTTTGGATGCTCACTGGAAAACTCATCTGTATACTTTCAGGACTTTTTGCAATATACATCACCTTTTGATTTATAAAATTGCACATGGAAAAGGAGTGGCAAATATTTTTTGCCATGAGAATTTGAATGGTCTGTTGGAAGAATCATTATTAGAACCATCCTAAAGTCCAGCCAAACGTTCCTGTTCCCTTTCACTTCATACCTGGATATACACATTGCTGTTGAAAGGCAGCCTGGAAGTTATCCATATTTTCATTCTGTACAACACCACTTTTTTCTCTATCAACTGCTGATTTCTGATTCTTTTTTTTTTTTTTTTTGAGATTTTTTTTTCCATATCATGTGTTTTTAAAACAGAAGAAGCCAGAATGTATCTTATATCTATGCTGCATTTTGCAGTTGTGTCTTAAAATTCTTCCATAGGTCCAACACAATCTTATCCCTAAATTAATACAATAATTTTAGACCAGGACCCTGAAGAGCTGCCACCACATTTAAAAATCTAAGACAACGACTTTTATATTGAAAACCAAATGACTTGATAGCTATATAAAGCCGCAGACACATGCCCATACATGCATATGTACACATACTTTTTGCTCAGTGATATGTTATAATGGATTTATATATAGGCTATTAAAAAAATGTAAATGAACAAAACAAAGCGGATTACCAGGAAAAAGTGCAGGAACAAGATTAAGACCAAAATTACAATCCCCAAGTAAATTGGGAAGAGAATTGTAACACTAATAATTTCATTCTGCTCCTACCCTGTTTGTGCTCCCTAATCTATCTACACCAGAGATTTGGGGGAGGGGGTGGAGATCCTAAGGCTGCAGGATTGTTTCTCCAACCAGATTCAGGCTGGGTCTTGTTTGGTTGGAGTGGAAACGTACCTTTTGCAACAAGTGCCGAGTCTGAACAAGAGGCTCGCCACATCCACTCAAACTCAAAGCTCTGACAGAGATACTGATATGGGAAAGTCCTTTAGGTGCATGTTGCACCCTGGAATTTAAGCAGAACCTCCACAAGAAACTGATAGCCTGTTACTACTGCTCATCTCTCCCATCCCACAAATGGAGCGGACTGCATGGACCTTCTTCCGAGAAGTGGGATGCAGTGTAGCAGGACAGTGGTGGTGCAGAACAAAGCCTCACCTTCAGGCAAATTGGTGGGAAGAATAAATAAAAAAAGTTATCCATAAAGTCAGAATGCAACAGTAACAAAAATGAAAGTGATTGTAAATTGTGTTAATGCATGGATAATTCATGTAGAAAATAGAATAGGAGAGAAGGTGCACAAAACATTGCTTTGGTGAATGGTGTAGAAAAACCTGTCAGCAACAGATGTCAAATATATCCTTTGTAGCTTCACTGAGGTATTTTGCAATGAAACAATCAAAACAAATATGCAGATCCCAATTATGGGACAAGAATCTTCTTGTAGTTCAGTACTAGGAGTTCCCTGGCAGTTTGCTTTGCAACACTCAGTTTTTGTGCTGTGCTGGGACTGGCCGAGGCCTCAGATCCCAAGTGAGACCCCAGTCCAGCTCCTAGGTGAGTTTATGTAGGTTTGAGAGTACAGGAGCAGCTCTGTACCCCCACTACATGGGTGCAGTGAAATTGTTTTCCCATTTAAACTGTGCACATACAGAAAGAGTTTGGTGTGCTTTTTTTAAAAAAAAAAAGAAAAAAAAGAATTATTGTTCAGCTGTAACAATGTGCTTCATTTTTGGCTGTTCAGCTTCTGTGGTTTAGTATTTATGACTCTGCATCTTAGACTTCCCAGGTGGTCATCCACCTCACATTGTGCTTAGGGTCAGGGTCTTCTCCATCCACCAAAATATTCACTGGCAGGTGCTGAGTAGCCTCATGATTTCCTCAGACTCCATAGGGTTAGAAAAATCATTTGCTGGACCACCAGGCAACAAGCAGCAGTTATGTCTGGCAAGCCTAAGTCCAAAAGGGAAGATTATGGCTTTTAAAACCATCAGGGAGCATTCCACATCTCATAGCAACTTTCTGACTTATTCCTCCATGCTTCAAGCAAGAGCAAACACAGAAAGACGAGGGCTGTCTAAGGGCCCTCAGAGCATCCCCCCTCCTGGCTGCTTGGCTGCCTGGGCTCAGGGCCAGCTTGGAGCTAACACAGCCGAGAGCTGCCCCACCTCCTTCGCTGGCCTTGGACGCCGTGCTGCCGGGAGGCCTCAGCCAGGGCTGATACTGCTTCCTGCGGGACCTGCTTTTAAGCTAAGCCCCTTCCATTTGGCCCCCATCTGAGATGAAGCTCCTGTAGTGTTGCAGCCGTGCCCGTCCCTGGCTTTGAGCTCACTGCTCTGGATCTAGACCCTGACCTGCAGCTGACTTCCAGCCTGATCCCAGACCTGCCTTTCCACCATGAACCTGCCCGGAGCTCACTGGGCAGTGCCTGGTCCTCATTACCCTCACTGGAGCTTCCTTGCTGCCTCACATGGCGGCTGCGGGGCTGGTGAGCATGCTGCCCTGCCAGCTCTGTTACTGTTCTCAGCTCCCAGCTCACCTTCCCTTGCAGAGAGCCAGTTCTTGCTGCTCCCTGACAGGCTGTTCCTCTCCAAATCTCCACAGCTTTTAAGGACTGATGATCTCAGCAAAAATGTCAACCCATTTTCCTTCGCAGAAGAACATAATGGTGGATTCAGCCAGGAATCAAACCTACCACTTACACTACTGAACCACAGGAGAAAAACTGATAGTCTGACATTGTTTTCCTTCTCTCAGCAAAGAGGACAGGGCTAGAAACTTTGGGAACTCTTTTTCTTAGTTGTCTAGTCTTTCTATAACCAAATTATAGAGACATCCTGGAAATAAATGCCATTAATTCACAAGTAGAAGAAAGCAGCTCCCGGGAGTAGCAGCACTTACAACTCTTGGAGTCCAATGCATCTTTCAGTTAAGTATCCTTCCAACCCCAGCTGCAACCTGTATTCCACTGGCCCTGCAAAGAGTATCACTGCATCAGCAAGTTTCATGAGACTGAAAAAAGATAAAAACCTTCTCTTTGAACAGTAAGTCAGAGGGAGTCCAGGGAAACCATGGTCAACATGTCAGGATGATCTTTTTGCTCTTCTCCTGCTTTACGTTCACACCTTCCTCCCCTCACCCCGGGTGATTTTGCTGGAGGCTTGGGCCCTGCTCCTGGGAGTGCCTATCGCTAAGCTTCTGCAGCAGCTGCTCAGACTTTTCCTACGACTGTGTTGTGATGCAGTCATGATTTTACCACAGAAGTGGTGTTCGTCTGCCACGAACCCCAAAGAGTTCAACACTGATTAGGAAGGAAGGCTGGCTGGCTGGCAGGCAGCATGACTGAATAAGCCTGGTTTCCTTAGGAACCTAGCCTAAAAGAGTGAGAAAGTAAGAGCATGTGTGTTCTGGTAGGCAGTGAATAATCCATTAAAACTCTTAATTAAAAATTTAAACATGTGTCTGCTAATTACATCACCCTTCTCCTGCCCTCAAAAAGCAGCAAATGAACATGGTTGCACACCTGCCTGTGTGTTTATTTCCTTAGGATGCTGCTCACTTGCTCAGCAACCCAAATACCAGCTCAGGTATCAGCTGCCATCGTAAAAACATTCTAAGGAAGAGCGATGACAAATATTTTCTTTTGGTTTATGAATGGCAAAACTGCTCACAGAAACCTTGCTGCATGCCCTGGGTTTGTCGATGCTTTTATATATATATATATAAAATATATATATAGTATACCAGTGGTGATACTATTAGTTCTCATCTCTCAGACAAGGCTATTTAATGCCAGCAATGCGCAGTCTGCTGAGCAGCCACCTGAAGACCTGTGGAAAGAGATGGGATAAATTGTTTAAATAGTAGGCTGTAAGGATATGAAAATGAACATGGACATTGTAAATTCAGAAACTGCAGAGAGAGGTCTGCTAAGGCTCTAGACCCTCAGGAGATTCTCAGTCCTGCAGGGATAGTGGGCACACCCCATTTCGAGCACACATGGGGTGAGGAGCCTCAGCATGGTAAAGGGACATCCTTTGATTAACTGTTGTCCATGCAAATGAGCACTCATAGTAAATGAAACTTGCTTCTCCCTCCATAAGTTACCCTGCAGTGAATCTCCTCCGGTACACGCAGCCTCCTCAGCTGCTCCGAGCTGGCTGGGTTGCAGCCACTTGACATTGGGCCACAGCCTCCGAGTTGGGAAGGCTGTTTTATTCACTGCCTAGAGGAGTAGGATCATGTTCAACATTGCTGCTGTTATTTATTGCGGTCATGAATTTGGCAGGAATTAACCAAATTCTGGCAGGTAGCATCTGTCTCTGTACATTAGCATAACTGTGCTGAGCTACAGTGGGTACACTGGGTGAAAAATCAATTCCCTGACTTTTGGCTCCTGTCAAACCAGGCAGGGGCCAGAGCAGAAGGGCACATGTGTCTGCTGGCACAGACCTGGTCACTCTCACCAGACATTTAGCCAGTATGCTCTCCTCCAGACCTGTCTCTACGCCATGGTCCTACCACAACCTGCTGAACCTCTTGGGAAAGGGTCTCACTGGGATGTGGGTTTGTTTCCTTGGGGGCACTTAGAGCCCTACTGGTACTGGTCAGGGCCTTCTCCAACTCAACCTAGAAAGGATTCAACAAGAAATAGCAAGAAACTGTGAACCCCTAAACCCCGACACCATGCACCACTAGCAAAGTGCTGCCTAAAGGCTGTGAATAGCCCTGGGTGATTATGTTTAAAGTGGTATTTTAATGCATTCACTTACTGTTTTCAAGTTTCACGGGTGATGCCTTGAGATGACATACTGGAGAAGGCTTCATTATCCTCAGGGGTACGGACAAAGAGACAGCTGCCTGACTGCTGAGATGCTCCATGTTGAGGTCATAGCCATCTAAAGTGGCCAGAGCTGGGTAACTCAGCTCGGGGGCTGCCAGAATCACTGAATGATTTTTCAAGTGAGGTGAAGCATCTGTTTGCGCTGGGTAAAGAAACTGGTCCTTCCTTCAAAGAAATGTTTTTTTGTTAAAATCTGAAGTATCTGTAGAGTTTAGGATGCCATATGGTGAACCTAGGGGCATATGAAATCCCAAGCAAGGCCATGAGGTTAATCAGCTCTAGTCAGGAATATCTGGCCTCATCAGGGAGGAGGGAGCCCAGATCTGAAGTTCAAAAATTGGCTTGTCTTTGTAGGATGTCAGCTCCCAGTCCCAGGGCTTGGTCACTCCTTGAAATCCCAAGCTCATCTCTGCTCCTTCTGCCTTTTCCTGTCTCGCCAGGAGGGTGACAGGAGCATCAGTGCTCTCCTGGTAGGGTCCTGCTGTACTGCACTGCCCTGCACACCCATGAGGGTCATGGTCAGTATGCTGTGAGGAGAGAGTCGTTTGCCTCGGGGTGGCTGTCGGATGTGCACTCATCTTCCTCCAGTGAATGACCACAGGTCACTCTCACGGGTAACATTCCTGAGCTTTCCATATGGGTTTTGCCCAGCAGCAAGACTGTAGTGGCCAAGCTGTTGTGGACAGGCTGATGCACTTGGATGTACTAGGATGTACTCTCCAGCCCAGACCGGATGGCTCGAAGCGAGGCAGTGCGGTGGGGTGAGCTGGGGCACATGGTCACCAGGGTCTGGGTTTCTGTGAGTCAGTGTCACTACCCTTTGTGCTGCGGTGGTGGAGGAGAAGCCCCCAAGGCTTACACCAAAACAGGTTCAAGCTGGGAGTGGGAAGGATGCACCCACAGCTGGGCTCCCCAGGCAAAGCTCAAATCCTTCTCATTTGTGTAAACAATGGGTGCATTTAATCCAGAAACAGTAGCAACCAAAAAGTTTTCCCACTAAGTAGCTGGATCATCCACCGCTTGGGAGTAGCTAGAACTATTTACAAAATGTTTTCATACCTCTGCAAGGAGGAGGCTGTGTATTTCTGACTGTGGAGCAGAAGGCAATCCTATAATAACACCTCATTTTTACCAATCATTCCAAATTATTCACATGAAAGATCCCGCTTTCTCTCTTGGACTTTAATGAAGCTCCTGTTGAACCAATTATTCACTAGCTATTCATGTATTGTCAGAAAGGAAATCGCAGAAGCTTTGTCATTTGGAATAAGATTTGATTGGCACGGCACATGGCTTTGGGGTGGGTTTTCTTCTTCTCCTTTTTTTGCTCTAAAGCCATATTAGGTGGCAATTTCCACTGCTATAATCTGATGGAAAGTGATAAAACACATCAGACTGCAGTACTCAAATGAGAAAACACTCCAGATTAGTAGGAATATAATTATGTTTTTCATGACATTGATTTTTTATTTTCTAACTGATAAAAGTAAACAACTGGGGGGGGGGGGAGTGCCGAAAAACAACATTTAGACTTTAGTGAGATAATTAACTCAGCAATTAAACATATTTTGTATTCAGCATTTGTCCTCCATAGCACACAGCATATGTGACGTTTGTCCTTTATTCAAATTCTTGCTTCTTGCAATCTTTTTTGTCAGCAGGAGTGGCAGCCGGCGAGAGTCCTGTAGGAAGGCCCACTTCTATGGTGCTCTGCTTTTAAAGATGAATATTCACAGCTGTGGTTTGGAAGGGAAGAGCCAGCCAAGAAGAATCATTAAGCTGAGTTAAATGATCAGAATCAAAAGGTGAGAGACCTGTGCAACAGGCATTTGTGTCTGTTTTCTTCATGCCAGTAGTGTTTGGAGGGGACGTAAACCAAGCCCCTTGTGATCCCTACTCCCACGTGTACTACTCAGCTACTCAATCTAGTGGCAATATGGGGCTGAAACATCAAATGCCCTGTGCTCTGTTCCCATGAGATATCACAGCATCAGGATGGGCTAGTACATAGGCAGGATATATCTGCCTGTAATTTAATATATATTAAAAGAACAAGAATTAAAGCCAATTAAAGAAGCTAGTCCTTTGGTAGGGCTGCCTGCTGGTCCAGCAGGGTTGACTTCTTGCTACAGTGTGAAATGTGGCAAGAGGCAGAAGCAATGATGGATCATTAGAAATCTCACTGGCCTTTTTAGCACAGAGCAATTCTTCCATCATCCGTTCAGCAAAGAGTGAGTGAGTCTTCAGGGAAGCTGACTGTCTCAGAAGGTATGAACCACGGTACTGGAGAGATGTCCTCCACATCAATGCCCCACCTTCATCTCTTTTAGAAAAATGAGGCCATTAGGAAAAAGTTACAAGTCTGGGATAAATAAAGCATGCTACTTGTGACTTTATAGCCAGGATTAAGAGGGACAAGGAAACCCTGCATCAGGCATAGGTGTGCAGATACGTCATGCCAAGGATGATGCAGTACTGCATGTCAACCCAAACCGTGAAGCTGTAGCTGGTATTGAGCAAGTTAATACCCAAGCACACTACCATTGATCGTTTTTCTTTGAGACAACAATATGTGAGTCTTCTTTTCAGGGCAGAACTCTAAGCCTCAGGGAAACTCAAATATCTTCCTACTCTGTGAGACTCCCATGGCCCAATTTAAAGCTGCTGCTGTTGTGGCTGCTGCTGCTGCTGTGGGGGTTGAAGGTCTAACTTCTGAGCTGGAATAATAAATTTCTATAGTAAACATACTATGACAAGTCATTCCAAATTAATTTCTTCCTTTCCCAAGCTGAATTTGCCAGGTTATGTGCTAAAATCTTGTTTCTTGCTTTGTCCTGAAACACTGTGGTGCATAATAAACATCAAGCCTCAAGAGGCTGTTTTACTGATGATTTTCGGCAAAGCGATGTATCATGTATGTATTCACGATACTTACAAATCACTGCGTATCTGGAGCACAACCTTCCCTAAATCCAGGGTGTTCATCTTGTGAAATCTGTGGCCATTTATGGAATGCAGAAGTTGCGCTGATAAATGCTTTTCACTATCAGACATAAAATGTGTTTGTTATTGTACTGACCTTGGGAGATGAATAGGAAAGTGCTTTGTCCTTACCCTGCAAGACGGCCACAGCAGCTGGCTATGCTTTAGGACAGGCCAGACTAAAATAGGTCTGTGAGTGTGATAGCTTGATAGAACCCTGGAAATTCTGCAAGTTATTTGAGGACCATTCAGGATATCCCTGAAAATGAATCCCGAAGTTGGATGAATTATTTAATTTCTAATTCAACAATTTGCAGCTAGGACAACAATGTGATTTTTGGGAAAACCCTTTGTGATTGGTAACTGCCTCACCCCTTAAAAGCCCCCAGGCCTACTCTTATGAAGATACCTGGGGCAGGAGATGTATTTGTGGGGAAATAATTCAGGAGAGATATAAATCCTATGGAAAGAAAAGGTTGTGTAGGAAGCGCTGCCCAAACAGCAGATGAGCAATGGGATTTTGTGCAATATCTACCACAAGGATTAACACGAAGAGGAGAGATTAGAAGAACCAGCATTAACTTGCAATCCAAGTAATTTTAAGAAACTGAGATCAAGGTAATTTAAACATGAGTCATTTTGCTGATGGTTACACATTTTGTTGCTTTATATTCCTGTTCATTATCTCTTTTCCCTCCTCTTGCCTTTCTGTGAAAAGTGTGATACCAACAAAGGGAAAAGGCCGGGGAAGAGCAGCCCCCCTCTCTGCTCTGTTTTAGATGGGTCCCATCCTACCTTCTCTCCAGAGCCAGCAGAGCTGCCTGCAGAGCGTTTGAGGGGCTGTTGCTCAGCTCCCTGCTCTAACCTGTCCTCTGGAGGCACGATCTGTAGGGAGCATGGCCGCCTAATCACGTCTCTTCGGTACCTACCATCACAGAAGAATAGCCAGAAAATATACAGGGGAAGAGAGAATGCGACCCTATATACCCCTAAATATCCCCAAGGATCCCAAAAGTAGGTATGTTCGAAACAGAGCAATTTTTAAGTACAGCAAAGTGTTACTTCTAGCATGGATACAAAAAATAATATTTAGAATGAGATGTGATTTTCAAGGTGAATCTATTTCTTGAAATACTCTCTCATATGCTGTTATTATTCAGAGTAATGCTTCTTTTAGGGCAGTATTTTACACCAATGTTAGCATTTCCATGGCACCACAGGCAGGGAGGCCTTCCAAGCACACAACTTCCCTCACACTCAGTTTAGGAGCTCTTCCATTTTTTTACATGTTTACGCTGCGCCACTGACTTGAGATATTTGATCCAGAATAATGATAATGCTTTTGCTTTTCTTCATTCCAGCCTGTACTCAGCCTCCTTTACAAACATCGCTAGGGAGTCACAGGGCCGTGGGAGGCAGAAAGCCCAGCCAAGGCTTGCCTGTGAGCACCTGGCAAAGCTAGGACTGGAAGACAGACGTCCTCGATCCTTCTCTCATTTGAGAAGCAGCTCAGGTCGACATGGCTCTCGACTTTGGAGATGATCTGCCTGCTAAACTATAGCACATTTATGATTTGCGGGTTTCTAGTCTGACTTGGCTTCATTTTTTAACTTTTCATTTTCTTTTTAGGGAACCAAACTGTTCACTGGGTTTGGCAGCTGACGGCTATTAACTGTCACACTCCAATAACCAAGGGATAGTTAGAACCGCATTAAATATTTGCACTGTGCAGCAAGGCTATACTTCATCTCGGTACACATGAATCCCATGCTCTTTTCACATTGGAAGAAAACCCACCTTATTGCTATTCAAATCTATCTGTCTGTCTCTCTTCCTATACTGTCATTAAGCATGCAAGGCCTGTCAGTGCCATTGACACAAAAAACCCCTCTCGCTTTATGCCAACACTACTGACACCTGAAAAAAAAACCCAAGACACAAAAGAATTACTGCTTTTAACAATTTTGTTTATTTGGCCTTCATTTGCCAGTAAGGCCGCTTATTCCACATCTTTATAGAAGTATTCCTCCTGCTCTGCAAGGGTGCACGTTTTCTCTCACGGGAACACCTTATAGATAATTCTGTATGAAAAGTGGGTTTTGGTAACCAAGGCTTGTCCATTTTGTACGTCCCTGGTTAAATTGCAAAGCTTTGTTTTGAGCGTAGTTTTTTTCCCCTCATCATCTTAACTGCCATTTTGAGCCTAATCTTTAAGGAAATACCCTACATAGGCGCTCCTTGTGGTCTGCTTTTAAAAAGCAAAATTTATTTTGGCCTCTGCAGGAAGCATTTAAAGCACATAATGAATAATGTTTGACACAGGAGTCAGTTAGCAGTCATTTCAGATTAATAACACTGCTCAGAAAAAAACCTTGCAGGGGATTAGAGCAAGGGAAAGATGCTTAGGCAATAACCTCTGAGCCAGTTGGTTGCTGAACTATTCACAATAGACATAACTATCTCCGAAGGTCTTAAGTGTGAGAATTATCTCCGAGAAGAGAACAATGAGTTAGTGAGATATAAAACAATAGGCTCATGCTCTAATACAGGCAGTTAGCACCGCACATGTTCTCTGCTCGTTTAATCTGCAACACTTTCAGACAGTAGCAGTTGGTGCCCAAATTAAGACTTCCTCTCTCCCTTTGATCTTATGTAAAAACTAATGAATTGTATAATCTCCAACACCTCTGAAATCCCGCTGGTTAAAGGGAAACTATCCCTACCTTTCCCATGCCTGTCTCAATTCACTAAATGGGAGCTATATTTAACAGCAGGCCAATCACATGATCACTGAAAAGGAACAGCACAAGGATCTGTAATCCTAATGCTCTGGAGCTGTGATTGCTGTAAATCCTTTGCAGAATAATTTCCTTTAAATCCCAAACATGTCATCACACTTTTAATTAACATTTCTTTATGAAAACTGTGGATAAGACCCTTTAAATTAAAGATTGTTCCCAGACTTGTCATCTTAAAACAGTGTGCGTTTCTATTGTCATTTTCATGTGGCATATTTTACTTCATTTTCTCGGTAAAGCTTTTTTTCTTTCCTTTCCCCTCCTTTGCCTTCCCTGCCTTTAACCCTCGGAACAAGTAGTAACAGCTAGCACTATTTTTAAAGGGTAAACAAATAGCTCTGAATTAGTTCATGTACAAAAGAGAAAATCCAGATAACCAAAAGGCCAGCGATGAGTACAGGCGCAGATGTGGCCAACAGTGCCCTACTTGAATTCTCACCACCTTTACCTCTTGAGTTTGCCATCTAACTGAGCTTACCATCTTCTTTACAGGGGGAAGGAGATTGAGGGAGGAAAGCCATCTGCCCAAAGTAACAAAGTAGATCGCCTGCAGAAACAGAAGCACAACCTTTATTTCCCAATTCCCAGCTTTTAATTCTTCTTGGCTATTTAGCATGCGGCTTTCCAACCACTGGGCTTGTTTCCTTGCCTGTTGACCTCAGCAGCATTGCCACCCACTGACGTGGCACTAAAACAAGCCCACAAGGCACAATGCTGGGCACAGGAGATGCAGTCTTATTGCCAGCAAAAGGGAAAAGTTTTACTTGAGTGAGGGCAATGTGTTCGCCTGGTGGCCAGTGGGAAATGGATTTCTAGTACTTGTTTTCCTGAAAGTAACCCAGGTAAGAACTCCGGGTTTGAATGATGGCTTAAGCTCAGCGGCAGACTCACTTCAGTTATCTCATCTGGGATTTGAGACAGTGGCACATGTCACTGGCAGACAACTCTTTCAATGACATTTCTCAGGAAGGCCAGTTTTCTAACACGCCTCTGTGTGGAACGAGCTGAGCTGGTGGAGGACCAAAGAGAGAGGCAGAATATTTATGAGGGAGAATATTAAGGATGGCACCATTATCCATTATATAGATAAAAACCCCCTTCATCAGTGAGAAGCAGGAAAGAAATACAGACCTTGAAAAGAGACCAGAACAAAATCGTCAGGCAATTTGACAGCACAATTTGAAATTATTTAGCCTGATTTGGCAGTACGTTTCTAAGTATCTATATATCATCCAAGAATATCTATTGACAGATACTGGAGAAATAATGAATGGCTAAATAGAGCGGGTCAGACTCTGACACTCTTCCATGAATTGGATAGTAGTTTATTCCTCAGCTACTCCCACTGGCTTCACATTACGCCTTGTAGCTGACACTCAGAGCCAAATGTCAGGAGCCCAAGCTCACCGAGCGTGTCAGTGGAGAAGCTCGGAACAGAACATCTGACTTGACTGTCTTGCATCCTGAACTGAAAACAAGGAATAGCCTAGAGAAAGGAGGAAAGAAAGAACCTCTCACTATGTTATAACTACCTTCCTTTACATAGCCTCCCTTCCTTTACAGTAGCTATGCTGTCTTGTAGGTTCAATGCTATGGTAAAGAATGTTTACATATTTATGTTCTGTTTTAAATGGGCCGCCATTATCTGGCCAGGACACTGACAAAGTTGTTTCAAAACGAATGGAAAGTGTCACAGATGCAGAGCAATGGGAACAGCAAATTCAACTACTCAACCATTGGGTTTTTCCTTACTGACAACCAAATCCATGCAGTAAGTGTGGTGTGGCATATGTGACCATACATTAAAAGCAGGGACTGCAACACATCCTTCCTCAGCCTGTCAGCTTTTCTTGATTAAAATGTATCGCATGGATACATCAAGTTAAAGAATTAAAAATTAATGATGAGATGTAAAAAATAACATTCTTCTGGTCAACCTGTAAAGCCTGAGGACCATGCACACTGTAACCTCAGCTTTGTTTGCTGTTCCATTTTCACCCCAATACATTCATTTCTCTTTCCCTCCCATAGCAGAGCACAAGAAATGTGAAGTCCAAAGCTCTTTCAAGAGCAGCACTATGAAGAAACCAGACAAGTTTATTTGCACAAAGCTATTCGTGAATAGGTCCACAGGCAGACAAGGCCTGTACCGGCAGCCTTTTTCAGATGGAACCTCTGAGCCCGAGCCCTCCAAGAACAGATCGTACTTACAATGCAGAGACGTGTTTGTGACGATGGCCCCACGAGGACTTCCAAAGGTGGCACGTTTGAAGCTCCCTGATGTAATTGCAGGGGTCCCACTAGGTGATCTCTAAGATGACAGAGTCTGTTGTCCAACGTATCAGACTGGCTACTGGGATCGGATACATGCTAGATACAAGGGCATTGGGATCACAAACCATTTCTCCCCACACTCTTTGCAATGAACAAACTGCAATAACAACATTCAGTCTCTGTGTGTCCCTTGTTCCATGCTACGCAATAAACTGCACTGACTTGACGTTCTCTGATGAATCCTAGCTGTTAATTTTTCATCTCTCCTGCGATACAAACCCCAAGCTGATGTTCCTTCCCATCCTTACAGCTGAGATCACCCTTGAACACCTCCCCATACACTGAAAGCCACGTATAAAACATTGAGACCTAGCACGTACTGTGCGTTATGCACCCGCTTCCTGCTCCCATTTCAATATGACACACAGAGGAAAGCCAGACACACACCAATACAAAACCAGGGGTTACTGTATCACAATTTTTTATTTATCGGTATCAAATTACATAGCAAAGTAATGAATGCAGTGTCAGATCACCTCTTTGAATACTGTAAATACAAACAAAATCCACCATATCGCTCAATTATCCAAAGTAAATTAAAAGTTTAAAAATGTGCGTTTCAGAGATTCTGTTTGGCATATCCTGTCAATATAGCCTGCATAAATATTTCTGTACCTCATTTTCACTATGTGTACCTTAACTAAACACAGCCTCTAAAAGGCTCACGTGGAGGAGAGAGGATCTGTCCCTGCGGTTATGTCCATCATCAGCTTGTGCATCTGCTCCGGAATCATTGGCAGTACCTACCCGCTGGGTCACCCGACGGATGGACGTGGCTGTACCTGGGGTGGCCAGACTCTGCTCTGACACGGTGCCAGACCCAAAGCTACTGGCATCAGTGTGAGATGATGGAATGCACGAAGCAGCTGTGGATCACGTCCCTCATTACTGACAAAACAACTGCTGGCTTTCATGGAAGTGGGCTGGATCTGATGGCCAGATCTTGTACACTCAAATACGTAAGGAAACTCTGGGGACATTTACGCCGCTCTTTACACTAGTGTGACTCTGCTACACAGAAAGAACAATTCCTGTTTATAACATTACGTGACAAATGAAGTCAGGTGTATAGATTTCACATTAAGTTGAGTAGGGTTTGGCCACAGCTGGATACAAACAAGTTAACAGAAGTATTTTAAAGGTGTTAATCAGCAGTGTCATTTACGTGGGGCTTCCTTATAAACTGTGTTAATAGAACATTTTTTCCTGATGGATGAGACAATAAGCTTCAAATTAGCACTTAAGACTACTGAGACATTGTAGTGGTATGAAAAGGAAAACACCATAGAAATATATATTTTGTTTAGAATACAATGAACAGAAGTACAGAAGCGTTGATGCAGGTAATAGGAAAGGTGAGGAAAGGGAAGGAGGAAAAATTTAGGCAGCAATCCCACGGCAACATGGGAGTTACTCTTGATCCCTCCAAATCACCAGTATCAGTGGAAGTCAGGCTTCTCTGGGAAGGTGCAACCTGAACGCTTGATAATTACGCTGGCCGCGTAATGTCCAGCCCGGATGCACTCAGTCACTGGCCGGTCATAGACAAGTTGTGAGAGAAAGCCTATGGAACAAAGCGAGAGAGAAAGAGAAGAAAACAGGTTAGTTTTTTTGAATGTACCAGTTTGTCACAAGCAAAGCACTGAAACACTGGCCCAGCTGTACGTACACAAGTAGCCCGGCTAGTTGAAATTCAGTATGGCGCTCCAGTGACCTGCTGAGTTGGAGCGCTGCTGCTGCTACTTCTACCTGAAGTCTCCATTTGGCAGCTTCAGGTAAATTAAAGACTATTGAGACTGATCTATATTAGTGCCCTCAACATGACTTCCCCAGAGTTCTTGCTCTCCTCTTTTCCAGAGTGAACCCCTCATTCCTCAAATACCATTCTAAAAACAAGTAAGTGGTCTTCCCTGCCGAAGGGAGCTCCTTCTGTTCTGGCTGGCTACAGCGACAGCTCCACACTGCTGTCACTCTGCAAGCTTGTCTCAAAAAAAAGAGAAAGGCACATAAGACAAACGTTTTCTATATTCACAGTTACAGGTGTTCACAAGGAAAAGGTGAGAAATTTTTACCTGTTGAGGAAACGTAGGTGACATCTGTTCCCCTTGATTATGTGAAATTTAACCTAAGACTTCAGAAACAATCGGGTACCTCTTAGCACAGTCAGGCACCCATGGAAACAGCAAACCGGATGGAGAACCAAGTGGGGTTCAGAATCGGGGCACCCCGTTAGCTGCCTCAGCTAGCACAGCCCTGGAGCACGGCTTCAAGAAGCAGCAATCCCTGGGAGCCGAGTGTTTTGAAAACCTCTTTAAATGAATATAAGCAGAGAGTCCTAAAAAGGTACTTGAAAAAGTACAAGTGGCAGCAGAAATGTTATGGATGGAATCCCTCATTTTGGAAATATTTTGTCTTGGCTGAAACTATTGTGATTGAAAGAATGACAGAAGTTATGGTAGAAGTGAAAAATGTATTTTAAACTTGGAAAAGGCTTTCAGGATGTGAAAAGTAAACAGTATCTTATAATTTAAAACTCCACTCTGTCCTTCTAGGGGTAATATCTTATGCACTTTTATCCTGTTTTTAATACGTTTCAGATGTGTCTCTCTTCCTCATCCAATCACAGAAGGCAAGGGAGACATGACCAGGAAAACCAGAATTGTAGCAAGATGAAACATGTCCCTTTCAAAGCTTTCTTCCTCCATTTCAAGGTCCTGTGTCACATTCTGACAGGTCTTGGGCCTTGGCATGGTCTTGAAACCACATCTTCCGTAAGTACTGTGCAGCTCATAGGTACCAGTTCCTGACAAATTGCAAATTTTGATCCGAAGATGACATGTTTGGCTAGCTGGCTTTCAGATACACTTTCTCTGCTCAGCTTGGTTACTACTGGAACAAAGACTCTACATTACGTTGTGGTGTGGGCACCTGGTAATGGGAGCGCATTTAACCTGTGCTCCTTTTCTAAATACTTCCTTTTGTGGCACATGAGAGGGTATTTTTAGAAGATGATAAAAAT
Source organism: Microhierax caerulescens (assembly GCA_035590215.1). Taxonomy (NCBI): domain Eukaryota; kingdom Metazoa; phylum Chordata; class Aves; order Falconiformes; family Falconidae; genus Microhierax; species Microhierax caerulescens. The sequence continues at coordinate 46,946,837 of JAVJGJ010000062.1, forward strand.
ATTCTATACTATGCAATAATGTCTGCTCCTTGAAGATTAAAAAATCATGTAAAACATGAAAATAAGGTTAGGTCAATGAAGGATAATACTGGCGAGCAAATGACCCTATTTTCATAAATTACCAAGATCTGTCTTGGCTTCTCAGTCACAACTGAGAGTGAAAAGAAGCCTCGTTGATGTATAGTTTTCTCTAAGCTGCATCGAATGGGAGAGGAGTTTGAAACTCCTAGATCTATAAAATCAAACACTTTTCATTGGAAAAGGAGGCCACAGAAAGCACGCGTTTTAGTTGACAACTAGGAGAAAACTCATACATTTCCGACATCGATACTTTTCCAGAGAACTATGTATTGGCTGGAATTTCACAGACATTGACTGACACTAGCTGGGAAAAGGTAAGTGCTTCACCCCCAGTAAGTCCACAAGCACAAGTGAAGAAGACAGGAGCTCTCAGTGTACAGAGATGAGAGTCTGCAACAGGAAGAAACTGCTGTGAGCGCTATCACTGATGGCAGTCAGGGGATGACAGGCAACACAACTGCGGCAGGATGGTCCAGCTGTAATAGTTGGGTAACACTTGAGAAATTCAAACAGCATGCCTGGCAAAAATCAGACCATTTCTGAGTAACGAGATGAAAATGGTCTGCTCTCCATTAAATTAACATGCATTCTTAGGAGAAACTTTCTTGGATACGTGGAGAATGTCAATCATTAAATTTAAGCTGCCTGGGAGGCAGCAGCTTGCCAGTGTGCTTCTGGGTGGTTAAAACCTGAAAGCAAGTTGTAACCGTATGTAAAACGAGGCTGTTAAGCCAGGCCATTTCTGATTCAGTAAGTATCGGAGATGCACTGGGCAGGCCTCCAATGGCAAACACCAGGCTAGGCTTTGTGCAGAGCATGAATTCGGTGAGGAGTTTATACATGAAGGAACAACTGTCCTCTGAGTTTATGATCAAGGCATCAAACATATACAGAGACGAGTAAATCCAAGGAGCAAAGGACCATAAAACATGAATTATTTTTCAACACCAATTAGACCAAGACTGTCATCACTTCTCAGGCTCACAGTAGTTTCGAACTAGTATCTCTCTTTTCTCTTCAGTGGAGCTACTCCTTATTTACTCTGATCTAAGCGGAAGCAGAATCAGGTGAAAAAACATCCTGTTCTAATTGGGGGTAGAAATGAGAGATCTCCGTGATTTCAGAGTGGTGGAGAAATGACATTAAGTACAGCTGTCATATATGAGAGATGTAGAAACTGCAGTGGGGAGTTTGCCCTCAAACCATTCTCATCTGTTGAGTTTCTCTTAAAAGGTATGTGTTCCGTAGACGAAAGAGGAATAGCAGTATCTGACACAATATTGCATTGAGTGACAATACAAACACACTCATCACAAACACGGAACTACATCACATACCAAGACGAGGCAGTTGGCAAAGCAGAACCCGAGGGAACACCAGGAAGCACTGTTGTTTGAGCAGAGCAACAAAGAGCTCCATCGGGTTGGCTGCCTTAGCTGCAGAATGTTCTTTTTAGCTAGTGCATAAAAAGCAGCCTGGTCAGAATATAATTCAGAGTTTGCCTCCTCCGATGTATAAGGATCTGTGATGCAAACCCCATGAGTCATACTCTCAAGGCATGGATTCAGATCGTTGAGTTCCAGCTGAAGAAGTTACTGCCCCATCTGTTTTTCACCATCCTTCTTCGCTGCTTGTATAACCTGATACTCCGTCAAAACGAAGCAGATCAGTTTAAACGGTAAGCTGTGGAACAGCAGATCTCTGCTAACCCAGCCGATTTCAACTCAAGTGGGTTAGTGAGCACTCCAGCAGCTCTCCCAGCGAGCGCGGCAGTGGAGGGAGGTGATAAGCAGTTGAAGGCTGTAAGCTCTTTAAGGTGCCATGACTGGAAATGCAAGAAGATAAGTGAACATGGCTTCAGACTCACTTCACACTCCTACAATTTCACAGACAGAAAGGGCAGGATTGAACTCTGATCTTGTAGCACGGGCCTGGGATCACACAGCTGGATCATCCCAGCACATACTAAAGTAGCTCAGCAACTATTTTAACTTCTGCCATGGCCTGAGCTAGTCTCTGGCTATCCCTGGAATGGAGTGCACAAAGCGGTGGCATATCCTGGCCACACAAAACAACTTCATTTCAAATATTTTACCGAAACAACTTCAGGCAATACGTCTGCCATCTTCTAACTGCAGCTATTCAGCACCAGCATTTTGGCAGTGCTGGAGCCGTGGCTGGTGTTAGGTGCGTTGAGTACCGCTCTCTTCGCACTAGATCATAAAGGCAAGACCCAAACCCGAGGCTTTCCCACTTGTCTGCCTCCTGCCCTGTCATCCAAAGCGTTTATCGTTTCTGGGGTACGGGAAGCAGCAGTTGCCGGATGCCTGGGAGGCCACTGTCCTGTCATCGGCGATCTCGGTAAGCTCTTGGAGCAGACCGCGATGCTTTTTGTCCCTCAGAGGCACAGGCAGCCAAGTAACCCCCTTGTACTCAGTCACGGTAAGAACGTCTTTGGAACTGTGTCCAATTCATCCCACTTATCTTCCTAGAAAGCAAAGACAACTTTGCTTCAAAAGCTGCTTTAAACCTTGGAGTGGTACAAAAAGTATTTGCATTCCCAGATGATAGAAGTGATTATAACACACCAACAGCTATTTTCGGCCCATAATTATTTCTTTTCTGCTCAGTAGAGAAAACCGTCTCAGCAATCACTTCGCTCTGAAAAGTGTGCCTGAAATAATTGAGCGTTAATCTTTATTATCTCCAGCTTCCTTACTACACATGCTCAAAGACAACATCTACAGAACGAGGGACAGAAAAGCCAAGTTGCTTTCTTCCTCTTTGTGCTCACCACGAATGAAAAGTTCTATAAGCCAAGTGCCAGAAGTGGTGCTTGAGCCTCGAAATCCAGACCCAACCCGGGGCCCTCGCTGCAACCAGCTCAGATCTCTTTGGGGATGTCAGCGCCAGCCTGAAAAGACACGGCGAGACAGCCCACCGGCTGGCACAAAAGGTGCTGTCTTTACTTTGTTGCTGCCAAGAGCTGAGTAGCACTTCAAAAATAATTAAAGGAGACCCACGCTCATTTCCTTGTGGCCAGCAAAACAGACATTTCAGCGGCACTGTCACTGAAACCAGGGATTTCTTTGGAAGTTTTGTTTCCAGATGATCGGTGGCAATTGGGAATGAACGCCCAGTGCTACTGCAGTTGGATGGGAATGTGGGAGTCCGATAGCAGAGATTTTAAAACAGTTCTGGTCTGCTTCAATAATGGTTTAACAACACTTAAAAACAGCTCATATTGAAGCCAAATGTTTAATTTCAAATTGTACACTTGACAATTAATTTTAATGACTGTTAATTACTAATGCTGGCTGGAAATCCGTTTATAGCCTCCGACACCCAGCTCCCCCACTACTCGTCTTTCTGCAGTTTCTCTCACGCTTCCAACCTTTATAAACCGCCCAAGGCAGAATTAATGTATTTTTTTACATGCAAGTGAGAAAAGCAGAAAAAAAGTAATTATCAAAGGCATTAATTATAAACAGTTACAAGCCGACCCTGAGTCAGATCCCCTCATGACCTTTCTGTGGCGGGACGCTCGCAGACAATCCTCCTCTCCCAGCTGAACCCTGAAGCACCTGGTGGCACCCATGCTAGCCGGGCCGCTCAGCAGCAGAGTCCTCCCAGCCACAGAAAGGGTCGCCAAGAAGCTGAGTGGTCTCCTCTTCTTTGTATTTAAAGTTTCTACAGCTTCATTTGCGAACTGCCTC
>JAVJGJ010000062.1:46950641-46973690 GCA_035590215.1 Microhierax caerulescens
GTGTGTTACTCCACCATGGGGGACAGCTGCAAGCCCCTTCTCATGCTCCTGTTTGTATAGACCATTTATCACAGTTGCTTGAGCGCTCATCTATTTTTACGTGATCCCACTAGCTTTCGGGCCAGCAGTGTGGGAAGATGCTGTTTTCAAGAAACACTACGCTAGCAATTGCAAGCCTTGTTGCTGGTATGACTGAGGCTTTTTTGGATGCTGTTTAGCACCGTTGGAGCGGGTTAGTGTTGTGGTAGCATGAGTCTGGTCAGTGGTAATCAGGTGGTTTGCAGCGCCGGTGCCAAGAGCCAACCAGCCAACCTAGATTTTGTAAAAGATGTTGGCATCAGATGATTCTGCAATATAGTCACTGAACAACCGTACGTCAACGTGCTGAGGTTTCTCCTTTTTTAATTCTGTGGCAGATGGTGGATATTACAGCCAAGAAGTGTGGTAAGCCAGAGGCCCTGCCCATTGCTATCAAACCAAATGCTGGCTATTCTAAATGGAAACGTTTGTGATTAAGGATGGGATTTGGCTTCTGTTTTCATGTATTTTGGCACTGTGGTCTGACACATTAGACTTACAGTATATAAGACAAATTAAATGTAAGCATCTTCAAATACATTACACTTCTTTCAACCTTCACACACCTTTGCACTTTGTCTCTCAAAAGACAGTGTAAGAATTATTCCACGCAAGCACATGTATGTTATTAACTACAAATGTGTATGTGTACAAACAAGTGTCTGTCCCTCTCTTTTAAAATGAAATGGCTCTGTGCTTCTGTGGAACTGCCGTGCCAGGCTAATTACAAGGAGAGAAAAAAGGTTAGCAACCCTTTCAGAAAAAGTCATTCAAGATGTATATCTAACAAGTGGCAACCTTGAAATCTCACTCTCACTGAAAAGAACATTAGAAAACCCTTCCCAACTATACCACTGGAGGAAAGTTTTAATAAAAACTAATTAAACTACAAAAATCTCAAGTGGTTAACTGATTTTAGGGGCTAAATTTCTGGCAATTCTAATTATCCTCTTGTGGTTTCACTTAGTGTTTCACAACCATGACAGATGACAATGAAAAACTGCAGTTAAATTCATTCTCCCTGACACCATGCTAAGCACTAGCTTCTCCCTCTCCAAGTAAAATCAATACCATGTTTGAGTAAACACGTTTACAGCTTTATTAGGATGTCTCGCTTGTTCTGTAACAGCTACTTGAAGCTGTGGTAACAAATCGACTCAACTCAGTTAAACCTAGAGAGCTGAGTAAGAGGGTCATCGATAAGGTTGTTATAAAAATAAACTGCAGGAGATCAGAAAGCTGGAACAAACAGCCTGGTAAATGTCAATATTTTTACTTCCAGAGAATGACAAAACCATGAGATCATGAATAAAAGGTTTCGGAAGTCTATATTTACTTTCTTTATAAAATGGTCACGTGCTAAGTGCATTTCACTGTCCGTGTGCAAGCCTCTTACACAAACTTCTTACTTTCTATTCACCAGCATGAATACTAAACGAAGCATGTTTTCCAGAAAAACTGTTAGTATTGGTATTGCTGTCCCTGTCCCTATCCCTCTTGTTTTCTTTATATTTATGGACACGTTTGGAAAGCATTGAATTTCTGTAAGGATCACTTGGATGGGTGTACGTCTTCCTTAGCCTGAGGTTATACAGTCATTTTTGGCCACATGCAAATAACACAACGTTGCACTTACTGGACAACTATGAATAAGTGAAAGGAGTGTTTCCAGTTTAGCAGCCTTTTCCTGGGATAGAGAGGAGGTGTCTGATACACAAAACAAAGAAGAGTTCAGACTCTAACGCTTTAAACCATGACATGTGGAAAATGTTAATGAAGGATTCCTGCAAAAATGTGACAATGAAAAAAACCAAGGAAATAAAACTCCACTACAACCCAGTCACTCTATAAGGAATCAGTTACTCAAGGCTGAATAATTTTCTTGCATTGTACAGAGGATTACCACTCCTCGGACCTAAAGGCCAGCTCCCTTTAGCTCACAGAACAAGGTGCCATCACGCTTCCCAAGGCCTGTAGAGGTGCTCGGGCCCATCAGAGACTCTCCCCAAGCAAAACCAGCAGTCTGGGTTTTGATGCCTCTGTGCCAGCCGAACGGTGGCTGCACCCTGCAGCCGTTTGGTCCTGAAGGCTGTGCAGGGGATGGGGAAGGCTGAGCTCCTGCCCTGAAGCCTGCTGAGGCTGATGGGACCTTCCCCATCGCTGGCCTGTGCCCTGAGTCAGTACTGGCCCCCGCTGCGCGGTGACTGCTCGAAGCCAGAGGAGACCCTGCAGGGTTTTATCCTGCGACACCCTCCGTGTTACCCAGCCTCAGCAGACTCTATTTATAACCTGTTGTGTATCACCTCTGGTAACTCCCCAGCTAATCTTACTGCCTGAGCAAAGAACAATTTCAGCCTACCATACGCTCCAAGGAAGATGTGATGGAGGAAACCGATAACAAAGTTATAACTTCTGATGGCTTGGTCCTATTTTTCATTTTTAAGCCCACAAGATGAACTTTGGGAAATTCTCTTTTGGATCAGAATCCGGTGGCTTTGGGCTTGTCTCCAACAGGCAGGATCAGGGGAAAACATTTGATTAAAGACAAAAAAATCCCCAAGCCACCCTCCAAGCTTACAAGGAATATTCAAGGTGCTGTATATGCCAACCCAAATACGAGTATTTTCCTTGGAAGCGTCTTCGCCAACTGTCTGAAAAAAATTATTTCCAGGCTGATATTTCTCTTTGGTTTTCCTAAAAACATTTCCTAGAAGTGTTCTTCAAAAGCTAAAATTCTCCTTAGCCATTTTTGAGACAGCCAAATGAAATAAGCTTTCTTTTATTAGGACCTAAGGAAACTTCTGGAGCCTCAAAACAGATCTCTTGTATGACATTAAATGGCACAGATTACTACACCTACTGCTTGGGATAAGAGCAAGAGAATGTCACCAATTTAATGTAGAAATAATGAAGTTCTAAGCATGACAAAATGGAATACTATGCACTATCCTCTGTTCAGTTTTTAACATTTATTCAAAAAGTCAACGTGAATGTAACCTCCCAGCTGAGATTCACAGGCATAAGAACTAGGAGATGTGAAGTTGTGTTTGCACAGGAGCGACTGTCTCTCAGTGAGGTTTTATTTGCAGGTGTGTCCCCACACGGTCAGGCCGGCAATATGCAAAGGGAATCAAAAAGCGACCCCCAACGCAGTGGGAACATGGCAGATGAGCAGCCTACGAATTCTTTGACTTTTGTGGGCTGAAACAGCCTACCCCAGCATTATATTCATAATGCTCCTATTTTAATACAGTGGCATTTAATATCTTTTGCCTCTTTAAATATCTGTTACAGTCCTGGATTGATACTAATCATTTACTGATGATGAATAACACAACAGCCCTTTAAGTTGAGTTGGAGATCAGACTCAAGACAACCTACAGGCACCGCTACCACCACTGCTTTCAGCCAGGACCATGTTTGTTCTTTCACGCCTGTTTTGTTGCATCCTTGCCATCCTACCACTTCCAGCAGGAGACCATTTCAGGGTGTGTGTGTGTGAACAAATTATGGGAGGCATTACCCTCCTATTATACAGCAGAGGCAGCTGCATGCGCATGAGGATCCCGCTAACTCACACCGCAGCCCAAGCAGTACCTCCATGGCCACTGCGTCAGTCCCCACAGCACCACACCAAGTCACAGCAGATGTGACATAGATTACATATTTTGGCATATTTTCCTATTTCACTGCGTGTTGTTGTATCTCCTGTGAATACAGCATCAGCTTAATCTGACACATCATTTCTTAGGGGACTATATCCTGCCCTGATTCCCAGGGGAATGTTCTTGATGATCCAATCTGACTAGTGCCTCTGTCTCTACTCAGAATACATTAAAATAACACAAAAATATTACCAACAGTCTGTGAGCAAGGTAATAATAACTCATTAAAGTAATTTCTAACCTTCCACATGAACATTTTCTTTATCGTTACATGATTTTCTAACACATGACACATTAACATAAAATGAAATGTTATGAGGATAGGGATAGTAGGCATGACAAAGTATTTTAAACGGTGATGATTTGCTTTGAGGCGTTAAGTCAATTTGTAATTGTCCCATAGCTATTACAGCAAAAATTGGAACTTTATAATTGGTTTTGAAAATCTATTTTTAACACAGTAGGTTTGTTTTTTTAAAAGGTCCGCAACCTATCTGACGTTTATTTCTCACAAAGCCCATCCAGAATTTATAGCGAGGTAAATTAGGCCTTTTAAAACCCAATTTTGCAAAATATTAATCCTCTTGCTGCACACTGAGACTCCCTTAACACTGACGGTGTCACTGACAGGCACAGAGACACAGCAGCTAGAAGGATCAGGTCCTGCTTCAGTCTAATTAGAAACTTCTGAGGGTTTTTAATTCCATACGCTGATCCTTTTAAATGGATGCCTCACTTCTATGTGCTATTTAAAATGCATGTACACTAATGTTTTGCCTTATATGAATTCTACTATGTATTCTTCTGGATTGCCTTTAAATTGTATAGGTGAAAAAGTGAGCTACCATATTTAAGTTACTGTATTTTGATAAAAAACACCTATGTAATAAAATTAAGATGAACATTTAGAAACCAAGAGATGGGCAGCAACTGAAACGAAACAGTTAAAACTCGACTGGATCACAATTAAATTATGCTTGGACAACACTTGCTACCAGTTTTAAGTATAATGCCAGCACAGAAATTCCAAAGACATAATTATGGAATTATGAATGGGAATTGATAAAAAGTGAAGCAGGGACTGAACAAGAAAACAGGAATATTCCATGTTTTTCTTAAGTGATACCTATTTTTATGTTTTTGTTTAAGTAGCTGCAATTCAAACTGTGGCAAATTTCTAAATTGTGCCAGTAGCGATGCTGAAGTTGCTAGCGACTGGCTACGCTATTGATCAGAGTAACGATGGGCCTCCAGCTGAGCCTGAGAAAAATCAGCTAGGAACACAGAACCCGGTAATTCTCTAGTTTGTAGAGGGTCAGTTACAGAGATAATGTGGCCATCTAATAGCCCAGGTTTCGGTGTGATGTTTATCTGAGAGAGGTACGGATGCCATCAGAACACAGGGGTGGTAAGTCATGACCACGCTGACAAGCCATCCCCTCGCAAGCAAAGATTGATGCCCTATCTGCCGCTCAGCTATTAGACTCATGTATGCTGTTTATAAACCAGGAGTATTAAAGATGGGCAAAACTGGCTGTCAGTCAAAATGCTGATGACATTAAGAAGGCATTTTTATTTCAAAGCTTCATATCTCATCAGCCATGATCTCGGTAACAACAGGGTTGCTCAGAGGCAATTAGCCACCCATGTTGCGTAAATGAAGACTATGAGAGTGCTGACTCCGGCTCTAACACTTATCTTTACTTCTGAGAAAAGACAGAACAATTCAAAGTAGCATCTCCTTGTCTCTTTGCTCGGGAAGATAAATTTTGTAGCAAAAATCAGCCATAACAAGTCACATGCACATACATATTTAATTGGTATCACCAAAAAAAACCAAACCCAAAACGCTTCACGCCCAGCTGGCAAATAAAACCGCACCTCAGAGCTCCGGTGTTATCAGAAGGCAGCACTTCACAGCAGTGATACTTTACCCACTGTATTTCTCTCTATCAAACGTGATTAGGAAATGACGACAACTTCCCAAGGTATCTTAAACAAGTATAAAAACCTTATACACATTAAAGACCACTGCAAGTGGATTAAGTAGCTTCTGATATCACACTCCTGCTGTTCAGTAAAGAACGGTTTTGTGTTCCTTGAACTCCTGTTTCAACAAATCTAGAATGTTTTAGGGGTGGTGAGTACTGGAGGGAGGGCAGCCCTTACAACAGAGGTTCATACAGAGATGAAAATACAAAAAATAAGAGGAATATTTCATTTGGCTGCAATGTTTTTAGCAAAAACAGGTTCTTCCGCAATGTTAAAGAGCTCTACAAATCCATTATAGAACTTCCTTCTTAACAGAGTCACAAGCTCACTCAATTTAGTATTCTGACAAACCATTTGAATCACCTCTCTCTGCTGAAGGCATTATCAGATCTTTTTGGCATGTTCAGTGTTCCTGGTACAGCCATACAGCAACTATCCATAACAACTTACTTCATTTCTCACATGCCCACACGCCTCCATCCACATTAATTCCTTCCCATGAAGCACCCACGGCACTTATTAGACAAAGCCATGAACACAGCCCATCTTCGCCCCGTACCAGATCTATTGTGAGAAGATGGTGTTCCCATTGTATAAACTTCATTTTTTTTAATTCACTCAGCTTCTACTCTCTAGCCAGCAGCATTGCCCTCTGAAGATGACTGAGGCTGGATTTTCTGAGGAGCCAGAAATTCCTGTAGGATTAGACCTCACAGGACCACAGCGCAATTTAGCTTGGGAGGGACCCCTGGAGCTCCAGCCCTGGCTTTACAGCAGGGCCAACTCAGATCACGTGAAATCCCACCCAGACGATTTTTTTATTTTAAAGATTCTTGGATTCCTTCCATAAACACCAGATTCTGTAGAACAACAGTGTAAGAATTAATATACTGGATTCGATTCTGTTTCCATTTTTATCAATAGTATATGTGTTGAAATCCACTGGCTTCAGTCAAGGCATTCCAAAGTTATACCAGCATTGGAAAACAGAACCGGAGCTTTTTTTTAAAAAAGGTTTCTGAATCAAACTTTTAATAGCAGAGGAGTAACGCTGAGCAATTATTCTCTGCACTATGGGTTCTTTGCAAACCTGTATTTATGTTTCTTGAGCTGTGTTTTTATAAACATACATCTACAGGTATGTGTAATATATTCAAAGAATGTTTCACATCAAGGGTAATATTTTAACACTGCAATAACGCTGAAGTATAGCAACTACTACTAAGCTCTGAAACCAGTTAGATGTCACCCTATAGAAAATCATTTGCATTTACCTCATGAAAACAGGCTAAAATTCAAACAATGTGACGACCTTCAGGCAAACTCTGAGGCATCCAAGGTCTTTATCTAATTTGTAGAGGCATTTAGATTAAGATGGAAAAATGATGTTTAGAATTAACCTCTACATTAAAGATGAGGGAACGGCTTTATTGAGCCAGTTTGGCAACAGAAACAGAAACAGAGGAGGGAAGTATCCGCAGTAAGCCCTGTGGTCTCTGAAGGGAAGATAAGGATGCCGTGACCACAGTCACGCAAGGACATGTATAAAGGAGGACAGCTCCTCTTCTGTCGCTGTCCCTGCCTTCTATCGGAGTAGTTCTCTGCTAGCTGAGACAGCAGTTGGCCATCTCCTAAGATTCACACTAGGCTTCACACGAGAGGGAGAAGGGCTTATTCCCTAAGTATGTGCACCAGAACAATTCTGAACGTAGCCTTCAAACTGTAGCTAGCAGCTTTGTGAAATTCCCTGGTACATGAGAGCTGCCAGCGTCACTTTTAAACTGACAGGTGGTTTGTGCTGTTGACCTCAGCTTTGATACTGACAGAGGCAAATTGCGATCAGCTCGTATTTGGCGCTGGATAATGCTTAATGAAGAGCTCCTTCTATCTCAGGATTTCTTTACCCTCAGAACAGTATAACGTCTTTATAGCATGGTGGTAAGTAATAGATACTTGCCACGATCATTCTGTCACTGCTTCATCAGGCTGGTTTAAAATGATTTGTGGTTACATTTCATACTCTAGTACTTTCATGTGGTATATGACTAAATCATAGCGGATTACTACATCAATACATTTATATTGACAGAACCTGAAGCAGCATTGATTTTACACCTTCCCCTATTCATTATGAAGTCTCTGCCCAGTTCCAGAGCAGGCAGATTCTAGGGGAGAGATTTTGCAGGGAACAACAGCAGTAACTATCACAAAAGATGCTTATTCTTTTCATTAGTTACGGTGGCAATGACAACAGGGAGTCCAAACAGAAGGCAGAGCTACTGTGGCTAAAGAGAGCAGGACAGCATAAAGCTAAGATGGTAAAACTGTCCATATTTCCATCTATTCATTGCCATTAAATATGCTTTGGTTACCATTATTGCAAAGGTTCAAACTGGGGCTGACTAGTAATAAACGAGTGTTAATCTCACAAGTACTAGAGTACCCCCCAAACTCTACAAATGAAGGCCGTAATTCCATTAAGAGGACTCCTGTGACACAAGCCATGTCAGCAAAGCTCAAGTGATTTGTCATTGTCATCAGAACGCAGAGGTGGAATTACAACTTTAATTTATGGGTATTTCAGGGATTTCTAACCAAAAATCTGTGCTATCCCTGAAATCCACAAGAGATGCTGAGATGCTCCAGAGTAAATTGTTACTGCTTAAACTTCTGAACAGTGGCAGTGGTGCTGGAAAACAATAAAGGCACAACTCTGCTGGTATGGTTGAGAGAAGTGTTTTTATCATAAAGATACCAGCAGCAACCTTAAAACCCAGTTTCTCATTCACGCATTGCACCAGCCTGAGTGGCAGATGACTTGATGCCTGCAGTAAGAGGCAAGAAGTCCAGAGATAGTCCTGGCGCCAACTTAATAAAAACACATTTCAGCTGAAGAATGCAGTTTATTTCTTGCTGCTCACTGTTGGAGTGAGCTAGTTCTCCTTAGAGGCCAGCAGCTTCATGCTCAGAAATGCTGAACTCATGAATCAACTCACAGAGTTACAAATGCCCAGAAACTTTGTGTCTTTAAACTTTTTCATGACTTTTAAGGTTTTGAGACCTTCAGTAGTTAGATAGGTTCTAGAAAAAACAACCCAACAGATTTCTTATTTTCCACTTTCACATGGAGAAACACATGAGGAGTGATTTGCCAAGTTGGCATAATTATCGAGACGGAATTTCCTTACAATCTGTGAGTTCTACCTCTGGAAGAGAGTGCTGCCGTGAAAGACCTTTCAAAATACGATACTGTCTCATAAACCTGAAGGCAAAATAAATCCTGCTCAGTGGGGTTAGTTCTCATGATATCCCACATTCCCCCCTCAGCCAAGACATTTGCTCCAACAAAACCACCGCTCAGTCACGTTAATATACCAGTCCCAGACAAGTATGGGAAGCTTTGCCATGGTAGTCTTGTTCTCTGCTGTTTGAATAAAAGCACTATGTTTCCAGGAGATTATATTATAACACTGAGTGCATTTTTTAGTTAAGGGATGAATTTTGAAACATTTTACTATGAGGACACGAAAATCGAAACGTTACAGGTACTGTTGCCTAGGTAGTAACAACTTGATAAAAACCTCAATCGAAGAAGGAAGCTAGAAAAACACTAAAGGGAATATAACCTTCCCATTACCAAAATCCTGTCAGGGAAGTAACGCTGCATCTGGCTCAGTGCTAGAATCGACAGAAGATACACGTGTTGAGTAGCATCACCAGCGGTACGGCACAGGGCTTTCTGGTCAGGAGACAATAAAGAACTTTTCCTGTTGCTAATACGTACTTTGAAAACACATGAAAAGTGTGATATAGATAAAATACAGACATTTCCCCCAAATGAAACACAGACCAAATCAAAACCTATCCAGTCTAGTATCCCATTTCCTACATATGGAGAGGAAAATGAAATGACTCCATGAAGAAGGAAACCACAGTATATAAGACTAGAATCAGCTGCGTATCTAGACTGTTACGACTCCCAAACCTCCCATCTGGACTAAACTCAGGAAAATCTGTTCTCTGAGGAGAAGAAATGACCAATTTATTATTTATGGGGTGACAGAGGAGAACTAAGATATCTCAGAAGCTAATGGAAGAGCTATGGATATTGTAAACCTCATGTTGCCTTGAGTCACAGCAGAGAGAAATATGGTGCAAAGAGAACCGAAGCCCCCGCACTGACCCCAGGTAAGGGTCTAACTGCAGCGAGGCTTCAGACAGATTTGTAACTGCTGAGCCAGCTTCCATCACGGAGGGGAACACCGCTGTGGCCCTTCCCTTCCCTGGAGCGGAGGCAGATCCACACAGTGCCACGCTACACCGGCCGCACTGCGCTGGCTGCCACACCGAGGGCAGCGGGGGCCTCAGTGCTATTTGGGGGAACCGAGGAAAACAACATACATCCATACAAACAGCAGCAGGACGTCTGCTGGGATCACCCCAAATACACTGAAGCTTGCTGTATCCCCATGTTACATCAACAGACTCAGAACGACAAAAGGGAGTTGATCTCTTAGAAGACTTAGCTTCTTTCCTTCCTTCCCAACAGTGTTTGGCATTTTCCACATCATTTTCCCCCTCGGAGAAAGGAATCTCACAACTGATCCAAGACCAGCCTGACCTCCTCACGCTGCTGGTGGAAGGCAGCAGACTGGAATAGTCTCTGATGTGGCTTCTATCAGCTTTTCCATTCCGGATTAATTAAGTAAATTCAACGTTTTTGCCCTTCTACAGAACACCAGCAGCTACGGCAGCACCAGGGAGAAGGACATCATTTTAAGAGGAAGGGTTATGAGAGTCTAAGCAGTCCTTAAAGCCTGATTATTTAGTCACAATAGTCTTCCTGCAGTTAAACTAAGAAACAACAAAAGCAGGATTACTAAAAAAAAAAAGAAAAGAAAAGAAAAAGAGTCCTGATTTCAAAAAGCCTAGAGTCTGAAGAACTCAGAATAAACACAACCCAAGCTGAACATGGCAGGCAGGTGAAAAGCTGCCTCCGGCTGAGGCAGGGCTTGGCTGGGGTCTATGCTGCCCACCTGGTCCCTTCGCAGCGTGCTTCTATCTGCAGGGTCTGAAAACAATGTAGGAAAGATCTTTTCTTTTCACGAGAACAGCAGCTTACTGGCATAGCTGATACACAGAGCACACGTACACAAGGACAAGCACTTGTGTAGAAGAACACTGAAGATCTTATTTATGTTCTAGTCACTGTTACTTACTGGTTCAAATTCAGTCTTGTTTGTGATTTAGGCACAATAGAGTTACAAGCGTGCACAAAAAGGTATATGGACAGTATGACCCAGCGTGTTTTCCTCTATTCCTGTCCTTTTTGATTCACAACAGCACCAAAGGAATGAGTAATAACATTCCTATTTTCAGCCAGATTAAAGCATATACTGAAAATTCATCATTGGTTTAAGTGATGTATTAAGTAAGGACGGAATTATGCACATGCTTAAGGTTAAGCTCATGTTGACTAGTTTCTTGAAGAGGGACACAATTCTGAAGCTTTGATTTGGTAACACGCTGCTTGTTATCCCCTTCATAGCTGCAAGACTGAGCCCTGCACTTCTATTTATAAAGTCTCTTTGGTAATGTTTCCAGTAAATTAGTGACTAATGGAGCTCCTTACAGCTACTGCGTACTGGATATTAGAGCCTTCAGGATGCAGTAGTGCATCACAGAGCTACATGTATGAAGGTTACAATGAATGACAGAACTTTTGGATTAGATTGGGTTTTGGCTTATACTGAATAATTTTTTAAAACAGGCACAGACATAACATCCTCTTTTTTCCTTAGAGTTTGTGCCAAAAAAAATAGTAAATTTGCAAATGGATATTAAGCATTGCCAGATATTTTCTGCGTTTGTTTTAACAAATTAACCCTTCGTGTTCTTTTCTGATGCCCAAATAATTGTATTGGAAGCAGATGTTCTACCAAAATTGACATGATCAGAAGACATTATGCTCACTTATTAACATACTGTTTAATATTCACTACAACCTGTTTTAAAGAACAACAATGTGTTAACATTTAAGCCAGGAGGGATTTCTGTACACTATATAGTGCTTGATGCAGCTTGTTTATGCAACAGTCTGACAGATACAATTAATCTCATGAAAACAACTAGAGTATGACGTTATTTTTAAAGTAATAGAATACACACTTTCCCTTTGAAAATCAGAACTTAATTAAATCATATAACTTCACGATGAAGAGAAAAGCTCTAAAAGAATGAAGCTCATTCTGAAGGACAGTTGAATGAAAAAATGGTAGGTTTCATACTGAGAGAATAATAGGATAAGCTCCAAACAAGAGAAAGAAGTAAGAAATACCTCCAACAAACGCATCTCCAGCTCCATTGGTATCCACAATTTCACTCTGATCACTCACCAACACAGGGAAAGTAGTTACTTCGTTTTCTGTAGTGGAAAAGGAAAATATAATGTGAGTTACATGGAAATACAACTTTGAAAAGCACAACTAGCAGTGAAAATCAAAAGAGTTCAGAACTGGAGCTCTGACCTTTAACACAATAATTGGGATAAAGATAGATTTGGCTTATAATTCTGTCTGTATTTATTGCATAGGGATATGGGAACACATTTGATCAAGCTATTTGTTGTGGATGCTTTCATTCCTTTTCGTTATCTCCTAATATTAAGGGCAAGAGAAAAGAAGTAAATCGGAAGGGACAACATAAAAACACCTGGTCAAGATTAAGAAAAATCCATCCTGCCAAAACCAGTGCTTCTTTTTAGTTGCAGAGCAGTGATGCAGCCTCCAGAACGGCCAGTCCAGGCCTCCAAAAGTTCAACAGAAATTGCTGAACTGTAAAAACCAAACTGCACGTGAACTAACTAAAATATAGCTGTGAAATAAAAAGCAGGAACTAGTGTAAATCAAAGTGTTCTCAAATGACACCTTTGAAAAAACCCCATATATGTAAAGAGCCTTGCAACTTGCCATCTGACTAGATTTGGTTTCAAGATTTCAATGACTTCACCCTCTTCCTTAGCATTTTTTTTTTTTTTTAATATTTTCTTCTCTGCAGCTCCCTGCCCTCTACTGGCACTTGTTAAACCTATTGCAATAGGTGGATACTCAGCATCCTCACCTTCAATTCACTACCACACCACAGTTCAACATAATTACACCACTTAGGTATGATAACTTTAGAGTTCTAGGGTTATAAATTTAATATATGCCACTAATTAATCAGCTATGGCTTTCCAGGTGGTAATGTCATAATGACGTGATAAAAATATAATTACCACCTTGTCACAATACCTTGTTAAAGTGTAAATTACCCCTGTAACAGAGCCAATGGAAGTTCTGCCTCTGGTAGTCAGTATGCATTAAACTGTCTCAGAGCAAACAGATTGTCCTTTGGCAGACAGCAGGAATTAAAAAAAGGGGAGGGGGAAGAAAAGCCTGTCAACCAGCGAAAATGGAAACTATCAGGGCTATTTTCTTTTAATTTTTGGTACAGATGGAAACAAAATGGGAAATAGATCCTCCAGTAGCTGCAAGCTGGAGAGGCGCAGTTTCTTCACTGTCCAGCAACAGCGTAGATCATAAAAATCACTCTGACAGTGACGTACACGGTAGCAAACAAGGAAACCTAGTTTGGGAGGCATATAAAGAATTCACAGCCTCAAATCAGGCAAGTCTGTGTATGCTGCAGAGGTACCAGAAGGATCCTGGTTTCTGTGAAATGCAGTGTATCAGCTCTACTGCTCTTCACCATCTGCTACTAAGTGAACCAGGCAGATATAATGATGCTGCCTCCAGAGGGAACTGTTGGCTGGCCCACCAGGAGGGGAGGGGAGGGGAGCATTAGCAACAACCATCCATGAGAGGCAAAGGAAAAAGGGTAATGAAAAACATAAGATGAATATTCCAATTAAAGAACAGGTTTCAGTCCATTCTCAGTGCATTCTACTCTCTATCCTGTTAAGAAAGCTATTTAGAAACGTGCTTCAGTGCTGTGTTGTGCTCTTAAGATAGTCTTCAAGAGCAATGTTTTTTAGTAATTTTAACAGGATTCATTTGAATTGGAAATCAAGAAAGAGAGGTCTTACATTAAACTCTGCCAGACGAGCAGAGTGTATTCACCCATTTCAGAAGAAGGTGTACGTATGATTTGCTCTAGATAATACTAAAACAATGAACAAAGTGAGAGCTCTGTTGAAGACACGTTTGTAACCAACGAACCTGCTTCCTTCCCAAGCGTGCATGGGCACACACAGATGTTCCACGTTAAATACACAGCAGACGCTTGCATATGCATACAAATGGATGTGTTTGGGCACAGAGAGTGAGTAACGCACAGGCGTTACATTTTGAATTCTGGAAATGGGGCTTGGCATCGAGTAAGACTCTGTTCAAGCAAATTATCACAAATGAAAGTTCTCACCATCATCTTTCTCCCTTTTTTCCCTCCTCTGTTTTGATTCCTTCCCTCAGCTCCCTCTAGTACTTGCAGGTAAGCACTGCACAATAAGCTCTTATTCCAGTCTTTCTGCAGTAGATGTAACTGTAACTGCATTAGTCCAAACCCCCAGGTAACACTGAGGAATCTGGCTGGTATGAGAACAATCTTTTTTTTTTTTTTTTTTTTTCTTCCTGGTCACAGTTTTCGGTCTCTCTGCCTGGGTCGCACATTCTGCCTCTATAACTTCATATATTTTCAAGAGGGGAAATAATGTCACATTTTGAAGTACTGAAGTTTCAGAAGCCAGCATGACTTTGGAGCACATACCACATTATAAAGATATTACCACCTGCATGCATCCAATAGGCAAATTATTCTTCTTTAACCTTAGGAGAACTTCTGCTAGCATAGTAGAGTCTACTGAACTATAATTAACAAAAACACGTATTGAAAGGTACACAACAATACCAAGTGGGTTTTTTTTCTTTCCTTCACAATAAATAAAGTCAGTTAGGATTAAAGCTGCCATTAAATTACCTTGTTATGTCTGTGTACTAGCATAAAAATAGCTAACATCACTTACTGATCTGTGTTTTGTAACAACTAGGCACAACAGGGTGAATCAAGATGAAGCTGAAGTCTCCCTTCTAAATATCCTCTCTTTTGTGACTTTAAAGTTGCTTTAACTTCATCTTTGGGTGTGATCTGTTATGTTATAAAACTCCCAAACCCATCACAGCGAACAGAGGGACACCCTGGCTAAGTGCACTGGCCATCGGCGGCCTTGCTCTTCAGTCAGTTCTGATTTCATTTAGCATTCTGAGTGCTTATGAAATAAAGAATAATTACATAAGTGTTTTGAAGTCCAAGTGCTGATCCTCTGGGCATACAATCCAGTGTTCTGTTTTTAAGCAACAAATATCTTCTATGGTAAACACCCTGGGATACAACACATTCCACTTGGATATCGTTTCCTGGAAGCCCAGAACTGTGAGTGGAAATTGCAACAAGGTGTCTCTAATTAGGGAATTTTTAGTAATGAGCAGTAAGGAAATCTAAGTTTGGGAGTTTGATTCAACTCTTCATGATTTTACATTGGTGAGGAACTCAACTGTTTCAGCATGATATAGAAATAATCAAAATCAAACATTAATGTGGTGATTTTGTAGGTTGAAGACAATGTTCACAGATAAATCAGAAGGAATTAACTCATTGATAACTTTAGTTATTGTTGATCTGTTACATTATGTACCTAAAGATGTGAAATCTATCTTTATTTTCTGCAGGCAAAAATATGCGCTAGCATATCTAGCTATAGACACTTTTGTAGGTAAAACAGTCTGGAGAGATAATAATTGGAGAGCAGTATTAACTGAAAAAACAGTGTTCCTTCCATTCTAAAACATTTAAGCTCCCAAATGAATACAAGACTGTTTCACGATGTTAACTGAAACAATCAAACTCTGATGATAGCTGCAAATATACAGGTCTGTCTTTAAACCAAATCAGAATCACAGACTACACGTCTACTCTTAGTACAGTAATAAACACCAGCAAGCAATCATTACATCCAATTAGGCTGAGTACTTTCCTTAACTGGGTCATTTACCAGTCTCTCTTGCTCTTAAAAAGTAGATTAAATGTGTAAACTTACATTTAATTACCTGTAACAGAACTCATATGGGCAACATGTTGGAGTGTCCTTAATTTTGTATTAAAATAAAATAAAAGGAAGAAGGGAGTCCTAAAATATACACAAAAAGGTCTAGCTAATTCCTCAAATAATCTTTTGATCCACGGGCTAGTAGGGGTTGTACAGATGCTTACAAGATGGAGACACATCCATGTTTCTTTTGTGAGCTTTAACTTGTAAAAAAAGGAACAACTGTGAAACAGAATTCTGTCCCATCTCCTCCCCACCTCCATCCTCTCTAATTTTCTTTAGATCAGGGGCCAAAAACAGATAAAAGGAGAGAAGGGGGAAAGGAGGGGAAAAGGAAAAAAAAAAAAAAAAAAGAGGCAGGAAGAACTTAACAGAATGTAGAAACTTGAACAACTGAAAACCTATAAATGTCTCTGGGCAGCTATAAGGTATAAGCTATAAGAATTAATGAGAAAAGTATTTGAAACAGCCCACGTCACCCAGCTGATTCTGAGGGCTTACCTCTCTCCAGAGGGTAAAACCCAGAAGCCCACAGGCCCGAAGCCTCTGCACCTTCCTCAGCACGTTAATATCTCCGTGAAGATCGCGAGGCTAACAAAGCTTTCTCTTGTTGTTTCCTACAGCAGAACGTGCTGTGGCTGTACCTGACGCAGGCAGCACAGCGTGGCTGCCACGCTCCCACCTCGCTGAAGGCCGTGTGCACCGCAGGCAGCACTGCGCCGAGCCGCCTTCTGAGCCCCGGCGGCTCCCGGCGCGATGCCTTGCAGACCTGGCAGCGCCGACTCAACCTGTCAGTTCTAAGCAAACAGAACGAGCCCCTGCACCCCCAGGCTGGGACGCTCAGGTAGCTGAGCACCCCGCAGCTCCCTCTCCTCCTGGGCACTGCTCGGCCTGCTGCTGGAGCCAGGCCGGCCTGGTCACAGAAGTCAGGAACTCCACCTGTGCCGGTCACTGGAGTTAAATAGTATAAGGAGCCAGATGCAAGTCGGCCACGTGCTTTGGGATTGTTCTAATTGAGTATTTTAATACTATGCAACAAACGATGCTGTATCCTGGAGAATTCAACATGTAGCCAAGAAAACTTTATAACTAGTAATGTAGAAGAAGTTAAGTTTTTATTGGTGTAATAATGCTACCCTAAACAAGATCTAGAGTAGCTGTCATTGATAATGCATTTCTGTGCCTATGGTGTGACACAATTAATACAAATATTAATATATTTCCATGATAGAAGACTCAAGTAGTGCAATCAGGCTAAAATTCTCTTTGCAGCTTGCTACGCAGAAGTAAGTCCACATAGCTGCGTTGGCCAGGGTGCAAAGTACTGTCCCTCAGAGACAGCTGGTTTGTTTTCAGCAGAAACAGAGAAAGAATATGATGCCAAAGACTTTGAATCTTCCATCGCTCCATTCATGGTCCTACAGGCATCTGTAGGGGAAATGACAGTGTGCAGACCCCGTTTTCCCTCTCCCCTAAGAGGTGACGTTAACCCAAAGATGTTCAGTGAGACTTCCTCCAAAGGAACTTGTACAGTCATACACAGCAACACTTAGTGATGATGTAAAATTAAACACTCTTTTTGCAACCAGCATACTTCCTCTGAACCTGCCCCTGATTCTGTCTCTACTCCTGTTAATTCAACACCACTCCTTTGAAATAACTCTTTATACCAGCATGAGATCAGATTCAGAACTCTGTATCGTTTCAACAATTGTAAAAAAACATAACAGTATCAACTAATGACTCATCAAGAGCTTTGACAAGCCCAAACGTGTTTTTCTTACTTTATAGGTGTGAGATCGGCTTAAGTGTCAGTATTTTCTATATTATCACTGCCACTGCCACATGTTGAAGCTCTACTTTATTTCTCATATTAAATAATTTTGTTTGCACCAGTAAGCAAAACGCTATGACTGTGTGTAAATGATGGGGAAGCAAGAGGTCAACAGCAAATACTAGTTTTGCTTCAGTTTGGTGCCAATGTAACATTTTTTTGTCTTGTGTATGTGTGTGTGTGTATATACATGCAGACATATATGGAAAAACTGCCCTAAAGAACAAGCTGCTGAATTTTTCTGGCATGTGTCACAACGTTTAAGGTTTAGAATGGCAATGAACTCTGTTGAAAAAGCCTTTCCGAGCACACAAGAGTATTGCCGTTTGCCCGCTAGGCACAGATTGCAGAGGGAGCTGAACTGCGCCCACTGAACTGCCAGGATCCGTGCTCCTCTAGCTCGGCATGGCTGCAGAAGGCATAGAGTTCAGAGCGAAATCCTCTTCCCGTGATCTCTGGCCAGACCAGAAAAGGGGTTGAGGACTCGGAAAAGGTGAAGGGCGTGAAGTCACACGCGCCAAAATTATGAGAAGCTTCTGCAGATGTTTCACTGATCCAACACAACGACTGTCCTGGAATTACTTTGAAGAGCTCAGATTCAAATCAGTCCCAAAGACAGACAAGATGGGTTACAATAAGCAAAACCCATGAATTGTATGATCCCTGTCTCCGTCGAGAGCATGCCCTGCCGCAGTGAGCCGCACCTCACCAGTCACAGCACAGGGAGACACAAACCCAGACCTGGCCTTGGACATCAGCAAACACAAATCTCCCTTCCCGCATCGTCAACCCGCAGCCTTTGGGTTTTGGCCACTGAACATCTTATTTGATGCTTCCATGTGAAAAACCGAGCCAATCCCCCAATAAAATTGTCATTTTTTGAGCTGTATATGGGATTGGGAAACACAAACACATGTATTTCCATCCATAAATGGGTAGCTCAAGAACTGAAAAGCCACATCAGCGATGACAGGTGGAATGTCAATGTCTAATGTAAAGAATACATCACACGTGTACGTCTGAGTTACACTGACATGGATGTTCTAGGTCACACATGCTCTTCAACCTTGTGAAACTTGGCTATGGGGACTGTGCAAAACCAAAGCGTCCTGCAGCTTCAAAAGCAGAGCAAGTGCTTCACTTACTCTTTGCGCTGACCCACACGCCAGCAGAGTGCCTGTGTGGTTGTTCTCCATTTCATGGTATTCTGCAGATGTATTTTAAACTACTGCATAGCTGGACCATCAAAAGACTGTCCTGTGGGAAAGCCTTCTGACAAATATCAACCTGTGATCAGGTCCAAGCAGTTCCTACCCAAAAGCTTATTGGGGTAGTGGCCAAAAAGGAAAAAAAAAAAAAAAGAGAGAAAAAAGCATTATAATTTGATTTTGTACTGTACTGTATTTAGAAACTGTATTATGCCACACATTTTTTATACATTAAGCATATTGCCCTAGTGGGGCAAATACACCTGTCAAAACTTGCAAGCTTTCTTAGCTATACCTCAGTTTCAGAGTGGTGAACACAGAAATCACATCATTTAAATAAATGCCATGTTACGTGACAGATTTGTTTATGCTGCATGATAATCTGAGAAGCATGGGTTGTCAGTGGAGGCAGGAAGGGGCCCAAGGCACTTCTATTTTACTTGAGCATCAGTAAGACTGAAAAGAGAAGGAGTGAGCATTAGGTCACTACTGAGCAGTTCTGAAGGAGCTTTTTCTTCTGGGAGAATTTATATTTAGTTTCATAAATAAAATCAGTCCATCGGAATGAAAGAGACAGCCTTCCCTAGAAACATTACTAAAAATAAGTTAATGTGTACATATATATATTCCTCCTTTTAAAAAAATAATTTACTGGGTGCTAGTTGGACATTGCTGAGGTAGATATACCATAGAAACTCTACAGCATTGCCTTGAAATATTCAAATTACATGTAGAAATTTTAATTTTTCATCCTTTTAACTCAGAGCTCAGCTCTAGAACTTCTACAATTATCTTTTTCTTCTCTTGCTGTATTTGTACATTCTGTGTTACCTTTAATTAAGATCTCCCTAGACTACTTATTTATTTTTGAAGAATGAAACATGCTTGCTAAATGAATTTTCCCAGGCTTTTGCAGGTTTTAAATCTATTAGAACATGTCATTGCAGTGGAGGCTGAAATTTGTTCTAATCTCAATGGGAAAATATTCTGCTCTTAAAACGCCAGTTAAAAAACAAAGTACCTCCACTATTTTTAATGGAATTCTTTAAGTGTTATGCCAGTCCAGAAAGGGAATTTGGCCTAAAATGAAGTTTATTTCTCCCCTACATTAGCTGCAGATAATTTCTTAGATAATTAAACACCCCAAACTATAATCTCTGTAGTATCATTTAGTCACTTTCGAAGTATTAACTAACCATTGCTGTAAGCAGGACGGTCAATCTGCTACCTTTTAAAATAATGTCACATACATTTTAATGTCAATTACACAACCCTGAATTTATACAATTATTGACTGCATAGTGAATTACATTCATTTGGATACGGCTCCTATAATAGCAGTTTTGACAAACAGTTTCCATCAAGAGGTGCTGAATCGTATGTTTGTGTACCAAGCCCTTTAAAGCATGGCAGCAGCACGCAGGCACTTACAGAGGCGACACAACAGGCTCTGCAGGGCATGCGCTGTCATTGAAAGTAAACCCCAGCGCTATAAAAACCGGCTGCTTGACAAAACCAAAATAACTAACCTAGCAGAGAAAGGAAAAATTTCCATCCTCTCTCTCTCTGTGGAACCTTGTCACTCGCCCATCACTCTCAGTTACCCTTCCTTAAAGTTGTATTTCTTTAGCATTACAGTGCTGAATCATTTAGCTTTACATTATTCCAACCTAAACACCAAAACAACACATTGATTTTTTTTTTTTTTTTGGAAAGAAGACATCCTTTTAGAATGAATGAAACTTCAGTTGGCATGTACAGCCAAGTTCAACTCGTGATCTTTTAAACCTAATTTGTATTCTCATATTGTCCAGGTGACCACCAAGATATCTATCAGAATGAAAAATAAAAATAAAAATAAAAAAAGAAAAAAGGTTCCTGCTCTGAAGAGTTTCCAGTCTGAAATGCAAGGTTGGTAAGCAAGTAAATAGGTTTGTATAAATAAAAAGTGGACACTCTGCTGATACAGTTATGAAAAGCTGTAAAGAAAGGTAAGAACAGATGCTGCTTTAAAAACCAGACGGGTATGCAGGGAAAGGCTCTGGTTAGCCTACAGAGTGAGATCATTTGGATCTGCAACTTAAAAATGTGGAAGAAAAACGGGAACATGCTTGTTACTGGTTCCTTTTTGAACCATTTTGGTATAAAAGGTATACTTAATGGTTACCCGGACATTGCCTGCTTTTTTTGCCTGCTTTTGCTAGAGGAAATAAACCCAGGTAAAAAAAAATAAATAATTAAGACCTTCAATATAATGTTTTTGAAGAAAAACTTTCCTTCTTGTAAGGAAACAAAATTAACTGTAACTCTCAACTTGCCAAACTTCTACTTGCACCAAGCTTTTACTCCTCTTTGCTGCTTACTGTCCTCCAGCCTCTTCTCGCCCTCGCTGCCTGCTGACTCCTACTCATTAGAGATATGACTGAGGTGTCCACGGGTGACCTGGAGGCTGCTCGTAGCCAACCATGCTAGCACAAGTTGGATTTTTATGCCAACAAAAACTTAGAAGGCTTAATTCTTTGTCCATAAAAATACAAATCTGATGCAATAGCTGCTACTTGGCAGCAGCAGAGGTGGGAGCAGAGGGTGCAGGAGGGAACAAAGCTGCTCGGGAGCAGACGCACGTTCAGGGCAGGTTTTTCTGCTGAAGGCACTTGTCAAACCTGACCTTTGAGCCCGAAGTGTTTTACTCATCCAGTCTCTTCTTTTTCTGATTTTTATTTCTTAAATGCCTGTACATTCTGCACGTCCAGGCTGAAATTGGAAGAACGGTGCTTTCCCCCTGGAGCTCTAACCTTCCACTGAGGTCTCCAGCTCCCTCATAGCCAAAGCCTGGAACACACCAGTGCTCCCAGTCTGTGAGAAGCGGAGGGCTGGCACTCCCCACCAAATTCTTGGATTTCAGCAAAGGCTGTGCTCCAGCCCCAGCCCAGCCCTAGCCATCTGGCTTGCCCATGAAGAACAAAAACTGATTTCTCTTTATCATCAATTTCTAACATATTTTAATCTCTGTCCATTTCTCTAAGCCATTTCAGACCACAGCTTCACACGCTTTCACCCTCTAGACCAGTGCAAGGACTACTCCAGAAGCCAATGCGCAACACACAACCCATATGAACATCTAACCTGCTTTACTTTCATCCTCCAAACATCTGCTCTGCTTGCACAGGCAAGGACCGCTTTATGGTGTCCCCATTCTACTTTTCACAACAAAAAACCGTGCCTGAATTTTTGAAATGTTTAAGCTGCCTAGTGCACTGGGAAATCCAAACCCCATCTTCAATTTTTTTATATTTGGTTTGGCCAAATATAAAAACATCAGTGCAAAAAGCAGATACTTGCACTGCATGATGCAACTGAGATTAAAAGAACATGGCATTTTTAGCACTTTACTAACTACAATATTTAACTTCTCACAAATGGATTTTCATATTTTTCTACTAATTTACAGGGTGCAATAGGTATTGTAATCTAATCCACCATGACTGCATAATTTTTGGCCAACTTGCTGTTGATAAATATATGCAAGTATTAGGTTATTAAATTTTTTACAATTAAGTGACTAAGAAAGCTGTTTATTGCCTTCCGTTATACTCTCTGTTAATAAGATCGTTGTTGCAGATGTTCGCGTATGCTGCATTGATGTTTAATGGTGCATGATGCTCTAGGTGGTTCCCATAACCTTGCTTTGTCTACTATGAGCTGACTCAATTGATATGATAATAGAGAAAAGAGGTCTGAAACAAGCTGGGCTGTACTGGCACAATTTGCATAACCTTTAAATTTGCCATCATTTGATGGCCAACTGCTCCTAAAAATTCTTATTCAGTTGTCAGCAACAATATCCTGTACAAACAGCGTTCTGCAGTTGGACAGGTGGGGAGGGAAGAGAGGGCAGGCATCGTTTACTGCACTTTTATATCCTATCAGGAAATGTACTTATTATCAAATTTATAAAGCCAACAATTTGCCATAGAGTTCTGCGGTTTCATTCGTGATCAATTTCTATTAGCCACAATGCGTAGCCTGGCACCTTTTCAGGTTCACAGTACAATATCACAGTGCTGGATTACAAGGGACATAAATATTTGGTTCCATAGGCTCCTCTCTGGATTTCGCTCTGACTGCTGATCGCAGGGGGAGGCAGAAGAATCACGGCGGAGGAGGGGG
>JAVJGJ010000062.1:46973790-47036144 GCA_035590215.1 Microhierax caerulescens
GGGCAGGCAGAAGAATCACGGCGGATGAGGGGGGTGGGGTGGGGGGGCACGGGGCAGCAGGCGACAGCAAACCGGAGCAGCCTGAGCAGCCTCCCAAACTTGAAATCTGATTGTGGAGGGCTCCATGTGTTCTTTTAAAACAAACATTAGTATTATATCATTCAGTAGGCTTAGCCAAAACCCAAATACAAAAATAGTTCATGTTTACTGTACTCACTAAATCTGCCGTCTGTATATACTCTAAGTCGGGTCTGCTTACTTTACTGACTATTATTCATAACAAAGAAAACAGCTACGGTGAAAGCAAGCCGGCACCTACTTTCATTCTTTCACCTACTTTCATTCTTTCATTCAAATGGGATCAACTACAGAAACGATGTTTTTGTGGGATCCAGAGGTTTGTATCTAAACTGTCACTTCATACTCTCTATCACATTCAGGTGTGTCAAGGCAAGGTCCTTTGTGTGTGAGAACATGCACAGCCTCCTCTCCAGATACTGCCTTTAAACAATTTCCACTTTGCTTTATCTGTAAAAACAACTGTGGACACCACAGAGTCAAACAGATCATAAAATCTCAAAATTCCACTTTCAGACAATTAACCATTTCCGAGAACTCCAATTCATTTCCCTCTCCCCCCCAGTGCTAACTCTAGATGGTTTATTGTCTTACACAAAATGAATCCTAAATCCCCAAATCCAGGCAAAACAGGACCCATCCAAAACTCCCTTCTGCTCACCTTTTCCACCAGCCAGCATCTCTGCCCTGTCCCGCCCTGGGGCTAAGGATCTGCCCTCCCTTCAGCCACCTACCTCCCAATACTTGTATTGTCTGCAACTGGATGCTACAGCAGAGAAACTCCTCATCCAAGGGTCAGTTCCTGCAGTTAATTTTCACCCAGGGTCACCGTACATACCCACATTTTACTCTCCTTCCATTCTGTGCAATTATTTTACAATGACTATTTAAGCAGGTGAAGATTAAAGGCTTGAAAACCTAAGTTCCATCATTTACGGCCAAAGCATGACACGGATAGCTACAATTTAAACTTTTCTACAACGTTCATTCAACTGTAATCACAAGATGGGAAATAAAATGTCTAAATTAAAGATGAGAGGCTACCAGAGTCTGTAGGGCACCTTCTGAGTAGAGATTCTGCTGTTCAAACTCGTCTGTGATGGTTTGTTATGAAGTGAACTGCTGCCTCATAAAAAAAGGCAACACTGCCAAAATAATGGAAAAAAAGACCTTCTACAGAAGATGTTCTGCCTAGGTGCCAGTGGTCAAAGGGTCCAGTTCTTTATGCACCTCGTTTGTAACAGACAACAAAGAAGATACCTTCAGGTAAAATGTGTTATCAAATCTTTCAGCATACATGAATTTCGCTTTTTGTATAACCCCCAGGTCGACTACAAAAACTGAACTGGAAACTGCAGACAAGGTACAACAGACAAAAAGACACACGGATCAGTATAAACCATTAATATTCATGAATGTTTTAAGTTCTCTATGGCCATAATCGATATCCAATGAAGTTAATGAGATCTTCCCATTGATTTCAAAAGACACTGGGTTGAGCCTCAGAGAAAATAATATCACATTCTAGGCGAACACTCCAGCTGGTAACATGTACTTTGATAAGTTGCTACCCTCCCATCCAGAATTTCAACCATGAACAAAAGACTTCTTATTTAAAATTGGTTCTGCAAAATGAGTAATACACCATTAGAAAACTCAATACGGAGCCATTTAATACCTTCAATTGAAGAGCAGTCATGGCTACGGTAGTTACTTGCGATGTTAACGCCAATATGAGACCCATAAATAAGGCAATTGTTATTTAAGATTTTTTTGTTATTTAAGAAGGAAATGAAAAAAAAAAAAAAGGGGAAAAAAAGCCTTAATGTGTCATCCTCCCAAAAGGTTGAGATTTTGTTTTGTTTTAACTTTGAGCCCTTAGAAAGCAGTGCTTCAAACTCTTATGTCTTCTAACACATCTAAGCCCATCCAATAGATTTAATCACTGATAACTAGAGTTATAAGTTCAAACTGGCCTTGACCTTGGGCAGTATGACATTATCTGAAAACCATTAATGGTCTGAAACTAAAGGAAAAGCTCATTAATAAAAGCAAAACCATACAAAGGTACAAAGGCAAAAAAAAAAAGGGGGGGGGAGAAAAAAAAGGAAGTTTTATTAAAAGTATTGATCATGACCTAGGGCACTACAGACATTGATCTTCCCACATCTCCACAGGAAAAAAAAAGTTAAGCCAACAAATTATTGATCCATTATGAAACCTGCTGAACAAGCCATACATTTAATTTCTTACCATGAAAAAATCATCACACCAAATTAGGGTGAAGAGAAAATATATTTCTTAAAAATGGTTGGTAAAAAAATTACTATCTTAATAATTTCATAAAATAACCACCTTGTTAGTATGATTTGAACCTAAGGGTTGGAGGTGAGAAGCCTATGCACTGTGACCCTTTAACGCATGGGTTTCAGACTGTGACTCGTTAAAGCATATGCTTTGAAGGAGAGCTGGGTAGTGCCCAGTACCAAATATTGCAGCAACACAGAATGCACGCACGGACAGGGACAATGGTGAACTTGAAACTTTAAAGCATAAATTTAATGAGTAGTTTATAGGATAATTATTTTATATGAAACAGAACATTGTGGTTTTGGATTTTCATCGGTTGATTCAAAAAGTCAGAAAGATACGTTTAGACCGACATCACAGCTGCAAAACCAGTTGCTGAAAAACTAACAGCCACCAGAATGTCATGTTCAGTGTACATGGAGAGGGGTAGGTGTCATTTTCAGAAAACAGGGGATATCCTTGACGAAGCTGCATGGGAGAAGCACAGGCTGAATTTGGAAGGCTGTCATCAGCTCCAGTGCTTCCCAGTTACTGAAGGACCCATCCTCTCTCACCATTCTTTTAATATAGTTTATGATAAAATTGGTGGTTTTCAGCATGTGAGATGTCAGAAATCCCTTCCCTCTGATAGCATATTCATGGCTCTGTCCCCTTATTCCTTGCTCTTTGCTTTGCAGACATAATTCTACAGTATTACAGCTGATCCTGGAGCAAACTTCCTCCAACTTCAGAACTACGATCTTTGCTGCCAGATGGAAGTTCAAAATAAAAATGTCATGTTTTATGCCTCGGAGTGAGGATCCACAGCCACTTCAGCCACTATAGTTTGCAGATACTAGAACCTCATCCTTGCCTCCTTCTACTGCAAATGCTGTGTCCACTCCCACGCTAGCACCAGTATGGACCCTGCAATGAGCTGGTCCAGAGCTCAGCACCTCACCAGGGCAGGTTCCTGCCGCTCTGTGCGCACTGCCGAACCGGTTCCCCGTGCCAGTGGAGCAGTGCTGGCAGGCTGGGAGAAAAGTAGGGGATGGAAATGCTTGTCCCAGGCAGAGCCAGAGATTCCTGCTTTTTCTATCAGTTCAGAACTGCCAGGGCCCCAAGCCTCAGTCTCTCGTGCTCTGAGGACTACAGAGCCTTAGAATGAATACGGTGACTCCTCATTCCTTCCATGACTGCCCAGAACAGTAGGGGCCTGCCTTGGTAACCAGGAGGCTTAATTACCACAATTTGGTCTTCTCAGGATTGCTGCTAGGTAGTTCTGTTCCTTCGTGGCTTGAGCAAACCGAGCAATACTGTGCCGATGTAATTGTTTCTGGACAAACCGCCTCACAGCTCAGGTCACCAGTAAAATGGTATCAGCTTCAAAGTATTGCAGCCATGCATACAGGAGGCATCAGACATTTATGATAAATTAATTCTATGTGGATGTTTTAAGTGAGGAATATCGTCACAGGGAAGGTCTCCTTTCAAAAAAAAACCAACAAAAAACCCAAAACCCCAATAAAAGAACAAAAAAACCCACCCAAAAAAAGCTACAGTGTACTAAGGTACTTTCTTTCCTGACATGGTGCCCGTTTGGGATTTAAGGACACCTGAATTGCTTTCTTACTGTAAATTCATTCAGCGTTGCTCTCTAGTCTGCAGTGCTTGATGCGGTGGCCTCACTGCGATGCCCTGCCCAGGTCCAGCCCTGCCACTAGCTGCGCTCACCCATCGGGGGCACCTCCAGGCTACAGACCCCATCTCCCGCGGGTGCTCGTCATGTGGTGTGTGCCATGGTCTTGTGATGCCTTCAGATTCACTTGGGATAGTAAACCCAATAGTTGAGCGTGAAGAATTGCGAAAGTGTCTCATGCCAACGGGCTATGAAAGTCTTTGTCTGTCAATGTGGAAAAAGGTGCACATGCAAGAAACAATTCTAGCTTTCAAAACACGAACGTGGGCTCTACTAAGTATTACCGCACCATAAAGAATACCTGAAGTTACAACAGATAATTCTATGAAAATACCGGACTAATCATCAGTACCAGCCAGAAAAGCAAACAAAATGTCAGGAATTATTAAGAAAGAAATACAGAACAAAGGAAACAACAAAATTAAACCACTTTGTAAACTTCTCAAGCATGTGCAAGTTGACCACTCTCGTCCCCCATTCACAAATTGCATAGGAGACCTCCAAAACAGCACAGGGGAGGGTGGCCCAAGGGTGTCAGAATTACGGATCAAACAAAGGACAAGTAAACAGAACAGGAGAAGAGTCTGGAAAACAGACCAGTGAAGGAGAGATAAGCAGGAGTTCTGCAAAATCAGAAGTATCAGGACATGGTGTACGGAATGACGGGGGCCTGGCCATGCACCACAAGCAGCAGGAGGGAGACAGCCAGCAGCACTCCCAAGTGGCTGAATCCAAACAAAGAAAGGGAGGTATTGCATTTCTTTATGTAATACAGAGTCTGTGACACTCTATCACAAGACATTACATATGGTAACCCCCTATTTTTGACTGTTAAGCACAAAGACAACATCTCTAGCTCAGAAATTCTCCAGCTACAGCTGGCTGGAAGCTGGGAGAGTGTAACACGGGAGTATCACGACAGACTTGTCCTAGCTTCATCCTGCTCCACAAGCACGCACTGCTGCACCCTGCTCAGACACCAGTTTAGAGACACCTTTGCCCTGCCTCAGCCCTGCTCTGTGCTGCCTCTCCAACATCACATAGTCGCTGCTACCTACGCAATGGATGTGTGCATGAATGCTTACACCTCCAAGGATTCTTTTCAGAATTATGGTACAAAACCTGACTTCTTAAAAGCTGTGTATTGGTACCTGAGAAATAAATGTAGAAATTCTTCCCCGTAAGAGGAAATACTGGGCAGTACTAAGGAATGGCACAGGGACCCGTATTTATTGTCCTTCAACAAACATGCATTTTTCATAGCTTAAAGGGGTAATTTTTCCTCAGAGTGCCAGCATGGAAATTCATTCTAGCACCTGAAATATGAGCTAGGTTTAATAAGAGGCACAGTTTTGCCTTGAAAATTCCTTGTTACTAGCGATTATACATGAAAAGGGGATTTCCCAGCCTCACTCTCCATTTGTGGGCTAAACTGGTGTGTTAACACGCTAGACCTGAAAAGACATCCTCTTCTTAAATCAACACAAAATTGCTGAAACACACACACATCACATACAGACATACATCGATTTACATATATGTCTATGCATTCTCTGAGATGCAACAGTTGATACACTTTTAAGTCCAGTTGTGATACCAGCATTCAGGAACTTAGGGTTTAATAATGTGCTTCAGCTGTCTAACAAAATGCTCAGGCCTCCTCTCCCGCACAGCATGAAAGCATGAATGGTCTCAGTTACAAAAAAGTATTACCAGCTTTGCTATTCATTAATCCCTATCAACAAATGTTCATTATTAATTTAGGTTTTGTGGCTTCCTAAGTCACAACTAAACTAAAAATAACTCTATTGGGCTTTCTGGCTCATTCTTATTAGCAGACTAAAATTTCAATTTTTCTAAATCCATATTTGTTTTTTAAACTTTTCTTTCTAATTCTGAATATAAATGAATAGGGAAGAGTGAAAGTGTAAAAAATAGGAGCACACGATAATATAACCTAACTACTATTTCCCCAGGTCCAAGGCATTACTTTTGTTTGTGTAAACACTTAGGCAGGCTGGCTGATAAAAAGCTAGT
The DNA here is from genome assembly GCA_035590215.1 of Microhierax caerulescens. Lineage (NCBI taxonomy): Eukaryota > Metazoa > Chordata > Aves > Falconiformes > Falconidae > Microhierax > Microhierax caerulescens. The sequence goes on from JAVJGJ010000062.1 coordinate 46,979,894, forward strand.
CAAAGCTTTCTTGTCTGGAAGGCTAAGCTCAAAAGCTGTAAGGAGAAAGAAAAATAACACTTTTCCTTGCTTCTTAGAGGAGAACACACAATACTCAGTAACTTGAGAGAAAGAGAAGCTGCAAACAGGCTCACCATAAAATGTCAGCAGTGTCAATAGTAATAAATACTTCTGTGTTTTATAGATAGGCTTACAAGGTAACATGCTGGTCTATGATTGCAGCACAACCTGACAAAGAAAACCTACTGACCTCTGTTTAGAGCCAGTCGTATGCTTGAATATCACTCCTTTTTATTCCCCCCGAAAGCATACAGCGTCATTTTGAGAACAGCTATTAAAATCTTACCAGTTTCCACAATTCTGACAACCCTTCCAAAACAAATCGTTTAAAAGCTCTCCTTAAAAATTTAAGATCCAACCTACCCTTGCAAAATAGAAGAAGCTTCATCATTCATAAAAACATACTATCGTTGGTCGTTATTCATAAAAACTTTTTATTTATGAAGATATCCTCACATACTACCTGAAGCACGGCCATGCTGGGTGCAGCGACACCCATTTGGCTCGGTATCCTCTTTCAGGTAACAGGTAGTGGCAAACACCTACTGTCACTCCAACATCAAAAGCTGGTTAGGTGGGCTCTAAAATTCCACAGCCTTGCAAGATTCATTGTGACATTCATTTGGCTACAGGGCACATGTTGTTTAATTTATGGAACAGATTAAAAAACAGTAACAACAAGGAGAAATTCACAAAACTGTTTCAGTATGTACTATGTGGTAGGTGTACTAAGAAATTGTTCAGACGGACCTTTCCAATTTTACCACATTTGGCAGCACTGCTAAAACTCATCTGCTGAGTTATCGCGGGTAACGTACCCCCAAAACTGAAGAAGATGTAAGTGGTTAGTAAGCCCTAACTGAGGTGGCTCTAATGCTTGACTCCTTAAAAAAAAAAATAAATCAATTTTTACTGCCATACTCTAACAAATGAGGTTACTACAAATGCATCCTTAACAGAGGTGGTCTTGCAAACACTGGGGGGAAAAAAGAATGGAAAATTCTATGTTCCTGCCTGAACATGCCAGATTTCATCATTCATAACTTGAAAAATGCCGAAGTGATTTTCTTTAAATTTGGATTGTTTTTCTTTCCTCTATTAAAGCTATAAAACAAGCCAAGTTTAAAGTTTGTAGCTTCAGCTGTTTTTGAATTATGCAAATATTTCAATATAAAAGTATGTTTTTCCATTGCTGAGCTGATTTTGCTCAGACTTTCCGAAGATTTCCCTTTGGGCCAAGACCAGTCATAAAATGTATCTGACTAAAAGTAATTTGTTTAAAAATGTTATGAGCAACTCTGTAAAAGGGGTAGCTTTCACAGCATTTGATTCTGACAAATGTTACAGCACACATATAGATATGACATATATGTTCTTGCCAGCGCTTGTGATTTTTGGTGCTTTTCTTAAAAGCTCCAGCTGCTGAACTCAGACGACTGCATGTGTTCATTAGCTCTCCCTGCTTTCCCCACATACGTATTTTTTGTGGTTACAGAAAGAAGTACTGAAACATGAAATGAATGTATCCCATAAGCCCAAGAACCCTCTGTCAAATCCAGAACCTCAGGCCTGGGATGAGGGATATGGTGGCACAGGGCTGTGGTAGTGGGGCCAGAGTCTTGATCGCCAAGTAATTCCTGGTATGGACGAGGAGCATCCGCACAAGGAATCAACCCAATACTGTGTGTCAAATATACTTGGCTGGTGAGCAAGTCCGTAGATCCTGTTTTCAGTTACCAGTCCCCTTCCCAAAGCATAACCATAACCCTCTGTCCTGAAAGGTTTTGGCACAGGTGTCTTTCTCAGGCTACTTTTTTCAAGAGAGTTTCATCAAAATTCAGTCACGTTGGGAACCAACGTTAAGAGAAAATGACAACAATTTTTGTCAATGCCAATTCTTAGGGTCACTGAGATGATCCAATGCCTTCAAGTTCTGCAGTAAAAAGATGAAATTTGACATCATTGAAAAATGCACCTCAGGCTGCCCAGAGAGGTGGTGGATGCCCCATCCCGGGAAACGTTCCAGGCCAGGTGGGATGGGGCTCTGAGCAGCCTGATCGATCATGGCAGGGGGGTTGGACTCGATGGCCTTTAAGGTCCCTTCCAACCCAAACTATTCTAAGATCCTGTGACAAGAAGAGGAAAACTTCACAGAACAATCATTTGTGGATGGTTAGAAGCTGACAGTTAATGTAGTCAATACTTCATCTGCCACAGCTCCTGTGTGCCAATCCTAACCGCTCCTTTCCCTCCCCATAGAACATGCCGATCACGCTCGGCTTGAACTTGAGCTTGCCTCTTCCTTGCAATGATTCCTACTGACAGAGAACAGGAAGGAAGGGGAGAGAAAAGGGGCCTTGGGGCTGGAGGACTGTGATGGAGGAGATCTGAACGGACAGTAGAAAGACCTAACGTGCTCCACGATAATTAAGAGAGAGATTTTTTTCCTCTGAAAACACAAAGACTTCAGACAGCCAAAGACAGTGGATGGACAAGCAGGCACGGCTCAGGCTGGGATTGCTGACGCAGTTATTGCGTCCCACCGTGTCTGCGACGCGCTCCAGCCGCAGGGACCGCTGAAGCTGCTTGCCAGCCCGTGCCCGAGTGCCTGCGGCTTGTGCCCGTTCAAGGCTGGCTTGGGGGGGCATTGAACCAACACTGCCGACTGCAGCATCCCGTAAGATGACTAAACACCTCTGCAGTACGGCCCGGCCAGATTTTTGGAGGAAGCAGATGTTTTAGCTGTCTCTGTCTAAGCTCTCTCTCGTATGTAAGAGCTACATTCTCAGAACTTTTTGGTCAATCTTCCTTTCCTTTTGGTAAGAAACAGCACCTTTCTGTCCTACGCTCTACTCCTCAAATACCTGGTGCTACTTCCATTCTCTGCAATGTCCAGGAATCAAGAACTGTTACCACAGTTTTCTCCAGCTGTATCTGGCCTTCTTCAACCCACCAATAAAAAAAACTAAACTAAAAAAAAAAAGCGCCAATTCCACATCTAATTTCCAGCACATATAATCCTGTGCCCTTTCATGAATGAGCTGGCAACCTGCAAACAACCTCTTTTGTCCATCTTATTTCCTCTCCCTCCAGCCAGAGCTGTATCAAAGTGTATCCCCTCATTATCTCCATTACCTGATCCCCCTTCAACCTACACATAACTCACCCAAGAGGCGCACTCCTCCTCCCACTACCCAGCCCCGCGGCTGCCTTGTCCCGGACAGCCTGCAGAGGCTCTGACAGAAAAGCAGAGCTGTGCTGAGGATGCTCCTGCAGCCCTGACTCACCTGGCCAGGCGTGGGCAGGGGCGAAGGGAAGGAGGGGGCGGCCACCCGGCTGTGCCTCTGCCCAGGGTGCAGCCGGACCCAAGCCGTTCACTTCTACTCCCGTGGGCCACAGTAATGGTGCTCCGTGCTGCTGCTGGGGAGCAGGGACCTTTCCAAGGGGAACATGGGGAAGGGCAGCAGGAACAAAAGGCAGAACACCCCTTAAAGGCCAACTTCACCTTGGAGTCTTTCGCTCTAAGACCTGTAAGCTCCAGCTACACCCTGCACTCTTTCAGACATAAACTAAGACCACTGGAACACGTGGTCTGCCCAACAGCCGATGAAGGATGGTTAAGGGCAGCAGCAGAAGACAGAGCAGAGTCCTTTGCCTGGATACTGATCCCCTCTGGTTGAATCACTACTGACAGAAATGTCTTCCAACTAATAAGCATCATGTTGTTGTTGTTGTTATTATTATTATTATTAACCTGGACAAAATATAAAGCAGAAGGTACAAACAAGCTGACTTTGCAAATCCTATTTTAATCTAGGCACAAATTCTTTGAGACTATAACGTTTCCTCAGACAGGCAGGATAAACAATTACACACAGCCTGCTTTTTCAAAAAATGTATTCCTCTTCCGTGCCTTACAGAAAAGGAAATGAATTTTATACTGGTAACTACTCCTAAACGCAGTAATTCTTCCCAAGACGAAGAATTTAGAAACTTTTTACACTTTCCACGGCAAGTTCCAAAGCACAACTAGACCTAATTTGCACTGAAATAAGTGTGTTTGCACTATGCTATGCCATTCTGTGGTATCATCATTCACTAAATTAAGGGACAGTTCTTCCTTCTTCCATTATTATTTTAATGTGAGGAGGAGGGAAAAAGATGATTTACACAAAAGGAAGGAAAAAGGGGAAAAACAATAACAAATTGGTACCTCTTTCGAGAATTGCCCCACAGGCCAAATATTTTTATGTTCTTAATCATTATTAAATGACTTAACATGACACACAGAGCCTGGCGAATGATTGCATCCTGACATGAGAACGAATTACAAATGAAATGAAAGATCAAGCTGTATTAGAGGACTGCCTCTGGGAAATGAAAATCTTTAATTCTCTTTTATTATTGACATTTATTTGGCTGCCATGAATAACAACATAGCAAAGAGATTCAGCTATGCTTGTGCACTGAATAGCTTATCCCACGGCTCAAAACTGCCTTAACATTTATCATGTTTGCTTTTGTAGCTGACACCATTGCATACACTCTCTATCCATCTTGCATTTATCATGCACATAAAGTGCATTCTCTAATTTAAGTTCATTTCATAGCGAACAAACAGCTAAGATTAGCAAGTGTCAGTCCTCAAATAAGCTCCCAGTTATAAAAATATCAAAGAAGGGATTAATGGATTTGTTAACAATTCCAGTTTGAAGAATAAAATAAGTACACAGTGAAAATTAAATAAGAGCACAGGAGGGTTACATATAAGATTTAGGTTTACTACCGTTATTACTCGCTCACGTATAAAAACATTTTCATACTGCTATTTCTCAGCCAACTGTACAATACTCCAGTGGAGTGCCTCCATATGGGCCATTCACGTAACACAGTAACTTTCTGGAAGCCACACTTCCATCATTATTCAGTGAGACAAACATACCCAGCTCTCAATGACTGCTTTCTATTTCCTTTTAACCGGTTTGTAGCTGCCATAATAGGGAAAGCGGCAAACCATCGGAGGAATCATTCACACTGCTGCTGAGAATGATCTATAGAGCTGTGACATACCTACTTAGCGCCCAGCCCTGAAGCCACAGTCTGAAGCCAATTCTGATTTTTGAGGCAAGTATCGTATGAGTAAGCACCGGTCCCTCAGGTGCAGTGCTTCCTCAACTCCACTTGATTTCCAAAGGAGGAATTCAGCCCTGACTAACTTACCTTGCGAAGGAATGAACGACTGAAACGGCTTGCCACCGCACATGTTTTTAATAGCTTTATTTAGTCTAGAAGCAGAGGTGGACAGAATTAAAGGGACCGTCGAAAGGTAGGCAGTCATGTTTATAACGCTGAAATCTGTGTGTCGTACATCATCGCTTCAGACAGCCCAAACTACTTGTATCCCTGCTAGAACACCTTTTTCCCACGTACTCCTTTGAGAACAGAAAAGCAGACGGCTGAGAAAAGCTAAAGTGAGACTTTCTGCTCAAAGCAAAAAAGCCTGGAAATGCACTTAGTACTGGATTTCACTTCCTCCTCTTCACAAATGTTTAAATATACTGTGCTGTTGCACAGCTGTTCTCAGCAGGCATAGCATGTTCCTGTTTGCAGCAAAGATGGCTACACAGATAAAATCTCGAGCCATAAAAATCTGAGTAAAACCAACTGGATCAATATTTGAGAACTATGTTATATAAAAAGAAGAACTTAAGATGTTCAGAACTAAATTCTCAGGCATTCCTGTGCAATAGTCACTTCTTAAATTCAGAACCTTAAAACAATTAAAAGCACAACAGATGAGGAACGTGGGACTAACATCACAAGGCAAACGCTCCGACTACCACGGAACGGTTAGAATTTGTAAATCCGCAACTTGTAATTGATTAACTAGAATATTTACTGTGAGTGACGATGGAGGTTTGAAAAATATACCTGTAGCCATGACAGTGTCATCCTTCCCCTGGGTAAAGACTACGATTCGTTGCCTTTTCGTGTTCACCTTTGGCAGGGCTTGTGTCTTGCGGGCTATCTCCTTAATGTCTTCCGTCTGTTAACAGCGAGAAAGAAAATTCTTGTTACCAGCACACCAGAGCGGCGAGAGATTAGAACTTTATTAGCAGATCAGAGAATTATTTTCTTACGGCTAGGTAGAAAACAGTTTATTGCCAGCAGAGGAAGATTTTTAAAAGGAGGAATACTTCACTCTCCTAAGGGTTTATGTAGTACTATGAGACCATTGTTTTTAATCTTGATAATGATAGTTCAGCTATACCAATTGCTGCAAAACTAACAAAGGAATTACAGAGCATTTCCTAATGAGCAATTAGTGGTTTTCTTTGCTGCTGACTGGATTCTAACCTTACCTATCATAAAATTAGAAATAAAATTGGTAAGAGAATACTTTGGATAAACTCTGGGCCTGATTTTCATCCGATTCAGCCAGGTTTTATAATACTATAATCCCTCTGATTTCAGCAGGATTACAAATACTGTTCTTCTAACTGCCCTGCAGCACCTGATGTCAGCAGTAAGCTGCCCGCACCGCGCACCCCGTGGCGGGTGCGGAGCCCAGGCGAGTGCGCGCCGTGCTCACCACCCTCCATGCCACCACGCAGGGAAGCCAAGGCTGGCAGGCACGTTCAGTGGGGCACAGAACATCCCCGCTCTTCTGAAGTAAGGCTAGGTGGCAAAAACGTCCGGCACCTTTGCTTTAAAGGGGCTCTGTCCGTGCACCGTGGCGCACGTAGCTAGGAACAGAGACACCGGCACGCTGAGCCAAGCCTCCCATCCACCCAATGTCTCTGACAGCAACAAGTCGGAACTGTTTTAACTTGATGCATGACACTCTAGCGGCCCAACTCGTCACGGGAATGTTATCCTCTCTGTTCTCATAGTTGCCCCGTGATCTGGAATGCAAGGACTTCGATTTCTAATTTCCCAAAGTTTTCAATTTAATCTAAATATAGGTATTTCTGTTATTTGTATCAGCATCAAATCCTCTTATAATGCTATGTGGGAAGCTTTTGTTCTCAGATTCATCTCAAGTCAGTAAGTTCTACAGATTTGGCATTTATAAACCTATTTCTTGCCATCATTTATAATTTTCTGTTTTTTCTTTTTTTTAACATTAGCAAAGTAAGGAAGACTGCAATTATTCTCTGTGCTACTTACTATGTCCCACTCTATTCATACCTGTGTTAAATAACATCACACTTTTTTTCCCCAGTTTGCTTTTGTGTACAAGCAACTGTAACGAAACATAGCTGATTTGGTGAGGGCGTAGCACTGAATGTATGAAAACATAACAATGTTTTCTGCATCGTTTTGTGTCCTGCTCATTATGAATCCCAACTCATTTTTTAACACAATTGCATAATGAATAGAGTTCATTTATAAAGCTGTCCAGAGTGGTTTCAAGTCATTTACCAGAGCTGTTACGATTAGTTTATATTACTAATAAATTGATTTTTACCTTCTGACATCAGCATATAGTGTTAGTGTGAAACCCAGGTACAACATGTGCCATTTTGACTGCAGCTGCCAATTTTAACGAGATTGATTATTTTGCATCAGCAGGTCAGTTAAGCACTTCAAGAACTATAATCTGCACACCATTCAGTCCTGGTTACTTACTCATTTTTGATAATTTTGTGGATCTTCAAGCACTTCACCCTTCTTATGGACAGAGAATATGCCTGAGCTGTGTATTTACCAGTATCAATCTATGTGAACATTATCTAGCTCTTTTGCAACACTCTCTAGCCTCCCTTTAAATTTTCCCCCTCCCCCCCAGTGCTGGCAGTCAGTGAGCCCCTTGATTTATGCACATTTGCTAAACATGAAGATAATTTCCCCTTACTTATTGGTCTCTTTACCTCTTTCTAAAATTCTCTCACACTTTTTTTTCCCATATATTATACTCCCATTCGTGATATTTCTTCCTTCCTCCTGCTCAGTCTGTTACTACAGCTTCTAGACCGCAACACCTTCCACCAGGGAAGGAAGAGAAGAACCCTGAACCCCTCTGTATGGACTGAGGACAGCGAACAGGGGCCATCTCACCCCTAATTCTCAAAAGGTGAGGAGTCCCTTAAAGATGCTTGAGGAAAAAAAAAAATGTAATTGCTGCTCTTCTCTTTGGAAATCATTATTATTATAATTTTTTTTTTAAGTATTTGTGAATAGCAGGTATCAGCTGGTGGCACAAGCTGTTGAGCACGGGATGGATGGAGAATTACAGCCCTCCAGCTCGCTAATATGTAGGCTTCTGAAGGTTAACCTAAATTCTGAACTATTTCAGGCCTTGATAATTAAAAGATCCATGAACTAGAAAATGCAATAAAGCATCGTGGAGATCAAAGGAAACAGCAGTGAGGTGTTTAGTTTTTGCTAAGTAGGAAGTGGCTACTAGTGACTTTATTAAGCACATTTACAGTGGAGCAAAGCCCGCACCGAAATCAAAGAGCTTGAAGATATTTGTGCAATGTATTCACATGCACTTTGAATTTTAAAAGGAAAACGAGGCTGTTATAATAGGAGAAAATGGCACAATCAAGAGATGATTTCTTCAGTTTAAGGAAGAATAAAGACAAACTTATATGAGGGAAAGAGGACCCTGAGGGAAAAGATGAGTAAAGAATGGTGGTAAAGGATGAAATAGTGAAAGAAGGTAAAAAGTACATATGTTTTCAGAAAGAACTGAATATATAATGAGCATGTAAGAGTAGAAGGAAGGTATTTAGAGGGAAAAAGGCAATTTTTTATAAAGCAGAAATTTCAAAACAGAGTGATTTGGAGACTCATGTCTGATTGTGCAGGCTTTAAAAGTAACTGAAGAGCATCTTCTGTGAGAATTAACTTGGCCATTTTTAGCCAAAATCACTTTCTAGACTAAAATTACTCAAAAGAAGAGAATAAAATAGAGCCTTATCTAGCAGAGGAGCTGCAACCTTAGCGTTGAGGAGGCTTTAACCTTTCCACAATATATCTCCCCACCTTACCATCACGTTGTGTTTTGATGGTACAACTGTGACATTTTAAAATATGGCAATATTTATGTAAATAAACGCTAGTATGTAAACATTTACAGCTTAAGATCACAGAGGAACTATGGCCCTCATTTCATTGTCAGGCAAATATCATGAAATGTTGTCACCTCCTATTTCTGTTCAGAATATACATAGTATTTTCAAATAGCCGTAATGAGTAAGATTTGTTTTGTGCTGACTCGTACTTGCACACTTACTGAGACTTTCCTACACATCCTGTATCTACAGACATGGCTGAATGTACCAGTTTGTGGTCCTAAAGCCTCTGTAACATGTCCCAAATTCACAGGATGCTCACACATACCCAATTATGTACTTAAGTCTGATTTACCAAAGCCGGCATATGAATCTCACAAAAGCATGATTTGCCTATTGATGCTGCACCTGAAAAACCTTGCCTGTGGCATTCATTCCAGCAGGTGTAAAGAGCAAGAGGTACCTGAAAAACTGCATACAAACAAAACTGCATACAAATAAAACTGCTACTCAAACTATGCCGCTGAATCTTTGCCTCCACACAGGTATGCAACAGCTGGGACAACTGCAGCCCTGACCTAAACAAGCACAAATCCACTGAAAACAGCCGACCTCTGCACTGCACCTCGTTAACTTCAAGACCCAAATCTGGCCCAGGGTACCAAAACTCTGCGATCTGGTTCCCCAACCAATACCTACTTAGGAGAAGACCTCTGCCTCCAACAGGAAAAATTATTTTGCGTGGCAGCTGCTGCTAACCCCTTAGATACCTGCTGTCCCGTTACCTTCATCACACCGCTTGGGCTGGCAGACAGAATCAAACCCTAAGTTTTATGTTGACAGAGGATTTTGTTTGCCTAATTCCTACGTGGAACAAACAGTGAGTCGCCATTTTGTAAAAATAAAACCCCATAAACCTTTGTCCTGGCAATTTTGTTGTTTGAAGCATATTACAAACACCCAGTTAAACCTGTAAAAACAGTAAAAACCAGACAACTGTTCTACCACTTCAAGGGGAACCCAGTCCAAGGGCTTCCCCGGGATAAAAACTGTGACTATTATAATGGATTACTGAGACAACTGCAACATACAATTAGGATGAAGCACTGCTTTCACAGACACTGAATTTACTATTTAATTAATGGTTTTAAAATGTCATGGAACATGAAATTCACAAAAAAGAAAACACCAACGCACTCCAGGAAGAGACTGCATCAGAAGTAATGTTCTACTTCTGATTATTACAGGTAAGCGTTGGTCAGGAGATAAAATGAAGAAAATAATGGTCTTCAAATATCACGATTGATTTTACAAAAATACCTTGTATTTCAGTAAAGTACAATGGAAAACTGACTCCTGGCAAGGTGAACCACAAAAATAAAAATTCCTTCGAATGTGGTTTCTCCTACAAACTAAAAACCCAGGTTCATGTCACGGAAGTGTGTTCTTTCTATGACAAGATTTTATTTCTTCAGCAAAGGTGTATTTTTTCATGACGTTGACTTGACTTATTTTTTTTTTTTTACCTTCCCCCAGAAATTGTTTCAGATATACTTAAGTCTGTCCATGTTTAAAAGATGCATCTAGTCCACATATACTGGGAAGGTAGACAAGCAGATGATTAAAGTAAAAAAAAGAAAAAAAAAAAAAGAGAAAAAAAAAGCAGATAGTCACAATTGATTCTCTACGCTAAAAGATTTCTGATTATTTTTGTTAAAAAATAAAATTCTTTCCAGGCTGTGATTCAAATTCAGCTACCAGCAACTTTTCATCACTTCCAGGATAAATATACTCTTGATTTGTGCCCTGGTCACTCGAGTCCTTTCTTTTCCTCTTCCATGTTTTGCCAGTTTTCTCTTCTCAATATAAATCACAAAATCAATTATACAAGCTCTGAGAATTGCTGGGAATTTTTCTTGTTTTTAATTGAAAGGCTAATTGAAGCTCTAAGTTTTTTCATAAGATTATTAGTAGCGTGATTTTTTTTTTTTTTATGCTTCCACAGCACAATGGGAAAACAAGACTGTGGCCACTTATCAAGTTTTACACATCTCTGTCAGTAAACTTGACATGGGAGTTGTTGCCAAGCAAGGGGATAATAAGAGATAAGATCATAATCATTGTGCACTTTACTGATATGCTGTAATCAAATGTGGCAGATTTAGGATGTTCAGAAGGAACTGTGCTAAAACCTCTAAGCAAGCACTAATGGAAAGGTTAATATGATGGTAGTTAGCAGACACCAGCAAAAGCAGTTTGTCACTAGAGCTGAATTTAAACCAGGCACATTCAAAGTCTGTAGCTCAAGGGGGCAATAAAAATATAGAATGGGTAGACTTAATACACTACTTCCTTTCTTTTTTATTGTCTAGCTACCAGAGGGTACCAATAATTTGTTATGCTTCATATTATATTTGGAGGCATCTATGAAATCCATTCATTTGATAGAATAAACTCAAAGTGTATTTTTATGCTAACAATACAGATTATACAAATGAAAATTGACAGTGATAAAAAGTCTGGATTTCCACAAAGCAGCCACATGAGTTTGGGAAACATAAAATGAAATGGGACAGCCCACAGTTTTAATATCTAAACCACTGATGGCATTGATGTACCTGCTGGTGTACGGTTCTAAAGAAATCTAAATTGTAGAACAAAAGCTGTCAGTCTTTTCCTATTTTTTTTTTTTTGTTTCCCCCCCTGCCACGTGCAACCACCCACACACAAAAGTGGCACGTTCTTACAGCGATGAGGTTTGAATTGCGCGGCTTCTATTATTTATTCAAAATAGGTGTTGAGCAGTCAAAGTCCTATCTATTCTTATACGCCGCAAACAAATCAATTACGGTGGGTCTTATTCCTGCGGAAAAAAACAACCATGTAAAACGCTTCATGTGTGTGCAGTTCTGCAATTCAGATTTCAGTAAGATCACTTACTCTCTGCAAAATTAGCACCACCATTGTCACATTAATTATAGTATTTAAAAGCTGCCTATTTGAATCCAGCATTAGAGACCAATAGCTGATAGCTCTCCAGATGAAGTTATCCCAGTGCAGCCAATGGGAGATGCTATTCAAACAAATACCTCCAGAAGACGAAATCAAAAGCTCTGAAAAATCACTGCAAAATCAACAGCGTTTACTTCAAGAAAGTAGAGGATCATACATTTTTAGAGCACAGATGGAAAACACCAACTCCAATATGTTTTGAAACACAAATTCCACGCCACCCCTTCTAAAAGAAGCTGTTCGTAGCGGCGCGGTTTACATTAATCAGTACCTAACAATTTTATATACAACCTTGCTAAAATTCATTTGCATAACGATAATCCGCATATGGCAGGGTTTAAGTTCCTTAAGCGGTGTTCTATTTCACTATTTAGTCTTGCTTCGCCACTGCTTCGGCAGCGAATCCTTACGGAGTGTAATGCAGCTAATGAGGTAGCTTTTTAACTGAACAAACTGACAGGTCCCATATCTGCAGAGGCAGCTTGAAACCGTGCCCAACCTCTCGGCTTCCCAAGAGGCTTTTCAAAATTCAATAAATAACATCTGTAGGCGATGTTGGGTGCAGACCTAGCAGAGTGCGTCATAACACTGAGCTGGCAGAACAAAGAAACCATGACGACTGCCAAGTTTCCATGGCAACCGCTGCGAGGCTTGGAGAGTATAATAGCACATCAATCATTGTCCAAAAGAACTTCATTATCAGCAAGAAAAAAACCCTTTAGGATCTGTTTAGTGTGCAATTGTGGGTTAACTCACCTCAAAGCCTTGCTCTCTAGCAAAAGTGGCAGCTTCCTGAAATAATAAAAAAAGAACAGTTAATTATAAAGTGCTAGATAATGAAGAAATAACACATTTTGAAACTCATTCAGCCAGTTTTCCTTTTACACAATTATCTCAATATACCCATATACAGTTGTTCCATTCTGATAGTCGCACCAAACGCTTCCCCCTCCTTCCCTCAAGCCCAGCAACAGTACAAAGTCAACACATTTCACAAGTTCAAATAAGGAAGGTACAGTATGTTTTTTTCCAGGCAAGGAAAGTTACTTCTGGAGATAGGACTCCGACTAGGAAACCACTACTTCATATCCAAATATCCCTCAGACATATTTTTAACCGAAACCGTATCGTAGCTCCATGTACGTATGGCGCTTCATGGGACGCAGGTTAGCGAGCCATTTAAAAAAAAACATTTTGTCATCTACAGCGCGTTAGAAAAACAGGATCACAAAATGTGTTCGAACCCTTGTGGTGGAATCAGATGAGCGTTTTCAAATACTCTGATGTCTTAATCACTGCTTTAGGCAATTTAACTATGTTCTTTTCCTCAAAGAACAGAGGAAACATCAGGGTATCAGAATGTCCTCATTTCCTATTTATATTAATCGGAGCAATTAAAATCTGTTTTGAAATAAAAGCAAGGAGACAGAAGACAATAGCAATGTTTCCCCCCTACTCGCCGTCTAACCTTAACACTGCAAATATGGCAGAAAACCCTCAAAGTCTTCATGGCTTAACTCACATTCTTTGCCAAGTGACATTAATAGAAGGGTAAGTCTGGAGCCCAAACGGTGAGTTGATCCAGCTAAACAAAACCAACCACCGTGCCAAACCATGCAAGCTGGGTGTCCCTACGACAGCCTGCAGAAAAATACGTACACGTGGACCTACACGATCTGCCAGTCTGGGGGCAACCGAGGAATCTGAAGTGGGTACAATTGATTATAACAACAGTAAGTTGAGGTTAATAAAATGTGATAAGCTGAAAAGCACAACTCCTCAGGCTGCTTCGCCACAGAAACATAAGGCTGGCCGGGTTAGCCTTAGCTGATGTTGACAGAAAAACTGAATCATGGTCCTGACAATTGGGTGCGGGCAAGGTTAGCCACTTTGACAATTTACTTACAATTGAATTCCTTCTTGTACATCACACAGTCAATGACATTTGCTAGCCTGGCTGTCAAGAAGGAGCGTAGGGTTCAAAGATATCATGCAGTGTTTTCCTAAACCAGCATGTGATTAACAAAGCCGACGCTCGTCTGAAAAAAGGAGCCTGCAAGTTTCCACTCTGAAGTGATGCGCTTACAATGGACTGCAACACAATCGAGGGAGCCTCAAACGGGACCGGGCCACTGAAAAGAACCCAACCCAACCCCAAAATAAGAGAAATAAGGGAGCAATAAAGGGGCAGAGAATAAGACGACGGACTAAAATTTACATAGCGTAGCTAGATTAGTTCTTTAACCTCAGGGTTTGGGTCATGCAAAGTCAGAAGTTACACTGATCCATCCTAAGTGGATTTATTTCATGTCCCAATGCAGCAGGACATTAACATCTGTGCTAAACTATTGTTTGGCCAGAAAACTGGACACCAAGAACATGAAATAAAAACTCTTCCACGGTTAAGTCGTGTTTCCTTACATGGGAGACTTTCAAGAGAATTAATCTTAATTTTCTGTACTGGAGCACCCATGCATTGCACATGTGGTTTGAAAGACCCGGCCCTTCCACAAGAAAGGATAAATGACTGCACATTTGTTAAAAAGTATCTCATCTTTGGATTTTCCTGTCAGAACGTCATCTTTTAGCCTGGTCTGCTGCCCGGCTACATGAATAATGGTCGCTAGTGTACAATCATAGATTTTCCTGCAGTTGACCTCTAATCTAAGGGTGTCTGAATGCGCCGAAGAACAACAGCAATCTTAATTTTCTCCTCTCCCATCAACCGAACCTCCCAGTAACTCCCAAGCAGCTTCTCTCCGTAAGGATTGTGCCCCTCCAGCCCCCTAGGAACCAGCCTCTCTCAGCATCACATCCCTCTAAGAATTAAGGCCCTTCCAGTAAAAAAGATAATAAAGCTCCAAACGCATGTTTGGAGACTACGGTTTGGTGTTTGCAAAATGGTGAGAAATGTGAGAGGCTGGCCCTGAACGCCAGGGACAGTTCAAAGTAAATTAACCAGATAAAAGCGATGAGAACCTTTTAGTATCTATTCACAATAACAGTGAGAACAGGAAACAAGCAGAACCCATCTGTGCAGCCCTAGGGCACCTCACACTGAGCTTCAACGTCTCTAATAAAGTAGTCAGGTTAAAATCTAAGTGGCTGGAACATGTGGGGACTGCTAGGGTTACAGCGCCGGCCAGGGCGTTCCCCGATGCAGGTGATCATCAGTATGATAATCACTATATTTACAGGCTTTCCATTTTATATCTGACATTGGAAATCACGAAGAAGGAGGGATTAAGGAAATAAACAACCTACACAGAAGCTTTACCGCTCCCCAGAGAATGCAGCATTTTCATTCATGCGTGACATGCGACAACAGCAAAGCAAAACAGCGACAGAACAGGATTTTCTTAGGAGGCTTCATTTCAGGAATTCTTCCAGTTTTGATAAACTTTAGACATTATTCATTCATTACTCCAACTCAGAATTTTCATTATTGTCTACAAGAGAATATATTGCATAAAACCCTCTCTCCCACCTTTTTACTCTTTCATACTAAAGATATTAAAAACTCACGGTCCTTTTTCTATATAGTCTTTTTACTAACTGCAACAGTGAATTTAAGGCCGTACCACCTGAAGTAGAAATGGGGTTTGATTTTGGTTCTAAACCCTTATTTGGCTCACGCAGTTTGGCAAAGGGAACACCTAAGTACAGTCATGCTGAAAAATCCCTGTGCGCAGCGTTACTTAATGGGAGTAACACCATGTCACCGAAGTTAACACACACCCTCTCTTTGCACAACAGTGAGCAGTTTACACAGGAAAGCGAGATAAATTAAAGAGAGAACAATAAAAGAAGACAACTTCTGCTAGTGCTGGCCTTGCTCTGTTGTTAGAACTCGCTCGCTAGCTGAAATCTATTGCCATTCTTGCACGTATTTTATTGCTGCCGGAGCCCCAGCATTTAGTAAATGGAGCTGTTTATAATCTACACTGGGGCTAATTATAACAGGTCTTGTTAAAATTCTGGGTCCTTTTATCTCCATCGATACAAACTATTTGCTTAGAAGTAAACAGAATCACACCCTCCAAACACAGAATCTATTCGCATCTACATTCCTAGGAGTATTTGTTAGCCCCCTGTGCTAAAAAGAATTTTATGATTATAGTTAAGATGGCTCAACTTCAGTAATTGTACGTTCCCTTTGCCACAGCACACAGAAGGCACACTATATATTAAATGTTCTTGACACATCCAAATATTTTTTTTGTTGATTCCAAGGTTTTATGATGACTTGATCAAATTACAGCCAAAATGGTAACAACATACATGTTGGGTTAAAATTAATTCATGTAGGCCATCATAAAACTCACGCGGTCGCATTAAACAGCATTTAAACCCACATATTGCCGAAATTAACTGACAAAGACTGTTTCAAAAGCACTGCCAACAGTATTATCTACAATACGTATTTTAACGGTTACACAGAAAAAAGGAGCACTGTAAACTAGATTTGCATTTCATTGCTGAAATCAACATTATCTCATAAAGAAATGATAAAACAGCAGGACAGCAATGATACCCTTGCACACTTAATGCATTTCCCGTAATTACACAAGAAAGCAAATGCAGGGGACACTGCAGCTAATCCCTCCCCTGCCATCCTCCTTGGTAGAGGAAACATCGCATGGAATAACCTAAACTCACATATTGCAGTACTACCCTCTGCAGCTCTCTCTAATGCTATGTTTTGCCTTAGGGGAGAAAAAAAAACCAAACCAAACCCACAACAAACCTCCACCTCCCACCCCCCCACTGGATGCAATCCATTTTTTTAAATTGAGAGATTACTGGCAGGTTTGTGGGGAGTTTCTATTGCAACAGCTGTAAACTTGCTGACCTACCTACCCAAAAGAAGCCCACACCAAGCCCTATTCACATTTTCAGGGGTATCACCCCCTTCCCGTGTGTAACCGCCCCGTGCTGCCGGTGCAGCCCGGCCGGCAAGGCACTGTGAGCTCAGCCCGGCACGCATGGGCAGCCGTGCTGGAAGGTCCCTGGGGCACAATGCGGTGCAGAGCGCCAAACGTCAGCAAGGAACAAACCGGCCAGCTTGAGGGGACCCACTCAGTGAGCAGCAGTAAACGCCCACTTAGGGTCCACATTTGGTAGAACCATTCCTACTGGTGCCAGCCATGCCTGATTATAACTTGAATAGCACTTCCACCACTGTACCTTACAAGACTTTTTAAACTGCTAAAATCTTCTAAAAATCAATCTGAAACATTTCCTTCCTTTCACACATTTCAGAAGTATGAGTTGTGAGTTTTCTTCCATATACACTGTTTCCCTGAACACATTAAAGTCTACAGTTATCTCACTCATAACTCCCTTTTTCTTTGGTATCATCACCCACTGCTATCCATCCCTCTCCTGAGCTCATCTCCAGTCCTGGCACAGCCTGGTGTTCTTTGTATCTTCTCTGGCTTTTCTACAGATTTTCTTGTTTGCAGCGGCAACAGTTAGTTTCACTAATCTTCTCTAGCAGTAAACCCCTGCTGTCCAAGTGAAATGAGTGACAACAAAGTCAAGTAAGCAAATAGGGAAAGAGAGAAGACACTCTTCTAAGTGATGCACACTGATATCTACAACTTCGTTCTGTAGAATGACTCAAATAATCAAAGTTTTTAATATTGTTTTATATTGGCAATCTCCTTCCTCAGAGTTGTATTCCTGAAACAGGCATTTTTAGGTAATTCCCTAAAGGACAGTATACTTTTAAAACTTTTAAAAACAAAACAAAACAACCACAATCAATCAAAAATGCATGTATGATTTGTCTCACTGCACTATAGAGCCATGAAAGCCTTTTGCTTTATTATAATATAATTATTAACACTCGTAGCTCAGCTTTCCTTAGGCAGGTACACCTGTCCTTCCTACCTGCCTGTCCTTCCTGCCATCTTTCCCTTTCCCCGACAAAGAGCCTCCCTATAAAATTCTGTGCTTTCAGAGCTATATACTCCATAAGCACGAGAGTACCAGAACCGCTGACGTCAGCAGTTGCTGTTGTGCCCAGCAGTTCTGCATATGGGCCAATAAAAGACACATTTTGCTAAAATTTCCCTCCTGTTTTGTCAGAAGGTAAGTCACGCCAAATGACTTACCAAGATGGCCACGTGCCCTTCTTTTGGTATTTCCTTCAAAAACCACTGGTCACACTGCGGCAGCTAAGGTCGTGTTTAAGCAGTGGGGCTAGTGAGCTGCGCCATGCCGTGCTTTCCACTCTTCCAGCTCCAGGCCAGCTTACACTAAATATGACCCTGGAAATGCAGCTTAAGGCACAGACAGGACGATGGATTTTCAACCCCTGCCTTTGCATTAAGACAAAGAAGTCATACATACCCCCACTGAGTTCATGACACAGTCAGTGGGGTGTTCTTATACCCAATTCACGTATTTCATGCAGCCCACAAGCACACAGCAATACGCTCTGTCTTTATACCGCTCTTTCCTGCCTATGCTACATGAAGCCCAACTCGGTTACACCCGATTTTATTGCCTGTCCTGGCTTAAGTGAGAAAATAAGAGATGCCCATATATACACGCACACGTACGTAACAGCAGACCCACAGTTCCCAACATGACAAACTAACAGCACGTGAGAACTATGACTACTTTCACGCTGTGCAAATAGGGGTGATGTCAAAGCTGTGGTAATGACAATCACGACCTACCGAAGAGACCAGAGGTAGATGCTGCTGGAGATGACCCGATGATCAGTTGAAAACATGATTCCAACAAATGGCCACTTTTATTCTGTTATTTAAAATGAATGGATGCAAAGCCTACAGGACATAGTTCCAGCTGGATCACTTAACCTTTAGGGGCAACAGTACATTTATTGTGGTTAGCGGTAAGATACATATGTTCCTCTTCAATTCAGCGCTAAAGAGTTATTAACGGTTACTCAAACCACTGTAGTTTGTCCCATCCAGCCTTTTATGTCATTGCAGCCTGATTTAGACAGGCATTACTGTAAGGTCAATTATTACTACATTTCACTGTGTAAAAGCAATACAAGCTCATATGCCTTTATTAAAAAATGGCCATTTATAAAGACATTCAGGGCTCAGGAAGCCAAAGTGATTTTATCCTTCCTCTTCTTGCCTTTCTCTCAACCAGAGATAGTTGCTTTCACATGGGTCGTACGAGAGTTTGAGAAACAGGAGTCAAAAGAACCACCAGCAAATTTTCTGAAACAAATGTCTATCTGCTGAAACTCTGCTACAGCAGACAAAGTTGGAGCTATGCTTGGACACGTGTCACACGGCTGTAATGCTTCAATATTATTTCCCTTTGACAAGCACAGAAGACTAATCCTTGATTCGGTCAGCAGCGCACACCTGTTCACATTCCGGAGATCAATAAAAGCGGGCACAGAACGGACAGGCCTTGCAAACAGCTTGAGAATCAACATCCAGAATCAGCAGCATCTGAGCAAGTATCTACCCCTTGCTGGTTATTACTGAAGAAAACACAGCTGGCATCAATTGGATGGGCAGATTATCATAAGGGAACAGAGAGGTGTTTTCTTCCCTCTTTCGTTTTCCCATGAGCAGTGCCAGACCTCAAAATTGCTTTTCTTCATAAAGGATAGCAAGAGTTCGTATCACATCCTAAAATATTATTTCAGCTTGCTCCAGGAGTACTAAAGATACTGATAAATGTATCGACACTGCCTTCACCCAGTAGGTGAAAATAGAAAATAATAATAATCAGTTCAAGTGAATAATCAGAACAAGTATAAATACCATATGGGGTTAAAGTTGTAACGTTCAGAAGGGGTTCTGGCAGAGCACCAGAGGGTTTTGTCTGAAAAAGCCTAGTGTGAAAAGAATTGAGAAATAAATGTGTTTCCTGTTCTGCTTGGGTACACCCTGGACCGTCTGTATCACGTACAATTCATTAATATTCAAGTTATTTATTCTCCTATTCAGGTTATTACCAGAATTATAGTTCCTGCTAGAATCTTCTATGGAAAAAATCACCCTGAGTCAGAGCTTAATGCCATTACAGGGTCTGCAACAGCTGCGGCAGTGATATGCCTCTGAGCCATTTTGAAATTTTATGATGGATAAAGCGCTATTACTTATATCTCTAGCTTACATCCTTACCTAAAGAACTGAACTACCTATGATTCTGTATGGGTGGCTCTCCTCACATATCATAAGCATCAAATGAGTGAACGACACTTCCTTACACCACCTCTCTACAAAACTGAGTCCGTCTCGACCTTAAAAATAGATGCATCACGTTCAGAAGAGAGGGAGAGGACGACCCTTTCCTTAATCATCACTGAATCAGAACGTCATAAAAATGAAAACAAAGATCTTAAAATTAATTTAATAGCTAGAAGATAAGAGCTTTATACAGATATAAAAATAAAAGATGTGTGGGCTCTTTTGAAGTCTTTAATACAGCTCTTAGTATGCTCTTAGTGCTAACTTTCTGGCTGAAGGACGACAAACAGAAATAAAAGATTGCCTCATTTTCAACAAGGCCTTCTATGATTGCAACCACTCAGACCAGCCTCAAATCACTGACAAGATAGTCTCATCTAGCAATTTCAGATGGGGAGAATAATCAGATACTGTGCTAGAAGCGCTGGGATCCAGCAGGACTTGTCTCTAGTCCAGCTGAAAGGGTAACACATTTTTAGTGGTGAAATTGAGTTGTTTTATATACTTTGTTTGGTATGATGTCATGCGCAGCCATTGAGAATTACAACTAAGGCTGTGGTAGGGGAACCCTGTAAAGAGCAATCATCGCCTAACACTCCTTGTGTGCTAGGCTTGCACTGATTGTTAACTCCAGCAAGGAAATAAAACGGCTTACTGCGGCCTCTGGCAGTACCACTAACTTTTTAACTGATCTTACTACTACACTTTTTACCCTTTCCATGAAGTTTGAACTCAGCTGACTTAAAGATTCTTATCAGAGTTTGTTGTGCTGTTGAATGCTAATTCAATGATGTGTTTATCTGTGTCCAAGATAGGAACATTCAAGAAGATTTTTTTCTGGTATTTTCAGTTTTAGCTACTGCAGCTAATTTATGGAAGGAAAAACCTAGTTCTCAGTCTCTGCTAGTGGCTCTCTCTCTGAACATGGTCATTGCATGGAAAACCAAATTTTCAACTTGCCAACTGTGGTTAGGTCAGTGTGGTCCTGACTGTAGAACACGAGCTCCAATTCCAGATGTGACTAAGGCACTGTTTATCACCTTGGACAAGTTGCTAATTTCTTGCGTGATTTTTTTTCGAATCTATATAAGTTACATGCTTCTGACCATTAAGTGTTTGAGCACGAGTGTTCCTTGGTATATTTGCTCCTTATCTAAGGGAAGCCAACCTGAACCTGGGATGGACTAAGACAGAGTAGAGACTGAGAGAAAAGTCAAGTAATGAAATTAGAGGGATCACAGTTTGCAACACATTTGAAAGAGGCATTACAAAAAAAATCACAAAGTGGTTGAGGTTGGAAAGGGTCTCAGAACTTCATCTAGTCCAACCCCACTCCTCAAGTGGGGTCAGCTAAGGCAGGCTCCCCAGGACCGTTGGGCTTTGTGTATCTCTAAGGCTGGAAACTCCACTGCCTCCCTGGGAATTCTGTTCCAGCGTTTCACCACCCTCACAGGAAAGGCTTTTTCTTATGTTTAAGTGGAATTTCCTGTGGTTGCATTTGTACTTGTTGCCTCTTGTCCTGTGCCTGGCCACTCCTGTGAAGAGCCTGGCTCCATCTTGTTTACCACCTCTCTTTAAGCATTTGTATTTGTTGGCAAGATCTCCCCGAGCCTCCTCCTCTGGAAGGCGCTCAGTTGTCTCACACAAAAGATGCTCCAAACCCTCAGCCATCTTCATGGCCCTTCACTGGTATCACCCCAGTAAATCTAGGTCTTTCTCATGCTGGGGAGCCCACAGCTAGGCCCAGCACTCCAGAGCCATCTCATCAGTTCTGAGTAGGGGAAAGGATCACAGCCCTCCACCGGCCAGCAGTGCTCTTCCCTAACGCAGCCCAGAATGCTGTCAGCCTTCTCTGCTGCGAGGGCATGGTGCTGGCTGGAATCCATTCTTTTTTCCACTGGGATCCTGAGGTCATCTTCCACAAAGCTGCTTTCCACCCAGCTGGTTCCCAGCCTGTCCTGGGACCAACATTCCTCCCCAGGTAAGAGGACTGTCCCTTCTCATTTGCTGGACTTCCCAAGATTCCCATCGGCCAATTTCTCCAGACTGTCAAGATCTCTGAAATTTGGTATTATACTTTGCATTAAGATAGCAGCTACTGACTGCAGGCATGGGATAAAATCCATGCCAAGGTTAGGCAGACCGGGGAAGAATCTTTCAAAGACTTACTGATATATACAGGAAAGTCAGATGACCGTTAGGATGGAAAAGAAACACCTAAAGAAACCAAGCCACTAGCCACAGCCACACAGCAGGTGAGGATAGTCGTGAACTACAAATGAACTGGAACAAGCGGCTCTGACAAATTAGCAGTATCTCTCAGAGACTTGGAAGGCTCCTCCACCCAGCTTCAGCGGGCCCAAGCACTGCTAGAATCAGCACAGCACACTGAGGATGAAGAATACATGGAAGCTCACTAATGTCTTGACCACTGAACTTCACCTAAATATTTCACGTAGGTTATAATATGTTTGGCAGAAGATATTCACATTATCTATAACCAACTGCTTCATGCATTCAAATCACTCTCGTTCTGTTATAATTGCTTTTTTCTTTAAAAATTGGCTCAGGCAAAAAGATCATGACTATCCTACTGGTTGGTTTTGTAACTACATTTTCATGCAGGGAAGTTAAATTTTTCAAGAAGTGGGGTTCAGAAATCCTATGACAGAAAGCAAACCATAAGCCTTCTCAGCACTACTTTCTACTTTTAAGACACCACACTCATCAAAAAAAAGGAAAACGATAAAGAGTAAGATGCCAAAAAGAATATAAAATGATGTATGAATATGCATGAATTCCTACAGAAAAAAAATGCAAGATTAAATGATGTAATTATGGAAAATTGCATTCCTGCATCAAAGATAGGTAATCTTTCATCTAATACATAACAACATAATTATGACAACAACTTATTTATTAAAAGTGCCATGCATTATTACGTGGATAACTGTGTGCAAGCCCCTTTCTTTCAGTGGGATCATTTACTCTAAGGGGCACTGGATAGGTAGCAGTAATACTGATAAGAAGCTGAATCCGGCATTTGCCCGCCCTGTTATATCAACTTTATGTACACACACACACATATATATATATTATATGCACACACACAAGACCTTCCCAAATGCATACATCGCTCCTGACAAAACAAAGGTGATCTCCCTCTCTGAAACCTTCTGTATTTCCACCTTCTACACGCACCCAGCTCTCCAAACCCTTCCTGGTTACACCAGCGGTTTTCACAAGCATTTTAAATCTCTAGACCACCATCTAGGGAAAAAACCTCACATGCCTGCAAAAGAATCACAGCCACTAAAACACCACAACTTAATGGCATGTTTAAGTTTTCTGAGCACTTTTAGGTTATGAAGACCTACAGCTATTGCTTGAAATACACTGGTCACATCACAATTCACCTCCAACAGTACTGATGTATCTTTTTGTTACTATGAAGTAACTTTACCCTATTAATATAGTTGCAATGAACTATTATCTATCCTCTCTTGAAATATCATTTGATACATTCACTAGTTATAAAATATTAAAGCACAAATACATTTTTCTTACGGTGTCATGACTGAGGTTGTTACACCATTTGCTATATCCTATTGCTCTTCAGTTTGTAAATTCACACAGCTAACTTTTAAAGCCAAGCTGAAAAGTGAAATCTGGACTTGGTCCACACAGAAGACAGATGAAAAATTTGGTCTATGTCTGAATAAAAGCAAACTTTGAGTTTCAACTGCGCTCTTTTTATAAGAGCAGTTCTCTAAATTTCTGCTAAGCAAGGACACTCTCATAGTGGCACCAGTTGTATATTCTAAAGGATAATAAAAATATATCAGAGTTTTCATGCAGTAATTTTATAGATTTTGTACGTAAGCATAATACAAAGAGCTTACATCTCTGATTTTACCACACACACATTCTCCATGTACTCCTAGACATAAAAAACATTTTTTAATCCTAAGCTGTACTTCAAAACAGAACCTCTACTTTGGTGTCTTTAAAATGCTACATTTATTTTAGGATTTGCCTCACAATTATTTTTTAATTAAGTGAGATAACAGATTGACATTATATTTTAATACACGTTTCTGTATTTGTTAACCATTACTATATCCCCAGTATATGCTAGCATGCTGCAAATGAACCTGAAATTGCACCTGGTATGTTTCTTATTTTATTACATGACAAATGTAAGATTGCAAATTATTCTGAAGTTGAAATTAGTAGTCATAGTAATAGTAGCAGTAATTCAGCTTTGGACAGGTTATTTTTAGCCAAGTACTTGCTCAAGCCCTTCGCCACAGATTTCTCACACCTCCTGAGTGCTTAGAAGTGTAAATAATATATTTTTTCCTCTGCTTGTAGCATTATATTTGTGTTTAAATACAACAGAAATTATTTCAAGCTATTTAGTTTGCCTCGCACTTTCCAACACAAAGAATCCCTGTGATTTCTTCCAAGACGCTGTGTCTCTTCCATTTTATGCAAAATTTCAAACGAGCTGTAGGGTCAAAGCAGCATTGTTCTTTTGTTCAGAGTGCATTCCGATTTGGGCTCTTGAAAATTTACTTCTTTCTCTTACATTACTAATAAATTTTTTTGGCCAAATACCAGACAACAAATGAATGGGAACATTCTAAAACAGTAGTGCTATGCTTTCAGAGAGAAAGTAGTGGCAATAACAGCACACCAGATGCTGCATTGGAAGGTTGGTGGGGTTTTTTTTTGGTTTTTTTTTCTTTTTTTTTCTTTTTTCTTTTAAAGACAGCTATTTAGGGATTTAGGGAGATGAAGAAAAAAATAGGCTAGGACCTCTGAAAAGTAGCACAAGCTTGTAGAACCTCCTCAGTCTCAGGTTTGCTTTTCCTGAAAGAGCTAGGAGGAATGTAGTGCTCACATAACATAGTAAAATCTAATTATGTTATAAACAAGCCAGAACAGATATTAAGCACTAGCGGACATGTATACATCTTCCTAATTCTTTGTCTCTCATCAAGATTTTTACATCATATGCTCTCCTCTTTCAGTTAAGCTAATCAATCCTTCTGAATTATACTTCAAAAAGTCACATGTGACATCCCCCATACCATGTTTTGAAAACCACCATGCTCTAAAAGGCATTTTGATCTTTGGTTTAAACCATGAAAACAAAGTTTATTTGGAGCCTGGCTGGCGTACATGGCAAGCAGTGAACAGTTTGCAGAGGATACTGTGCTAAAAGTGTCACTTTTTAAAAATAATATTGAAGCAGTTCTTTACAAACATGGCACTTGTCCAAAGCACATATGGAACATTAAATATAACCATAAAATTTTATGCACCAGATTTGACCAAGGTCTTGAGCTCTAATTTATGTTTTCTCCGTTTTGCTGGAAAACTAGCTGCATTTGATAGAGCTACTTCATAAGGACTCTATTCTCCTAACATTTACACATTACACATCTGGACTTGGAAAAAGATTCTGAGTGAAAGAGCCAACTAATGCAGATCTTATTTACATTATGTGCAATTACTCTTGTGTCATGAATCTCCCTGGGATATCAGAATGTGCTGAAGACACCCAAGGAATACAAACTTCATATCAAAGTGCAAAAGCCTGGGTATTTCTGTCCCTATCAGCCAGCTCGGTACACACTATCACGTAAGAAAATGAATGGTATTTTCTAACACCATTGCATTTCATTTTTATTAATTATTTGTATGTAATTAGAGCTGCCCTCGGTGTCTGAGGATCTCTGTTTGGATTGTTTTCCTCTCACAACTCGCTCACTGCAGCCAAGGGAACTAAGTGATGGCAGTTGCAACACTCAATTCAGTTACATAAACACATCTTCCTTGCCAGATTCCCCTGCGGTGTTCCCATTTCATGAAATAAGTCTCTAGCATTTAGTAATGTACTGTACCAGCCAGTTTCTTTTCATGTCACAAAAAATTAGGTCCTCTGCTCCTGGCAGCAGAGCAGCATGTGTGTGAGCATCACACGCATGGAATCCACCCCAGACAGGGTGGCTGCACCAGCAAGAGGACAGAGAAGAAACATAATTCTTGAGCAGATACAGAACAAGAATTGCATGTCAGATTTTAGTAGGAGAAAGACAGCCTTCATCCAGAAATCAAGGCAGATTTATTCCTAAGCCTATTGGTGGTGCCAGCAAATGTGAGTGTATGTTGTACCGTCAACCACATACAAGATGCACATGCTTCTGCATTAAGCCAGTATAAAAGCCACTCTGGCCAGACCGTTCCTGTAGGTGTAAATGGAGTTACACTTTTTAACACCACAGCTGGAACAAGCACACTCTTGACTTTGAAAGCAATACGTGGTAAAAGCAGGGAGACAGAGTGACCTAATCTATCTGAGAGACGCCCAGCTGCAGGGAGAGGGGGCTCGCTGGGCACAGCTCCCCCCATTCCTGCCCATCAGTGGGAAGCAGGGCAGGCACACGCCACCACCTCACTGGAGCTGCCCCTTACCACCGAGGCGTTGCTGCTGAAGGCCATCTAGTAAATTATATAGGGACTAGTATATCTGTGCAAAATCAGAGCCGACCTAAGGCTTTGGGCATGTTTCTATCAGGCAGCGGAGCAGCACAGAGGTCTCAGCACTGCCTGAGCCGGTGAGGTGGGCGGTCACACGGCTTAACGCACCCCTGGAGCACAGCACTCGCACGGACACACCAAGCCGCCTGGCTCTGCCGGTCACCGGTCCAGCGCCAGCTCACGTCGCCCTGGCCGAGGGGTACACCTGGGTTCCAAACGGATTAGTCACAAATTCCACTTGCTGCCTAGATAAACACAAAAATACTGAGGATTTCTTCCTAAGAAGGACACACAGGAGAATGGAGAGAATCTAAATAAAACCTGAAGCAGTTAGAATTACTTATTAATGACTACTAATCACAACACTACGAAAGAGGCTTTTTTGGATCCTTTTACACAATTCGCGGTCAACATGGAAGTCATGAAAAGTTGCCTTCTTGCTACTTTAGGACTTCATGTCCCTTTGGAGTCCTCTGATCTGGTTTAGAGAGTTTAAACGGTGGCATCGCTGGAATCCGCATCTCCATCCTCCAGTTCAAGGACTTAGGGAGGCTGGATCAAACTTCCCAGCTACAGTAATCTCCCAGCTCTTCCCTACAACTCACACAGACTAACTCAACACCTAACAGCACTGTGTCCACTCCCCGACCCAGCCAAGTGAGGCTCCTTCTCTGTGGGAAGAATTCTGACACTGCACAGCACAAAGAAGAGATCAACCGTTACGTGAACGTGGATCCGTTTTACTTTTGTCTCTTCATGTGGAATCGTTAATAGCTGGCTCCACAGGTTGACGTGTTTGTCCAGTAATTCCCGTGCCCTGCTCCTCTTCAGTTAAACACATTCCCAAAGCTAAAACAGGAACAAACCACTCCTGTTCCAGCATAAGATTGTCCACCTAATGGACACACTACAAATCCGAATGAAAGCCGTTGCACTTCAAATAACGTGCTATCTCAGCGCAAGTCAATTTTCCTGAGTAGACAAGTAATTTTTAAAGGAGAACCACTGAAACGGTGGATTAAGCCTGTAGTTGCACAAACCGCTTTTCTTCAAATATCTGTATTCACGACTGTTATATGTATTCAGGTTAACTCACACTGTCAACACACGAGAAAACATAACTCAGCTATAAGGAGGAGAAGTCTGGATCCGTGGGTAAAAGCCTTTTCATCTTTTACTTGCCTGCTGTCACAAGTCAAACCGGGATAGCCCACCACTGCCCCAGTGGTTAATGCTGATTTAGGAAATCTAGAACTTGGCTTCTCAGTTCTATGGAGTTAGTGAGCTGCACCCTGAGGTACAGAAGGTCACTACCTAAACTCTTTGTAAATCCGCCATTTCTGAAGTAGAAGCAGCAGCAGGGAAAAAACACACCACTTTCTGTAATGCTATTTTATATACCATTAACAAGCTGCAAATAGCCAAAAGATGGCTTTGTTTATGAGTTCACACCTAAAATCAGAGAAAACATCTTCCTGAATACCACACGTTATTTTCCTGGAATACTGCACCTAAGTACCAATGTTCCACAGAAGACTAAAGGTTAAGTATATACTAGTGGAATCTCTGCTGACAGGAGGCAGTGAAGCTTTTCTTTCAGCTTAGCGGCAAAGGATTTACAATACTAAGGATGCTAACAACCTGAGATCCACTCGCCCCAATTAGCTTTGCACCATGAAGTGTTCTGTAAATCAATGTGTTACTGTTTGTTTAGAGATGTGTGTGACACCCTCAACTTCTACTTCCCATACTTGTGCAGAAAATAATCATAGTTCAGGTGGCACATGTGTATTTTGTATTTCAGAACTAGCAAAGAAATCTGGTGACATGGTCATTGCTATGGTAACTATACTTTCGTAGTGAACACTGAAGTAAATAGGTACATAAAACATGCATAAGTTGTCACTATGTAAGTTACTGCTGCCCTGGAGCCGCAATAATTTGCTTCCTTTAAAATCATTAAATCTAGCCATAAATACTTGGTATCTCGCAGTGTCCTATTCTTTCAGTAAGATGACAAGGCTCCTCCTATGTAATATAGTGCAAACACACAAGGAGATTGATTTATCAAGTAAGGAACTTTTTGGAGAAGTAATTTATTGGCCTGGAAGTAGCAAAGTATGAACAGACTTCTGGTCTGCATGAAGAAAACGACTCCCAGGCCCTGATGCACTGAAGCAAGGTCAAGCTGTTGTGGAAGGTTTGGAAGGCTAAGGAAACGTCTCCATCTCTGGGAAACACAGAGCTGTTGTCAGGTAGAGAGCTCCATCTGGCCTTCTCAAGTCCTCCCCTTACTCTTGGTCTCCTCCTCTCCTCAAACAACCCACCGACGGCTGAGATGTGGAATTAGAGAAGAACAGGCTGGACCCTGCCTCCTTCAGCAACAGTAGTGACAGGCAGGCAGATGTGGGTCTCTCTTCACGCTCTGCTCTTGCCCACAAGGAACGCATCGCGTGGGGAGGCGCTCACTCCTTTTGCCCCAGCTGAGCCACACAGCGCAGCGGTCATGCCTTTCATCCACACGCTTCTTTCGGAACAGTTAAGCGCAACTTTAACGCACAGCTTAACACCGGCTTCTCTCACATAGTGATGACAAACTGGGAGAAGGAAAGCGTGGTTGCCTTCCAGTTCAGCCAGGGACTGCGACCCTGCTGAGCAGATAGCCAAAGGGAGTGGGCTGCCCATGGCACAGCAGCAGGGAAGGCACCGGTGGGCCATGGGGGGATGCCTTGGGGTCGTTTCCTTGGGTTAGGCAACAGGTATGGCTTGGAAGCCTCATGGTTCTGAAAGCAAGGGGCTAGCGTTTTGTGACAGCTGCATGATATCGTCCTATCACATGGATCAGGGTGGCCATGGGGACTGGAAGGCCTACACAGTTATCACCAATGGGGGAGGTATGGCTGAGTAAGTCTGGCATAGAACATATAGTAATGTATGCCCAGTGTCTGGACGAACATCAGCAGATACCTCTGTAAACTAAAGAATCCAGCTGCTGCAAGGAAGTAAAAAAGGTGGTAATCGTATTTCACGTATGATGAGAAAGCATCCACCTTAATGTATCATTGATGTTCTGGTCACATCTCTAACACCAATATTAAGTTCTGTTTTCCACTTAAGGCAGAGATTTGACCCCTGTTTACTGTGAGAAATATTGTATCAAGACCTTGCATGATTTGAATGTACTTTCTGAGAGTGTACAAGAAGTTTTTTCATGAATCCATTGGCAACTAGGTCCTTCACCAGATACCAATACTGGCTGTATCCCAAAGGATTTAACAAATATGTCATAAGTAATTATCACTTGAAATTTGACATTCAGGCTATATTTAAAGATGGAAATTTAAACAAACTATTGATGATTGTTTTATCTAATTATATCTAGAGGGATTACAGCAGCACAGGTAGCTCTAATATGGGATTACTAAAATGCTAGTTACCTGTCAGCTCTTGTCTAATGTTTTTATATCATTTTAGCAGTAAGAAGCTCAAGGACCGTGTTTTGGTTTCTTTCTTCTAGATTAACTATCTCAAACTAACATCCCTGCTTAAAAATCATGTGGCCACATCTTCTTGGGCCTTTTCTTTAAAGTACTGCCCATCTCTCTTCTGCTATAGCTCCACTGTGCAGAGGGAACCTGAGACAGAAGCTGCAAGTCTGAAAAGGGGGAGAACAGGGAACAAGATCTCCATCTTCCTCTGACAGTAAATTCCTAGATCCACCCAGGCTGTTATGTGCAACTTCCCATTAATATAACTCTGCAAATCACCACCTTACGGGTCTGGTTCAGCAGTAATTCTCTCATATCATTATCTGCTCTGCTGATAGAAAAGGCCCACAAGTACAGGTTAACAGGCTGGTGCACTGTGGCTGTTTCTGTTATGTTGTTACATTTGTGAACCTGTTCTGAAGCATCGGCATTAAAACAAAATGATTTAAGGTTGATACTACTTGAAAAAAAAACAGAATTTTTGCATAGCTGTGTAATCCTCATGTTTGTTGTTTGGAGTCCACAGATGACGCTTTAAAAAAGCAATAATAATAATGATAATGATGATAATAATAATAATAATAATAATAGACAACTAAAATTTACATCAGGGTGATCCAGAGTTAAAAGCAGGGTATGAACCCATAACGTTGGACTAAGAATTGCAAGTACACTGTAAATATTCTGAAATCTGTAAGCATGAATATAATCTCAGGAAACCCAGGGTTAAGTTTATATTGACAAAAATCCAATCACATTAAGATGTAAGACAGACAAGCTAATTACTCATACATTAACTCCTACCTGTGATGATACTATGAACGAAAACATAAATGAAAAAAGTCCAACATCCTGAAAACATACTTCCCAGCTAATCCAGTACCATGAACACTAAAATATTTAAGTCATAACAATGGTTATTACATAGCTTTACTACAGAGTACCCTATGATTACTATTCTCAACAGTAGGACTAAGACGACACCTCCCTGTGACACAGCTCTTTCATGGCTCTTTTGTGCTGACAGAGGACCGAGTTAACAAAGAGCAACCTACTTCTCACAAATCTTGCAACACACAATCCCTGCTGCCACGTTAAAGACTGATGTGACAATACAGGGAAGCCCAGCCTCCTTTCCCTTTGCTCTCCTGCACAAGGCTGAGGCATAACACGGTTAATAATGAGGATGCAGTCTTAGCCCACACTCTTTCACTCAGTTCTGCTAGAATTCAACAGTTGTTTTAAAACATGGGGACTACTAGTAAAAGTTGCTGGAAGTATTCATGCAGAAAGCTTAAAAGATTGACAGTGAATTTTTTTACTTATATAGCAAAGACTAATTTGTATTTTACGCTGTTTCAGCAGTCTTTGACTGTTTTCTTCAAAATCACTGGCTCAGTGGCACCATATGGAGCATGTTGAACTTAAGATACCAAGAATGTGTCCAAGATATATCTCACTCCAGTGTGTTAAAACATTCCACCCTGCAGCTGTCATTATAGGAATATAATTCATACCCTAAAGTTTAAAGAAAAACAGTGTAGCTTACTATGCTTACAAAAATACAAGTTTTTTTTTTGTTCCAAGTAATGGTCAGTAAATGGAGAACAGTTAATCTTAAATACTGCTTTCTTAAATATTTATAATTTTAACTGATCCTGAACTGCTTTAATTCTGCATGATATTTCAGAATGAAAAAATACCAACACAACATACAAAAGAATTGCTAAAATAATTTATAGTGAAGGGACTTGTGTATCTAGACTTAGCATAGCCCATTATTACTTTTTACTTTTCCATTGATTGAATTTCTTTTAAAAATTGACGTATGAGATTACAGCGGAAAAAAACTTATCTACATTCCTGGTAATGGCAGCGAGCAAGCGTATGATCAATGTTAGGACATCCCACCTCTTGTCATTACTTCTCCGGTCTTTCGTTTGTTATCTCTGTTGAAACTAAGTTCCCAGGCCGGGACATGCCTCTCGCTCTGTTGTGTACAGTGTATAGTACACCGAACACCTCCTATACAGTTTACCACTGTAGTAAGAAGGGTAGAAGACAGATAACGAAAAAGAACACATGATGGTTTCTTAGAAAAGGTGTCTTAGGATGGACACTTTACTCAAATGGTCAGTTTGCAAGCTAGTAATACAAGTTGCCTTAGAAAAGGATCCACAAAACCATTTTAACATGCCACCTCATCATATATTTTGTATATGACATGTTTCAGAGGAAAACTATCTTACAGAATTTAAAATTTTTATTGATACAATTTTTTATATGCCTTTGTCTGCAAAGTCAGGAAGTCATATGAGGCTCAGGGGAAAATGTTTTAGAAACCTTCTCAGGTTATCCCATAATAGCTTATTGATAAATGGTGAACTCATATGTAAGGCTTAATATCCTGGAGGCCTTCAAGGGCAGGCAGCAGGTTCTGCGCGCCTGGCTGGCACGCTGGGGATCTCCCCTCCACAATATTGTCTGTCTGCCATCTACAGCCGCCCCAGGCCCCAAGGTATTGCTGCAGGCCCGAACATCGCCCCCGCCATGTCTCCAGGCAGAACAATGTGAGGGGGCATTTCACACGGGCAGGGAGAACACGGAGCAGGAACAGGGGAGGAGATGTCAAGGGGTGGTTTATGACAAGATGGCTCGTTGGAGTAGTTCAGAGCACAGAAGCTGGCTCTGGTGAGAAAGAACAGTAACTATGCTGAGTCATAAGTACTACTGAAGACCTTGTTATGCTTTCCACATAGCTGAGACAGGCAACATAAGATCCATAGGAGTGTTTGTAAAACGTGGAATTAAAATAGGACAACACTGCACAGTTACACCGAATTTGCACCCCAGGCTGTTGCTGGGTATGAAGTGTTTGATTCCAGAAAAATGGAATGCAAGAAATACACAAGGAAAAAAACCAACAAACGTAGTTAAGGAAATGTTATGAAGAGGTAGGCAACAGAACTTGTTATGATCTTGATTTAAATTAGTAACAGGGTTTGGACAGATTATTATAGACAAACTTAGTTATATTTCAAACAGTTTACAGAATGAATTGGATATAATTCAGATCTCCTTTTGGGAATTTTATCTACACAAAATATACTTTTTCTTACTCATCACCGTGAACAAGGATTTATGGCAAAAGGTCTTATTAAGGGATGAACAAAACAGTAGCATATAAAGCAGCTGTTCAATTCTAACTAAAAAAAAAAATTATTTAAAGATTTTCCATGTTTTATAAATTGTAAAATGAGAGAGTTATAATAATCTGGCTAATCTTTCCTTGAAAAAAATATCTTTGTGCAATAACCACAGGACTGGCCATAATGGATCAGACTAGCAATCTATCTAGTCCAGGACCCAGAAAAAAATGTTATAAATAAAACCGAAAGAAACTGAAAGTTTACAGAACATTTCAGTTTCCTTTAAACTCTCATTAAAGAGTTGGCTTTTACCCTGGAAAATAAGTGGTAATGGATATTTACTGCGGATAGCATTACTGTCTAATTATCCAATTCTCCCCAAGCCCCTAACACTCAAGATCATTCCTGTACCATAGAACATACAGCTTTTGAAATAGAAAAATCAGGGGGGCATTTCTTTGTGTTTCATTACACAAGATACTGTTCTACACACTGTTACCTTGAACAGCCGTACGAAAGAACGTCTGCATAATTTACTCCTGAATTAAACATCTTCTTGGTGTGGTAACATTCCTGATTAAACCATTAACATATTCTTCTCTCACTCCAGACTGATCCAAATGTCCTCCAAAGCAAACAACTTTGTTAATTTATGTTGCGGTATTCTATCTGGTGCAATATGAAGTTCCAAACAACAAGAAACTTTTGCCCAGTTAA
This sequence comes from Microhierax caerulescens, assembly GCA_035590215.1. Taxonomy (NCBI): domain Eukaryota; kingdom Metazoa; phylum Chordata; class Aves; order Falconiformes; family Falconidae; genus Microhierax; species Microhierax caerulescens. Next base: position 47,014,087 of record JAVJGJ010000062.1, read on the forward strand.
AAGGAGGTAATTGACATTTAAAAGTCCTAAATAAAATGTCCCAAAAAGCCAACTCCAATGTAAGAGGTGCAGAATGAATAGGTATGCTTTGAATCAAGTCTGTTGCAAGGAAGAACACCCCCACTCCCCCAAATACTTAACATCTTTATTGTAAATGAAAAGATGACTTTGGGATGACTTACATTGTCACTTTCATGTCAACTTAAAACTTAACCCAAGAACACAGCTGAAGATGATGTTAGCTTGCTCTACCTGTGTATATGTACAGGTGTATAACTCCTCCTGGGACACAAAGTTCTTGTCCAAAATACGAAAGAAACTCATCTGCAAGTAGGTTAATAGGGACTCCTGAAACCTATGGTTTCCATGGTGTACTCTAAATACTGGGTCCAGCTCCCACCAGTGCTACCCTTTAGAACATTAATGTCGTGTCCACCCACCTCTCAGACAACCCATGTTCAGAGATGGGCTACCACTAGCCAGCAGAAGGCTACATGTTTTTGAAGTTCTTTGCACCAGTTCGGATTCTAGAAGCAACAAATTTGGTTCCAGATGATGACTGTTCTTTTTTGAGCAGTTAGATTCAGTAGTTTGACTCATTATCTTAATTTGCATACACCAAGATGCAGCTCCATCCAAATCTGGCATTTACTTTGATGTTCAAATCAAATGCATCGTGTTTCGCAACTCTACGTGCAGAATTTAAATTGATCCATTTATTTGCAACTGGTATGTATCCAAGACCACTCACAGATATATCTACTGGTCTAGTAGAAATTCCAATGAGAGGAAAAAGACATGTTAATCACTGCTGCTCCAGAATGACACGTACATTAAATACAGTGTGCGTTAAGACCATCTGACTGCCCACCCATCCATGCCACACACATTTCAAAAAAGGTTATGAAAAAAATTCAGGTGAACTGATTGTTAAAGACACCTGCAGCTCCATGAAATTTCAGGTGTTTTTCTAGCTGCCGGAAGGTTCTCCTTTCAGAGCAATCAGAACTGCCCCAGCAACACAATTTACGGCTACAACTTCATTTCTGATGAAAATTCCAGTTCTTTTTTAAAAGACAGACTGTCACATGGCCTGGAGAGGTCAAAAGTCTGACTAGACAAGCTAAAAATGCCCCAGTCTCTCAGAACAGAGGCCCCAGAGCAGAAAGACTTTGTTAAGAGAGATCCTGAAGAGGACCCAATTCTGGAGTTCTCATACCTGCCAGGAACCAAAGATACCGCTAACAGCCTGGTCCCTCAGAACTACAAACCCAGCATCCTTCAGAAGGACAGCCACAAACAGAGACAAGCACGCTGCTGACCGGCACCCGCAGGCTGGCTGGGACTCAAAGGACAATAACATCAAGACAAAGAGGCAAAATTTCTCAATAAAAAAAATGAGCTTCCCCTGAATCAAGATCCACCAAATTTCAGCATCAGAAGCATGTAAAATAAAAGTCCTAAGTCCAGAAGTATCTGGGATATCCCCCAAACAGCCTATTCAACTAGCAGGGCTGTACCTTGTTAACAGCAGGACAGCTTGAAAAGTATCACCAAGGACAGATTAGTTGGGGATCCTAAGGGTCTTCCACTGGAATTTGTACCGCCTTCCCACTGCTTTCAAGTGAGCTTCCCAAATGCTAAAGGTTTTTGCTTATGGAGAAAGACCTGTGGCCTTCCTGGCAGGGAGAACCTGCCCTCCAAGACCTGGACCAGCAGTAGATGCTGCCGGCTGCCTCCTGGGTAAGGGTGGTGGCAAGTCTCTCCCTTCGCTGCGGCAGGGAAGAAGAAACTTTGCTTGTGCAACTGCCTCCTCCAAATGAAGTAACTGAAGGATGAAGAATAATATAACTGTTGAATTTCAAGTTCAGAGTAGGGGGTCCCCCTCTACACAGCTAGAAGCATAACCAAGAAACAGATTTATATATTTCAAAAATTCTGCCGTCCCAGCCGTTAGACTGCTGTAATTCTTTCCCTCAGAGGAAACCTCTTTCACCTGGAGCGTACTCCAGTGTGGAAAGCATGGTGACTCACATTTCCCTAGCGTGACCCCCACGCCGCCGGGTTTGACGTGGAATACGAGGTGTCAAATGAAGGTCTGAGGACTTAATCAGCAACACTTTGACATTGTTACCGATCACATGTGTGTTGGCAGTACTTTCACTAAAGGTTTAGTGGATCATTTCTGTGGAGAATTGAAAAATAAAAGTGTAACGACTAGGAGAGATGAGTTCCATTCACTTAGAACAGAAACCTACACCAAAGCTATGTCTCCACGTTGCTTCCCCGGGAGGTCAATATTGAAACACACGATACTGTAAGTCAGAATATGACCACTAAACCTCAAAATATAACTTATGGAGACACTTTCATGTGGCTGCAAAATTATCACCCCAAGGCTGCTGTTTATAAATAAGGCCAGGTTTTAGAGCTCAATACCTTTGGGAAAACCACGGATACTTTTATCTATCTTTCAGGTATTTTAGGTACACTGCAACTGTATTTTTTTCTACTCCTTTTCCAAGCTCCTTTCCTAACTTTTTGACAACTCTGAAAAATTATTTAAAAATTATAAAATATTTTTGCAACCTTTACATACACTAATGACCCAATGCATATGCTTCATAATATAGTGTACATTTAGCTTTCCCTTTTAATGCCATTTACAGGAGGGACAAATTATGTTTTAATTGTATAATTAGTAAGTTTAATCAATGAAAAAGATGAGTATTATAAAATCTAATGTCTTAACTCTAAATCTAATTAAAATTAAAATATACATTTTAATCAGTAACAGTTCAGAAGAAGTCAATTCTAAACACCTTCAACATACATGTCAATGCACGAAGGAAAAATCATCTTTTTGCATTGTTTACGTATATACAGCACCTTTCCAGTAGTCTTAAGGAAACATCAGTGGGTTACATTTATTATAAAATCTACAAACAGCAGGAATCCCAGTGACAGAAGAATTTATAACTACTTGGAAAGGAGAGGTTTCAAATGCCAAGTTTTTCTCCTCTTTGTTGAATAAAGTCAGAAAAATGAAACTACTTGATTTGCAATCAGATGTGAAAATATCTTGACAGAATAAAAAATATTATTTGAGCTATATAAGCAGGGTGAAGGAAGGTGTTGATAGACAAAGATAACATGAGAAAAGACATGAGGTTGAAACTGTAGTTTTGAAAAAATAGTGCTATGTAATAGTACAGAAAAACATGTTAACATAATATATTGCTAATTTATTCCAAAACCCCCAAACTATGTTTTCAAGATTATTTTCTTACACAGCTTTAAAAACAAAAATCAAAAGCTGTTCTAATGGAGTTTCAACTTACTTGCATTTAAGTATACTTTCACATTTTGTACGTATTTTTCTTAAGCAGCTTCAGCATTAAAATTACTGCTAAACCATTTGCACTCATAGAGGCTGAAAAACACATCTACTTTTATAGTCTGTGCATTTATTATGTTATATTGCATAATTTCTCGAAAAATTTCGTTTAGAGCAGTGTAGTTCAGAGCAGCCTCCAGACCTCTGCAATACATAATTGCAGCGTTTTGATCATCACAGATTTACTACTGGCTCCCTGACTACCCTTCCCTTTCCTCCTCTTTCAAGAACCCTTTGTTCCGGCAAAAATTTACAAACACAGGAAGCACCAATGCACACTCCTTAGGCAAATACAAGCTCTTTTATATAAAAACCTCTGTCCAAGAACTTTCTAGCTAATACCTGAACTTATCCACAGCATAACAACATTCAACTAAATACCTGCTGATAAAATTATATTGAGTGGCTGCATATATAACATGTCAGAACTAAAAAAGATGTCGCTGTAAATATTATACAACAGAAATAAAATCTTTAAGGCACACTATGTCCCTGACTGTGTTTCTTTGACGTATTGCTTGGGAGACCCTAACAGTATAGACCGGTTAGATAGATGAAACAGAGAGGTTATCAGGCTTTCTCTTCCCAAGCCCTCTGTAGCACCATGTATCACCCTCTCATCTGGTCAGATCTTAGTGACGTGTTGCCTTGGGAAGCTGGACTGACTCAGTGCTCCAACAGTAATCTAGCCCTCAGAACTCACTCTTGCTGGGGACATAAAATTGCTAAATCTGACTAAAGGGGGCAGATGAGACTGTGTGGTAAGGGCAGGTGAGAGAGGTCCACATTGTCTCACACTGAGATGTTATCCATGGAGATCACATGGCACTGCAGCCTTACAATTCACTGTAAGGACTGTAACAAGGGGAGAATCCCCAGCAGATGTTGGCATAAAAGGCTTTAGTGTGATCTAAGGATGCTCTGAATCACAAACTGGCTACACCAGCCCCAAACAGAGCTTGAAATGTGGAGTCACTGAATAGACCTTAGCTGGACTGCAAAACAAAACCTCTATTGAAACCTATGTATGTTACCTGCCCTGCTATCTGCAAATACCTCTGTGAAAAGTGGTCTGGATTTACACTGATTTAAAGAAGTTCTTGTGAGCATGTCTGTCTTTGTTCTTGTAGTTCTTAACAGCTGTATAACTAAATTTTATTCATACTCTTATTTTTGCAGCTCTTGCGTTATATATTTGCATTATATTATGCATTACACACTTTTGCCCTGGTACTCCGGTTATTGAGAACGCATCTGCAGTTTGCCTTTAGAAGGCTTTCAGAGACATACATTATTATTACACTTGAAAACCGAATGCCAAATGCTGCAGGTCTTTCCCTCCAGACAGCTGAGTTTCATCCTAAATGCATCCTGCAGCTGACAACATTTCAGGATACCAGGAAGAAGAAAAAAAGTTAGACCTTGATTTTGCTTGTTCCTGACCCTGCTCTTGCTCTTATGACCTTGGGCAAATAACCTCTCGATTGTCCACCTGTGAAACAGAGACAGGACTACACACCCACATTATTGGTTTATTCTGAGCTTTAGTGTTTAAGAAGTGTTATGAGACGCTCTGGGAAGTGCTACGAAGTGAAGAGGGTTATCAATCATCGTCTCCACAACACAAGCTGCTGAAACGCAGGGAAATCTGCCTTCCCTGCTCACAGGACGTGTTCCTGCTTGTGCTGCGCTCTCTCCAGAATTCGCAGTCTGAAAAGTATCTCAACACTGTGTAGCATAAGGAAGGATAAATATCCCTAAGCACTCTGAGAGACTACCAGAAAATATTTTTAGTTTGAAGAAGCGAAGCCTGTTGGAAAGTATAAACTTCTCTCCTAAATACCTGCTTGTTTTCCGTAACAGGAAAGAAGAAGGCCAGTTTTGAGACAGGATTTCCAAATTGCTTAAATAGCTAGACATTAGCCGAAAGCAGTATTAAATACAAATCTAAATACTTGGCTCTCAATCGTCCTTTCATTCATAATGTACTAGGTAAACTATACTAAAATAATTACTTGCTTATTACTCATGAATTTCAGCGCAGCAGCTGAGACAATGTAGATAAATAAGATGATTAATTGAGACAGAATGAATCACAACAAAATATGTTGTTGTATAAGGTATGATTAACTCCACAGTGATTCATATCATTTCAGATAACAGGGCTTTTATCAAAGACGGCTGCAAGGTTGGGAAATGATTTAAAAGCATTTTCTCTTAGAGGGCCACTGCAGTTCACAAGGGACGGGGAGGGGGGGAAGGAGAGGAGAGAGGGCAAAGCAGATTCAGTGTCTGCAGCTGAAATAGCCTTGGGCTGTTTCAGCATCCTTCCCGCAGCACATCTTTACAACATGCCATTGACATTATCAACCTCCCTTGTGCTAGAGACTCTCATTTTTCAGTCGGCCACAATTTATTCGATATTCCAATACTGAGAAAGTGAATTCTATGAATTAAGCAGCAATATTACAGTGCCATAGCTTTCCTGTAATTGAAACCACAACACCTGCACCAGGAAGTGAGTGTCAAAATTCTACAAAGACAACAAAGAAAAAGAACATTTATCTTTCCTCCATTCAGAATTACAATTTTTTAATTCCCAGGCTCCCTCCAAAGACTTTGCAGAAATCTTAAACGTAGGATTTATAAAAAGAAATTGTTATCTGTTTACTGCAGTTTAGAAAAGCAAACAGCGGCAGCAGCTGACCTTATAAACCTCTACCTGTTAAAACAGAAGAGGAGATGAGACGTCTCCTTACAAAATTTTTCCCCATGTGTATTTAATAAACTGGGTCAGAATACCTGACTATGATTTTTAACTGAACTGCAGACTCCCTGTAGGGGACTGTGCAAACCTCAGTCTCTCAGCCTACGAAATGAAGATAATTACCCTCACCTGTGGGGCAAGATTCTGAGGACTTCCGAAAGCGTAAGCAAGCGGAAAATACTGGCCTATGAATTGCAACGCAAAACACTGACACCCAACTTGATTTCATTTAAGATGATTAACGTTTCTGAAAACTTAACTCAAAATGACCACAGGTACAAGCCAAAGGCAAAGGTTGAACTCACAAGGAAGAGAGCCTGCAAACCACCGCTGCCTGAAAATAACTCCTCAACATGGACCAGGTCCAGTATGCTAAAAAGGCAGAATCAAGGTCTCTTAAGGGCTCTTTACGTAACACTCATGCAAGTCAGCACTACAGGAAAACCAGCACCTTCAAATACTCTTCAAAAACTCAGTTTCAAATGCGATCTAGTGCTTGGCCTTCTACTAATAACTTTGAACATTAAAAAATGATTTTAAATGCTTATTTGAAAATAATTCAAACAGAAACATCGATTTGGTGATATTTATGGCACGGCCAGCCACCCTTTGCTATGTTCCTTACTTCCTGGCCCCACCTGATCCAGAAGAGCAGACTGAAATGTTTGTCTCCCTTTCGTTATTTATTGAAAGTCAAACTGCATTTCTCTTCCTCCATGCAGCAACCTACATCTGCCACCTGATTATCTCCTGTCTCTTACCTCCTAATCGCTCCCTCAGACTCAGCCAATTCACTAGTGCAAAAGAACACTCAGGTAGTGTGGAAAACTATCCACTACGTCTATAAATGGGAGCAATTACACTGGTGTAAATTCCAAGATGCCATTATGAATGCACACTAGTTTAAAAAGAATCACCAGAAGGCTCATTTATCTCACAAAAGTGATTGTGTCTCATTCCAGGTTCTTGTGAGCTGTGGGCAGATTGCTAAGCCTGCAGGTATCAGTCTGGTCCCAGGTGATCATCCATAAGAGATTTGCAGGTGGGAATGAAGGCTGGCCACAGTGTCATATCTTACCGTAATGTATCAAAGTACACAGAGTGAAAGTTGTTTACAAACATGGGTTATAGGATACAGAAAGGGAATAGACCAATTTGTTTGGCAACTGGCATTTAGATGTAAATCCTAGTGTGCTGAACACAGTTTTATGCCAGAAAACTTGGCATCATTTCCATTCACTGCCCAGGTTAAAATAAGCATAAAACTACAGACTGACTGCAAGCTCCAAATCAGGAGCATGTTAACCACTGTTATCAGTTTTAGATTTACTGGTTTTCCTTGCCATTATTGAGAATTTTTCATGTCATTAAGGACACCCACCTCTATAAAGGCTTATTAAGGTTCTTAAAGGCTGTGTCCTAACTACATGTATTTGTAGGAATGGCTGTGTTAGCGTTTGAGACCTCGCTTGAAAATAATTTAAAATAAGGAGCCACCATTTCGGTATACCTGTAAGATGAAAAGATGACAAGACCCATCTGATATCTTATTACATACAAAGGCACCCATCTTTTTAAAGCTCAGGATTTGTAACTCCAGCACCCCCACGAGAGCTATTGCCACCGCTTTTTAAAACAGAAGTCTTGCACCCAACCTTCTTTCTTTTCAGCACGTTTGCTGTCACACCAGTATCAATTTCCTGACGAGCTTGCAGAAGCATCTGTCTTTGCAGAACTTCAGCTTACAATCCTGTAATTAATTTGTTCAGAGACTGGGTGTTTAGAAGTAACAGCTCTTTACACTAGAGAGAAAGAGGATCTAATTTCCAAGAATAATTGCTATCTTAGTTTTCTTTATTATATTTGTGCTTTAGAGAGAGACACGATTTCTCTTCCACATAACCTCTTCAGCTTTTACTGATCACTGTACACTGTAAGCAATATTGTTTGGCTTTTGTTGTAAAGCAATAGATAAGGAGCTCAGCAAGTCTGTAATTCCGAAGTTTCTATATTCTAAGATTTCTCAGCAACGTCCTGCCTACACGTAGGAAGAGAACCCCAAAGATCTTTACCACATCAATATCTTAATAAATACTCCTCTGAGTCACGGATGACTGCCATATGTAGTGATGAGTCATACGAAAGCTTTTTAGTGTCCCTTGAATTGTGAAGACCTCCACGACAAGAAACTGCCACCCCGCTGCATGTCCCAGCCTACAGGCTGTCCTCCCAAGAAGCAGCTCCTTCCCCAAGGAAATGCCACTGTAACCCGCATCTGGGCAGACTGGAAATCACGTTCAGATTCCGTGTCCATTATTGACTTTGATGGGCCAGGCACATCAGAAACATCAGGCTTTAGTCTGCCTGGGAAAAAAATATATGCAAATTTAGGCTCCTTTACTTGCCTAGTATAATTGCTGTGCAGGAAACATTCTACAATTCTGTGTAGAGATGTAATTTCAAAAGCTCTCCCTCCTTTGACCATTCTGTTGCTGAAAGTTACTTTGAGTTGTAAAATATGTATTCTAAGGTGAGCTTTTACAGACAAATTAAGCAGCAACTTGTGACAAAGCAGTTATCATCAGGAGATAATTGACCTTATTTGAGAGTTAAGCGTCCTGAGGCAAAGTAGAGTGTGCTTAATCCTGGCAGGTTAATTATCCAGTGATTATGGTAGCTTGGAAGGTATTATTGCTAAGAACCATTTGCAAAATGACACTATTAAAAAAACCTTAATTTAATAAAAATTAAAAGCAATGACAATAATCAAGTTCTCCAGTCATGTATTGCTAGATAATGACTGCAGAATGGCCCTAATTGGTTAGCAGCAATGAACATATAATTATTCATATTCTGAATGTTCTGTACTAAATTTATTGTATGAAGTACAGTTAATAGGTATCAAAAATCCAAGACAAGATGTTTGGTTAGTTATAGAAGGGATTTAACCAAATGATCAAAACACCAGTGGTCACCCAGCTAATGCTGAAAGCAGTATGTGTACTGAGTTGTTACAGCATTCGGTGTCTCCACTGCCACCGAGGGTATGCTGGCATTTACATTCTGAACTAGAACATATATTCTGAGAGGTTTATAACTTGCCCATTTTAATTACCATCTGGCTGAAACTTAAAATAACCCATCTCCATTCAGATGTAAATTTTTAAGTAGAAGATGTAATTTAAAATCACTTTGCCAATTGTTTTAGTTTAGGAATGGCAGCAATTTGGAATTTTGCTGCTCTTGGATGTTTTTGTATTACTCAAAAAATAAACAGCTCAGTGCTTAACAATAAAATTGTATTGGTCTACAATACAGAGTGAAGATAAATACGGGGAAGAATAAAAATCGCATTTAAGAGTATTGTTTGTACTAATAGAGTAACAACCACATCACTTAATATGCCTTGCTTATATGTTAACTTTTGCACTTCCAGTATTTAACTAAACTAGCAAAACTGATGGAGAATGTAGCAAAAAGGATCACAATAAACAGGAAAAAAATTGGTGCTGGCTAGCTGCAATGGTTCATTGCCCATCAAGGCACACATAAACACAAAAAAATCCCAAATATATTTGTAGATAAAACGAATATGGGAGGAAAAAAAATAATCATCAAATGAGGAAGCTACTGGAAGACAGAATATGTCAGAATGAGCTTCTCTGAGTTTTGCAACTACTCTTTACCACAAACCATATGCAGAGAGCAGAAATACTGACAATCACAAGATAGAGCAGCTACTAAAAACTAGAATTACGTTGTGCCAAGAGTGTGGTTTCAAGACACATAGAAAGACAAGAGAAGAAACCACTGCAAATAGCATTTCAACAACTCAAAAGCAGCAACGGCCAGCTTATATACCAGAAAGCAGAGACTAAAAAATGACCAGGGTTATAAGTAACGAACTAAAAGATGTTGGTACTCTGAAGTCTGTGTACGTATGCATATATGTATATGTGTATGTATATGTAGGTATAGATAGATATATGTCTCTATCTCATACTGCCAAGTTTCAGGATGATTACTTCAGTTTAAATAATACCTTGTCTCCTGAAAGACACTAAAATTTTTCAAAATTTATACACAGAAAACCAGGGGAGTCTTTCAACTTTAATACACACAACAGTCCTCTACAGTATTTTATGACAGCAGGTGAATAATACCATAGCAAACTGAAACGGCAGGGAAAATTCAGGTAGTCTGAACAGAATTTCTAAAAATGGAATGTTGACACTATGGTGGACTATTGTTTGTAAAGTGAGCAAATATAGAATAAGTAACAACCTATGTTTTATCTTCTGACAAACAGCACCTATGAACCACTGTGATCTGAATTCTCCTAATAGGTCAATGGGGCAATTACATAAAGACCAGCACGGTTTAATCCCTGAAGTTGCGATGAAGCCCTTCCACTCGAACATTGACTAGATTTGATGCTATTCATTTGTGAAATCCAACAAGATTTTTTTTCGTGGAGCTTATACTGCTATTAAACCAAAATATCCAGTAGCATCTTTGTGGAAGGCAGAACAAAGGTAACAACTGGTAATAGCAACAAAATGCCTGGAAAATACTCGTTCCATATTGTCAACTCTAGTTTAAAAGGTTTTCCTTATCCTACTGCATCTAAAACCACTGCAATTTTCTTCACTTTAAAACCATTTTTTTTTTTTTTTTTTGGTGTGTCTTAGAAGTCCTGTATCTGTAACAATGTTAGCCCCTAATGTGGACATGGGGACAACAGTAGAAAAACTGACTTGTGTTGGTGCAACTCCCGGCGTCACTATCAGGAGCAACCACTGACAGGAATAAGTTGCTCTTCCATAGTTTTCCTGTACCAATGTAGTTAACCTGAGAGACAAGCCCACACTTCATTTAGGTGTGTCATACTTTCCAAAGCTTTTTTTAAGCTTTTCCTGCTGAACAAACCAATATTTAAGAGCAGTTTCTGAAGAGGACAAAAAAGAAGAAGTAACAGCACTACAGTGAGTGAAATCTGAATTCGTTTGGTCTATTACCATGGACTTCCAAGCAGAATTTCATGCAATCTGTTTGCCAACTGTTGCATAGCAAAGATAAGCCTTCCTTAGACGGACTGCCAGTCCACCTACCATAATATCAATGAGAACCTTCTAAACCAATTAACCATTTCTTAGTTTTCTCCTCCCACTTCTCCCTAAAGAATCATCTTCATCAGAAAATGCTATTAACAGCAGCACTATGGGTTACAGAACCTCAGCAGCTCTGCAGTAACCCTTTGTATGTTTTCTTCCAGCAGAGAGCTAGTTTCTGGGTGGGTACATCATGCATGCAGACAGCTGGTACAATGCAGCCAGCGTGTTGGGTTCTTTCCTCTTTTAACCTACAGTAACTTGTTCATGTCTCTACACTAGAATGAGCAAGTTGTAAACCTCTGACAAGTCAAGTTACATCTTTGGCATCTAACGAAATATCACAGACCCCGTGACTGTGGATTTCATTGTCTAGTGACACTTCACGTGGTCAGCCTTCCTCTGTAAATAAGGGAGAACCAGGAAGCAGGCTCCCAGACACAAACAGCCAGGTGCAAGAGATACAGATACTGCAGTTGCTTTTGTAAGACTCACCGTCTCATTTCCAAAAAGGACATCAACGTAAGGCATGACTTTCATCATAGGCTCTTTGTAGAACTGGCTAATAAATGGTGCAGAAAGATTCAAGCTGAAGATCTTGTTGTTTGCAGAAGCCTGAGCAGCCACTTTTAATACTGCTTCTGGTGACACCGTCAGGAAGAACCCCTGCAAGCATCCAAAGAAATCAATGTATGTTATTAATTCGTACCAGGAACCACAAGAAGTATGCTGCTTCTAGAAGGTCTCCCCAAACCCATCTTTGTCACATGCATGCACAGGTAAAAACTGGAAAATACTGCCTTTCCATTAAGTTGTTATGGAGATGATGAAGAATCTACATATGCCTATAATCACAACCCTCCAAAATCAAACATAACTCCCCTCCTCTACATTCCATGTAGTACACTTTCCCAAGGCAGCTAAAACTAATGTTTGTATTTTAAAAAGTGATATAATTCTAAATGCCCCAGTGTGATTGTGATGCTTACTTCCAAAACCCAGTACAATGGGTCTATGCGCAGCTAGGAGATCAATTAAATCCCTTGCCTGAAAAATGATTACCTTGTTTATTATAAACATGTTGAGTATGCCGTCATTGCAGTAGTTGTTACTGTTTCAGTAACAGGACAATCCTAGGGGTTTTCATGTTTCTGCACATGTATTTTATTTCTCCCCCTCCCAAAAGTATTGCTCTTTACTCTGAGTATGAACATTCAAGTATCAACTGTGAAACAGAACTGTGAAACAAACTCATCCAGAAATGACTTTGCCTACTACATTGTGAATGGTGATTTCAACCCTGTATGAAGAACAGTTCCAGGCTGCCGTTTGGAACTTAGCATTGCAGACCGTTACCTCGACCGCACGTGTTCCAGCAGTTATGTAAAGATCCCGTCCACTTTCATTACTCTACTAATTAGACAAAGGCTTAGTCTTTGCACTAATTAAACAAATCTTGTATGTTTCATTTCTATAATCCTAAAAGCAATTTTACAAACTCTTCTCAAAACTCAGTGAATAATAGTAATTTTCAAGCAAAAGCAGCAAGTGTTATATTTAAAGGCACAGATAATGTCTAAGGCACAGTAATGAACAACTTTGAGGGGGGTCTGATAAATAAAACACCATCTCAGTCATATCTGTAACATCACCACCGTGACACTCTAAAAGGTATAATAGCAAAACAGTGTTATTTTCCAGTTCTTATCCATATTATTATGTCTTTGGATCACAGAATATCTGTATTTTTATCCTGCATACTTCAGCTAACAGCTCACCTTAGGCATTCTACTGGAAAAAATGACATAATGAAGAGCCTACAGATTAAAGACTGCTTAGAAAGTCTTCCTATTTGTTTCTCCATACTGCACACTCTCCAGTCTGACGAATACATGATTGATTTCAAAATCTGGGCACGATTCGCTACATGACATTAAAAGTCCAAAGGCCACAAGAATGCTCTGCATCTTGTGGAGTTACTTAGTACCTTGAATGACTGGAAGCCTGTAAACATCCAAGCTTCTTTGCTATTTTTACATTCTGACGAATTAAAATGAACAGTTTATATAACATCTTGTCTCCATAGCAATCTCTACCATCTTTTAGTTTTTTGTTTAATGAACAGAGTTGGATTTTTTAAAAAAAACTGTTCCAAACACAAAATAAAAACCTTTCAAGGCTAACATGTTGCCAGCTGTGGATAAATCACAGATTGCTGTACAGTGGTCTACGTAAATAGTAACCTGGTCAAATAATTAGGCTTCTTACCAATTTTAGGCTGAAAATTTCATCTGAACTAAAATACATCTGATTGTAATTTAAGGTACAGAACACTATCCCCGTGAGATCTCACTCAGGCCTGTATCCAACTCCCTTTTCCTTGGAAAGGCAACATTAAAGTACTGAGAGGCAGATAGGAGAGCTTGCTTTTCAGATCCTGCAAAATAAAGGCCAAGAACTTTCAAAGGCTAGAACTCAGTCTTCTGTGTTTCCTAAAAAAATCACTTTTGCCATTTAATTGCATTCTTCCAAGAGGTTTTTCATATTTTTATTTAAATAACTATTCGACATTACAACATCTAGAAATTAAGAGTGGTGTGTATGAGAACTCTTTGCCAACTATAACTTTTATTAGGAAAAAAAAAACCAGTTACAGCAATAAAAAAAATACTGTAGCAGTACGACTCACACAGTGGAATTAACAATGTAGGAAGAAAACGTATAAAATCTGAACCGAACAGATTTGGGTTTGAAGAAACCTAATTAGACACCTCCCCACCCCCCCTCCTTAAGTATTTACATTGAGTTTGTCTCTATTTTTAGCAGAATTCCAATTACAGCTATGGCCAGTCCAGTTACGTGAACCCGGCTTCCTAAATTTGAATTACAACCAGATAAGCCACAGACCACGCCACTGCAGCACGCTGCAGTCTTGTACAGGAACAAACTGCACTAAACCAAACAGGTTTTCTTCTGTCTCACCGGGATTCACAACGAAGCCACTCGCTGGCTTCCTTAGAACCACTTTTGGTGCAGAGGATGGATGCAATGGAATGCCCGAGTTAACTGCTCCCACCTACTCCAAGAGCTAACCGTTAGCCAGCATGAGCTTTGAGTCTGAGACTAAGTGTATGTCGGTATCCCTGCTATAAAAGGCTTTGTATTTCACTAGGAAGAAATTCTGCTCCCACTAACAAGAAGGTTAAGAGGCCCCTCAGAAGGTATTTTATACCCACCTACACACCTCAGTCTACTTGTGTGAGTTTTGGAAACCTTTTTGCCCTCAGAACCCAAAGGTACCTTACAAAACCTACGAGGAAAGTATCTGTAATCAAAGGATGAGACAGTTAATATACAGAAATTCCAATAGCCCAGGAAGCTTCTGCTGCATGCAAAATTAAATTATTGCATATGTATCTATCTTTGTGTGAAAGCACTGTACGTACAAGGACATATGATAATCGGACAGTGCAGTCAAAGAAAGTGAAAGGCAGCAATATTGTACTAAGAAAACTATTAAACATGAAAGGCTATCAGACACGGTAGCAGCACACAGCACTCCTTTGGCACGCACTGATTGAGACCGAGTATACCAGATGCTACTGCTCCACGATGTGCCGCTCTTTGCTGCTGCTCAAAACATAACGCACCCCTTTTCTGTGCCAGGAGGAAGGTACCACTGCACCACAAGCCAGCGAGCAAGGCTAAACACACGCATATGCCGGGAAAATAGGGTGGTAAGACTCCATTATTTACATGCATGTTTGTATGTATACACACACAAAACACAATGATCCTTTTCTTGCGCACTGGGAACAGTCCTTCTGTTTAAATACAGTCCTTTGGTGGAGAAAAACGTTTTCCTTGTGGGAGAAAGAGAAACAAAAAAGGAAGAAGAAAGGAAAACATTTGTGTATTGCAGACACTTGGCTATGGGAGATATAGTAGCTTGTTTGTAACTTAAGGAGCTTTTAAAATTCAGTATTAAGATGCACACGAAAGCAACAGACAGTCAAGTCAGAATATTAATTTCACTTTTACAATATGCAGAAATTCCTTGATGAACCTTTTAAAGTATGCCACAGTGCTGTGAATATAGGATAGCATTTTGCACTCCAGTCTTCTTTATTTTTTTTTCCTAATAGCACTACCAGAAGGATTTGGTGGGTTTATACACAAGTTTATACACAAGTGATTTCTTGTTGCAAGTCACCCCTCTCATTTTTTTCACATGCAGACCAAAAAGGTTTCTTCTGACCTACACTAAACTCATACTAACTACAGCAGATGTGTGGGCAGCAAGTTCAGGGTGTCTAAAGTGCCAGTGGCACAGAGTCAGAGAGTGCCGAAGTACCTCATGAAGTCAGAACAACTCTCGCCTTGCTGATGGTAATACAGTAATTCTGTATAGGGCGCCCTCTCCAAACTGAGAAACCTTGCCATCATTTGCTCACATGAAATAACATGCTCGATCTGAATTCGTCTGGATTACACACCTGTAATGTCTGCACAGCGATGATGAAGATATTTTTTTTTTGAAGCCAGTGAGTATTTCCTTAAAGCCTAAACTGAAATCTGTGACCTAGTACACATTTAGACAAATCCAGGCAGAGAAGATAACAAACAGCTTTTCACTTTCAGATTTAATATTGTTTAATAGCACAAAAGCAATGTTTGCATAGGAATATATAGAAATAATAAAAATTAGGATTGCTTTCACACCTACTAGCCACTAAAATGCATTTGCCTTCTCTTCCTTCAAGCTCTTCCTCTTTCCTTGCCACTCCTATTTGCAGAGTGGTTCACATGAAATAACTTCATCATGTGAGTGACAGGATTTTGAACCATGGTATTCTGAGCTGATTTTGAAATGCCATTTGGTAACAATGTAAAATCAATAAATCGCAAGTGTGAATCAAAATATTTAACTTTCAGAAAACACATATACAAAAGTCTGCTGCCATTTGAGACAAATTATATTCTGCCAACATGAAAGGAACACATCATTTAATCCAAAATTATTTTATAGCAAGCATTTACAAAAAAATGCAATTATGACGATATCACACTCTCATCCATCTAAAGGGTGGAATTTTTCAGGCACATAGAAAGTTTGACAGTTACGTAGTGACAGTCCTGATAAATACTGTGATTCAGTAAAGCCCTACAGAAATCATCTAACTTCAAGTGCGCTGGCAGTTCCAGTAAAAGAGCGAGACTGCAAAGGTGCCAAGAGAACTTGCTCCGTTAAATGACAGACATAACCAAGTCAGAGCTTTTGGACCTGGTTAAGTTTCCTGTGTTCTGCACATAAAGAGAACTTCAAGCTACGCACTTGGGCAGAAGAGACATCCCTCAGCTCTGCTCTGCCGTCAGCCTCATCTGCTGGCATCTAGCAGGAATACCAGGGCTTGGAAGGAGCGAGGCTGCAACACATGGCAGTTCTTGGGCTGGAGAATGAACCTCTAGGTAACCGCTCCAGCCAGAAGAACTTACACAAGGCTTCCAGGTGCCCTTCCAACCAGAAGAGACCGAAAGACTTTTGTCTTCTAGCCTCTGAACTGCACGGAGCACAGATTGGGAGCAGTCCCATATCCCACCCACTGTGAGACAAGGCAATGAAATCATCTTCCTGCAGAACAGGAACCAGAAGGAATCTTCTTGGAACATTACAGCAAAAGCTCTTCATCTGTCTTAGTACTTACATGAGTTTAAAAGAGCAGGGAAGAATTTAAAAGCTATCTTTAACACTGAAATATCTGAGCACCATACCTGGAATGTGCAACACCGTCAAGTTAGCAGACTTGTGGAGCCCTTACCTCTTCCTCTGAGTTTTGAGCATGTACGCTTGTAACTTGTTCCCACTTGAAATTACTCACTAAATTATTTTCCTTACTGAGATATGACAGACTACTATCCAATGACAGAGATACTAAAATACTATGTGGAAAAAAAAAGTCTAGTAGTAATTAAACCCCCACAAATTAAATAAAGAACACAACCTTTATTAATGAAGGTGCTTGTCCTCTAAGTAAGTTTTTACTTTCTCTAGGAAGGCCAAAAGTTCTACATAACTATCCACCTGGGAAACGTTCGGTCTGTAAATATATACATATATACACACATATATAAAAATATATATATACACCTGAATGTTATTTTTATGTATGCACCTACTCTTCATGCAATAGGTCATTTAGGAACTTAGAAAGTACCTACACAGTATCAACTGAATTCTGAAACAGTATTTTATCTTGTAGTGATCAGCAAGCGGTTACTTAATGAAACAAACCCCACTGCTTTTTATCCAGTTCCTACTGGAGACAGTTGTTTTAAATCAGGAAGCAAGGACAGCAAGAATGCAACAGTTTCTCTGAGTAATTGTTTTGGCTTGTTCCTGTATGCATTGTTTATTTTTATGAAAGTATTGCTTTATAACTGGAAAATGACTAAGCTGTAAACTATTGTTTTATCATTCTGAGTGGCCAGTGTTTCTGGTTTTGATAAAAGCCAAGTTTCAAACAGTTTTCAGTAACATAGGAAAAAAACTAACTGTCAGTAAATGTGCTTATATTGACCGTGACATTTTCCTCTATGACGGTGCCAGCATGTCAGGACAGGATTGCTTTCAGACTTGAACAGCTTCTTTGTTGCTGAAGTGAACTCTGATTGCTGCCATATTAGTATCTATCAGATTACAACAGTAGCAGATAACCTCCAATATCTAACATTAAATCTTAAAGAAAATAATTATTTTCTGCACACATAACAATTTCTTTTTAATTTTAAACAATTTGAAAATCTTTTCCAGTTCTGATTACTATTGATTAACTTAAGCACTTCCCAGGAAGTTCTTCCAAGCCACATTTAGGACAAAATAATTGCGCCCACTTTGCACAATGCCCGCACTTCGCAAATGTATACTTGCAGAGTGTCTAGATGAGAACTTGATCAATGAGGTGGAGGTGTGAACATGTGCATGACAGCAGTAATACACCTAGCTTTGGTGCAGGGAAATGTTATCCCAGCAAAATAAATAAATAAATACATTTTTTTAAAAATCTTCCTCTTTCCCTGGAAACTACAAAGTTGGTTAAACTCATTCTGGCAAGGAGAATTAAGATCTCAAGATGATGGTTTGACATAGCTCCTTAAAGTCTTCCCCTCTGTGAGGAAGAAAAAAACCCCAAAACCCACAAACTCTATATGCTTTCTGAAGTTCAGCAAAATTTTATGTGAGTTTATTAAGCTCAGGCAGCGAGGTGTCTATTTTTATTTATACTGACTTTATAACAAAATTTTGAAGGAAGTACTAAACATCATCTGGGAGACAGGAGCCTAGAGGTTTTATTACTTCGATTAATAATTCAACCTTTTTTGCCTCTGTTTACCCACTTGTAAAATAGTTATAATGATAAATACACCTCCATTGGCAGAACCAGTGGGAGGTTTAATTACTTAACTTACTGAAATGACTGAAATTCTGTGTTGAAAGGTATTATAAAGTACAGGCTATTACCATCAATAAAATATAAGCTGCAAATCAAACGTGCTATGTTAAAGAGCAAGCCACTTCATTTCTCCTAGTATCCCCAAACCACTTTTCCACACTTCTTCATTGAAAACCAATTCAATCCTTACTGAGCAAGCAATGCATCTTAAACTATTTGTTAAATTGTTGATTAAAGAGAGAAACTGTTTCTTTCATCTTTCATACTTCTAAAATAGCTCTTATATAAAAATCAGGTTTGTCTAACCCATCTGCTTATATGAGGACAATTTCATGTTTAGGCCAAAAAGTAGACTCAGACATACCAATTACTGTCTAATGAAACAACAACCAGAAGTCTAAAAATTAGCAATTATATTATTTATAATGTTTGGACCGATTTTCAATCTTAATTCCCATAATTTTGTGTGCAATCCCTGGGTCCCTGTCCTGGCAAATAAGCATTTCAGGAAGTATAGAATAAGGTATGGTTAATTCGGACCCTTGATGACTGGGCAACACTTGCTTTTTTATGTATGGTTAGTTCCATTAATATAATTTGGCATCTCATTAATTATGTAAACATCAACCATATGTTGAATTCATTCAAGTTCATTGTGTACATAATATTTACAGTATATTAGTAAATTGAGAGAAACTATGTAACTACAAATGCATAGAGATTTTCTAATTCTCTAGACAGTTAATCCTCAGTTTGAAAGCTCTATAAGCAAACACTTAAACCAAGCCTATTCCTTGCTTATTCAAATAGCCTTGAACAAGAAGAGAACAAATATGAATATCTTTTTAATTAAATGTGCTTGTATCACTAAAGTGGTTTATTTTATCGATAGAGGTAAAACCCTGAAAAGACTGAAGCAATGACTGACTGTCGATGTATTAGTAGCTCATCACCACTGACGGATGGATGTCAAAAGATGCTGTAAAAATGCACATTCTTTGATATGATTGTACAGAGTCTTGTGGAGAACAGTTCAAAGCTTGCATATCAGTACTGCCTACTTAAGATTTTTTTGTTTAATATTCCATGGCCTGAAAACCATAAAAATTCTGCTGCTACCATGCAAGAGTTTGTTTGGTTATGTGACTATGCACACAAATACTGTGACTTTTGGAGCAGAGGGGGAAACTAACTCGGGTTTGCCCTGCTGTGTTTATAAACAGTAGTTCCCATGTTAAGAAAAAAAAGAAAAGATAAGAAAAGAAAAAATTTCTCTCCAACCTCCTGCCCTATAGTAGTACATAGTGCTATACCTGTGCCCTCGGAGCATCAGGATCCCCAGGTGACGCATGGGAATGTGGCTATTGCATAATAAAAACGCATACAGGAAAGGAGTTCCACGCCATGAAAAATCAGTCACCTCCAGCATGACTTCCATATCTTACGGATTTCCCTGTCAGCAATGTGGTCATGCTATGAAAAGTTTCACTCAAATTCAGATTAGAAAACAGATAGAAGGTGTAATAAAACATCGGTATGTTTTTCCCTAAGCACTCTCATACTGAAACACTTAAGCAGAAACCTTTATTCCCTCCCCCCCCGACTACCTTTGAGATCTTGTAAATTATAAGAACATAGCAGCATGGGGATTAAATATTAATCAAAGTCATTACCATCATCGTTAGAACATATTTCAAGAGCTCCAAAGAAAGAGCATATTATTTCCCTAATAAAGATCCTATCACCAGAAAGACTATACTGATACTGTAGCATGGTAGGTATAAAGAGAAAAAACCGAAATGATAAAGAGGTAACAAAAGATTTCTTAAGCTTATTGCAGTATTCATATGCTAACTCATCCTTTAACTGCGCCTGTTTAAGTAAAGCAGACTCACCACAGGCAAAACACAGCCCTGTATAGAAACACAGAAGCAGACAGTCTATTTACAAATTGTAATTTTGTTGGAGGAAAAAAACCCCAAAACCCCACAACAAAAAACCCCCAAGGATCCAAACTCCATAAATTGTATCCATGAAAGTCCAGAGGAGCAGCTCTAAAGCTTCAGTGGAGATCTGAAGCCACTTAGTGTACAACATGACTGCCCACGGTGCAGCCAGCACACCTCAGACTGACGCTGGTCACGGGATGACTTCTTTGCATTAAAGTAATGACAAGTTTTATAGAATAATAGGACTTTTGCTATTTGCAAATTAAGGTGTAAATGATTAATAAAACAACTATCCTCTCCCACTGCGCAAGGTATTTGGCTAGCTGATTTTAAACAGCCTATGTATCCTTACGATATATTTAATTTAGTGTATAAGCACCACTACTGGATAAAGTGCATAGTAAAATAAAATGCTCAGAAGAACTAAAAAAGTAATTGGCAAAATAATAAAGGATGTATTTCTTTCAACTTCTGGCTTAGCAAGTCTAAAAGTAAGTGCATTAATGTTTCCTTTTAAATATCACTCTTCTCACAGCTCGAGCTCCAGAACCACAGTTACAAAAAAACTTCTTTCACAGCAAATGTAAAATTTACTATGAACGTGCAATTAGGTCCTAATCGCTTGGATTAATTACCACATCACGTTTTACAATAAAGCATTTATTGCTCACACTTCCACGTGTTAAAATTAATTATTTAAAAGAACATTAATGTTATTGCTCGGCCTTTTAATTTTCATTATTATATAAAGGCCATTACATGACTTCGCTTCTGAACACACAAATAAATGAGGGTCATGACCTATGCTAATTCTAATAATTATTAAGAAATATAGTTGAAATGTGGACAGTTGTTAAATTCTAAACAAAGATATTTTCACTTAAATTAATTTGGGTAATAATAATTGTCTGTAGAACACTTTGGATACAACGAGCTATATAAACGCTTAACTTTAATTATTATGGGCTGAATGAGTACTTCCTTCAAATTCAAAGCAGGGGCAGGGGCAAACACCCCTAGCTATTAGCTTTTTAAAACCAAATAATACTTACTTTAAGTTTCTGTTTCTAATGAACTCACACCTCAGAAACTCAGTTTTAATAGCAGGACTACCGCTGTAGCCTGGGAGAGCAGTGTTAGACTTTTCCTCCCAGATCTCACAACCCGAGATAACGTTGCGTTATTGTGGGAGCAGGAGGTTTCAGTAGGGGCTTCAATTTGCACTGCTGTTCAAGATGCTTGAATACTCTAAATCATAGAATCACAGAATGGTTTGGGTTGGAAGGGACCTCAAAGACCACCCCCATGCCCTGGGCAGGGCCCCCTCCCCCAGCCCAGGCTGCTCCCAGCCCCATCCAGCCTGGCCTTGAGCACTGCCAGGGA
>JAVJGJ010000062.1:47037948-47058735 GCA_035590215.1 Microhierax caerulescens
TAAATGCATCAGAAGTAGAGTAACACCTTAGAGATTAAGGTCTTCATGCAGCCTGTCAAATTCACGTGGAGCTTCCCTGAATTCCAAATTATCAAGTCAATGAGGTCTTAATAATGCCTATGGCCCTACAAGTAGACAGTCCTTTGGATAGGAATGAGCTCTGCTACAAGATTATTAATTATGAAAAAATGTTCCCTGCTCTTTTTTGCCCTTTACTTGAATCTCTGCCCATCCAATTTGTGTCCTTGAAAATAGAGAGAATAAGAAAAATAGATACTAAAGCTATCATTATGTACTTAACAGTGTTAACTTGTGTGCTAATTTATACACTATAACCACCATTTTCTCAACTAGAATATCGATGAATAACCTTGACATATTGGACACATAAATAAAGACAAATGAAAAAGTGCTCCTTTTTAAATCAGTATTTAAGCTCACGTTTTAGTGCTTTTATAGGAAAAGGAAGTTGGGATCTTTCAAAATCACCTCCTCAGTTCTGAGAGTTTAAATCCATTCCTTATGCTAAATAAACATTATTTCTACTTCTTAAACTGCCAAACTAGAACATTCTGGAACATAATAAATAACCTCATTTTAGGGAATGAGAATTACTGGTCCATGTCGAAGTAGAATGCAGCATACATTCCTCAAAGCAAACATGGAAAGTCTCTGTCTTGAGTTTTTGATATATTCTTATGCATCTGTATCAATGACATCCCTTTGTTTATAGGAAAGCCTGATGATTTGGTATTTACTGGAGCTTGCCCTCTCTTCAAAACAGCTCACTTTGGAAATCAAGGATTTTCTTTGTACTCCTGTCCCTGCAACATCTATGGTCCAAGCCAGTCAAGGAGTCTCTGAGAAACCAAAGCCTGACAGAGTGGTATCAAACACTTCTAAAAATGACAGGGAAAGAAAGCCATGACAGTACCTCCAAACCAGAGTTCAGAAGCCATAGATAAATATTTCACATTTCTTCACCTGTCCAATACTTAGAGCTCTAATTTTCTTCAGGAAGGGCAGTGAAAACACACACCAGCTATTTTCACAAAACTCTCCATGACGAGCAATATCTCTATGACACTACTTTGAACATCTTCTGCAAAACAAAACCAAGTTTAAGCAGCTCCCTTCTGAAACAGATGTTTCAATACTGCAATAAATCACGGGACAACATATTCCCCTCTCCAACAGTCGCATTTATCCGTAGTAATAATTGCTATTAATCAAAGGGTTAAGTAGTTAGTAATGACATGAACAACAAAAAAGATTACTTGACAGGATTCCACCCTCATTCCAATCTCTACCAAAGCGTCAAATGTAATTATAAATTTTCACCAAAGATGTCAGATTCTTATGTTAATCTTTGCACAATCTGACATTGCCATTCTTCAAATTTTATAGATGTGAACAGTTATCACTTTGTTTGTATGTCACCACAGACAACATAATCAATAGTTTTCATATCTTTCTGTTCATACTTTCTGGTAAAATGAATTTTGTGAGTGCTGCTTACTTTTGTTCCACTATGAAACTTGTTACTGCTTGAATAGAGAGTACTTAATCTCGACAATAAACATTATAATGTATGATAAAGCAGTTGAAGAAAAAAAAAAAAAGGTTCAACAATTTTTTTCCAGTCCCCATTTTAACATAATCTGTCCTTATCAAATTAATATCTAACAACAGTGACACAAAAGCAACACAATGGATGGCTTTGTTCACTTTAGATGTACTAATTTGAAGCACAAACTGCCTTTCACTCCTTTTCTGCTCTGTATTTCTGTAGTAAGGAAATCTTACTCCATGAAACTCAAAGGAAAAAAAAATCAGAACTGGAAATAACAGGTTTACAAAATATTACCTGTCCTCATCAATAATTTCAACAGAATCCACAAACAGATGGACGCCTTTTTTTTATTGTTTCCATACCCAAAGAGCCACCAGGCAGGCTGGAGAGGTATTCTCTCTTCATTTGAGTGATAGGTCAAGTACCACACGGACACATTCAGCTCTTCTGCAGTTCTACAGCAAAACTCCTCCAGCTCGGAGCACAACCAGCACAGTTGCTCCACACTGGGAAGAGAGACTGACAGATTTTCATAAAAGTTGCAAATGACACTTGTTGAAAAATTGTTTATTGTAGGGTAGTGGCTCCTGTGAAGGTGAACTGGACCCTTAATGTGGCTACTCTTATTCCTATTCTCTATGGATGCTATGAAGCACTGAGATTTGTTGTAAAAAAAAAAGGTATTTTTTTACAAAATCAGTCACCAGGGCACAAAACTGAAATGTGAAGAGACAAATAAATTTCTTGCTGACACAGGCTTTACATTAGCTTTTACAAATGAGCACCACTGTGCCAACAGCAAAAGCGGTCCTGATTTTGAAATGTTTGCTGTACTTGAGTTTGGAAATTGACTTTCTTGACATGCAGTTTGATGGGAAGTTTCCCTTCTGGGCACCAAAACAGACAAAACTGCTCCAATGGAAAGAACTTATTCTGAATATGATGATTTAGCTTAGGTTTTAGGCTCTAACTTGACCAAATAAGTTCTTCAGACAGTTAATACCCAACAATGAGTCAAGGTTTTCTATTGCCAGAACCCAGATGATTTCTTCCAGCGCTAACCGGAACCAGTTAAGAGTCTGCTTCATCCACACCTTCCTAGCTCAAAACTGATAAGACATAATCACAGGAGAGTATGTTTACGTCACTTAACTGCTAGGTTTTGCCAGAGGTAATTACTGTTATGAGAAACTGCAGCTGTGGTTTAGGGAAATTACGTGACTCCTCCTTGAATGAGAGCCTCAGACCTGTGAAGCCATGCACTTCACTTAGGAAATCCAGCGGTACTGAAGCCCGGCCTCACATGTATCCTCTGCACAATAATACCATGGTATGGTTCAGGCTACTGAAAAAGCAGATTTCAGAGAATGGGTTGCGGCATTGGGCATAGGGGTAAGAAACAGCATCTGACAGGTCTTCTGACCCTATTTACTCCTGACAAATTGCATTCAGATGTGCAGGAGCTGCAGAAGCCTTCCTGTGAAGGTGGCTTTTCTGACATCCACTCTCTACAACCATGATTGCTTATATCTCACGTACCCTGCTGTACCCCTGTCCACTCTCATCTCGGAGCGAAGGAACTTCAGAATATTCACTGTGAATAACAGTCCTTGGAAAACATTCAACAATTTCAAGACTGTATGATACATTTTAGAATTTAGATATTTAATAGCGCTGATGACTTGCAATTTTCCACAATTACCATCATAATCATTCTATGTTCTGAGAAGAGGATACAGATGACAAGAAGCTGTTTGAAAAACTAAACTTTTATAAAACATCCTCTGAATGTCTGGCATTTTCATACAGTATTACTTTGTCTGCTCTTCTGACTGCCTGTTACAATATTGTATTTGCCTTTGGATTTCTTCGTACGGCAAGAGTCTGTTCTGAGGAGAGTTGTACCGTGCTTTTACTACAGTGAATTATGTATCTATTCAGAGATCGTGCTCTCTCAAATGAACATCCAAGCCTGTTAAAATGGCCTGCCAATATACTGTGAAGATCTGGGAAATGGCACACCCTCACAAATGCCAGATGTAATTCTGCCCACAAGAAAAGTCAGATGGATTCCTCCAATAAATTCCTACTTCTTTTGTCTGCCTCTTGGTTGATATACGATACCACTGCAGATGTATCCAATTTTATTAAAATTTGTCCCTTCAGCTCCATTCTGAAAGGAGAATTTTCGAATTTACCCTGAGTTTGTGCACATTTTGCGTTAAGTTGCTCCTGAGCTGAAACCCATGCGTGAAGGTTGATTTCATTTAGTTCTTCAAGGTCCATATCTGGTCAGTCTTCTGTGTTTGTGATAGTAAAAACCAGCTGTATTTCACTAAAAGTGCTTGGATATTTGGGCTCCCATCTCAGTAAGTTGTTCAGGTAGTGCTGAAACTGGAATTATTACGTCTGCTTTGGCAGATTTTGAAAATCATCACAACTAGCAGCACAGTTCAAACACCAAAACCTCCCACAGGACTACATGCAAGATACAAAGATCTTATCACAGCTAGGTCCTCAAATCCTAGCACAGCTTTGCTAAGTAATTGTAGGAATAACACCCTTGAGTATTTGTAGCTTTATAGCAAAAGCTTTTCCTAAATGAGTGGCTAATAATGTACTTGAAGGAGATACTGGTAAATCTATACTTAGAGATGTCACTTAATTCCTCCATTCTGAAGACATAATGTTAAAAAGCATAGAGGAAACTCACCCAGTTAAAAGCCAACAGTTGTCTATGGTCTTCCCTGAATTTGATATTTATCAATTTCTGAACTATTCCGAAAACCACATATCCTAAACCTTCTCACAGAGTAGAAAAGTATCCACTGGAAAGTTAAAAAAATGTAGCAATTCAAAGTAATTTTTAAAAGGCTGTTTGAGTGAACGTTCACCATGCATTTAAGCACAATTATTTACAAATAGTTATAGACACTGACAAAACAACTGCAGTTGCTACACGTTCAAGATTTTCCTAAGGGGACATAGTCAAAATTTGTTGAATTGGGAAGCATTAAGACTTGATACTGAGGTCATACTGAACAACCTTGCACTGAATTACTCACACATTTCAAGACTGATGAAATAACTCCACACAAGTAAACCCACGGAACACAATGCAGGTATACAAACATGCTGTTTGTTCTGCACTGCTTCATGTACAGACACTGAGTTCTAATTGAACTTGTCTTTGTGTAGTATTACTACACTACAGAAAAGAGGGTGTTTTGTTTCTAAAAACGACATTTTTGGCGTTATGCCCAAACTTCTCTGAATTCTGATGACAGTGCCCACAGACAGTCATCCTCCCGTTCCCAGTCACTCATTCTGTTACTAGTGTTTGCAGACACTGACGATCTAGCACATCCTTTGCAGTAAGGTTTGTATTCCACTTTCTTCCTTCTCATCTGCAGATATTACAGTTCAATTCTATTCATATTTAAGGGAACACAGAGAGTGTAAAAGTTAGTGTTGCTCACTGGGAGATACTTTTCTGCGTGGAGACACAGAAGGGAAAAATATTGTGTGAGAAACAGGGAGATGAATTTTAGCACAAGTGTGAAAATGAACCGGGGCAACTCTTGTCACTGTGGTGTCACAGCTGGTCCTGTGACAGATGAGCCTTAGTCTGCATATAAAAAGAATATACATTAAAATCTTTATTAATAGGAAGAATTAATTACTTCAAGATGATAACACACCTTGGATCTAAATCAGATGCTGCTCAAGGGCACACTGGGGATAACTAAGTATTGTTATTACGAGTGTCTTTCTCACATGAGAAAAATACAGGAAAGACTCTCTACATTTCAGTTCTTGCACAAAACTATCCAAAAGCATATTGGGGCTTCCCGTAGAAACAGAAAACCCTCTGAAAGGGGCCTTTAAAGTTGGCAAAATCAGCAAATTTAATCTATCCACTTTCTTTTGACCTTTAAACCTGACCTAAAAAAAGTGTTCAGCAACATAAATTTGATCTCTAAAGGCCTGCTGCAGATCTCATTTTCTGCTGTTTTTCCATGAGGCATTTATGGGACTTGCTGGTGTTACAGGGGACTAGTAAAACGTCAAAGTAATCCTGCAGTTCCTGTGTATGAATTCAGCTTTTCCCTATGAGATGACAACATTTTTTTTTTCCCTGCCAAGGCTTTTTCAGATACTGGAGTATAAGACTAATACCATAGGTGTGATGTTATTTTTTTTTTTTTCATTTGGTAACATTAACCAGATCTAGCAGTTCAAGTGTTGAAACAAAAGAATTCTTTTCTGAGCCAATAAGGTGGCTCGGTGCACATCTGCACTAATTGAAATCACAGCATGGCTTTTCAGGATAGGAATTGTATCCAAAGCATACAGAGGATTTGAAGATCTCAGTTGTGTGTTTGTACATTCTCTTAAGTACAGAGGAAACCAGCTGCTTCCATTTATGAACTGCGCTGATACATGTGCCTCGACGTACCAATGACATAATGTGCAACTTTGCAAGCTAAAGATCTGCCAACTGTTGTAACAAGGAAAAGGAAAGGATGGGTATAGGAGACAAGACAATGGAAAAGAATTTATGATAAAGATAGCTAATTTTCAAGTAGCACATTCTATTTTTTATGCTGTAATTCACAAGGATTAGAGTTAGATGATAAAAATATGATAGAAATAACAGGTTATTACATCATCCTCCCCTTTCATCCACTGATAATGTCCCTTGATTCTTTCCAAGTTCCTTTCTCCTATCTTTTTGGCTATTGCACAGGTTTTCCAACACAGGCCATTAACTTCCAATTCAAATTCACTTTCCTCTCCTTTTATACTACAGTAAACTTGGATGGAAATTTGCATCACAGAGGTGTAATCCAGGCTTCTACAAAATTCTTCCCAACTCTGAAAACTGAAGTACCTGTTTTCATTAATCATCTTACAGCAGAACTGATCCCATTCTCCTTTCTGAAGTGGTGTTCTTCTCTTGACTTTCGTAACCTTTCCCTTTTTTTTTTTTTTTTTTTTTTTAACGCTTTTACCTCTCTAACAACTCCTTCAGCACATCTTTTGAAAGAGCCTCCTCAATGCTACTGAACATGGCTCTACAGGTTGGTTTAAGATAGGTTTACACCACCCCTAGCTCTAGCCTATTTCCAGGTAATCGTTAGCAAACATATATTTAAGCTGATGGTAGAAGGACCTTTCTCTCTAAACTCCCCAACTCCTGAGTTACTTTGTTCAAGCTGACACCCACACTTTCAAACCACATTCTCAATTCAAATCTTTTTTTTAGGACTTCTATTCTTCTCATAGTTTCTGCAAAACATTTCCTTTACCTTTTAGTGATGCAGCTTAAACTGAGCAGACATCACATAATTCCAACTGACCTTGAAAAAGAAATAATTTCCAGTCCATATCTGATCAGATCATTTTCCATTCATCCCCTCCTTGACTACATCAGGTCTCCGGTACTGGGCTCCTCTTCCAGGCTTTCAATACCCATCTTACACCATATTATTTGTGAGCAGGCACCACTTGCACCTTCACTTTCGAACCAATTAGCTATCTGCTTTGATCCTGTTCTGTTCCACAAGCAGGTGAAGTGCTTCCCATAAACTTCTCCTTGCCCAGTTCCACTAGAAAACTTTTTACACTGAAGATTCTGGGACCCTCAGACCAACATCACTGCTACGTTCTTTTTCCTATGTGCCTTCCCCTACTGCACGCTCTGCAACAGGAAACACTTGTTTGAGTAGCACCCCAACGGGGCTTGGGTCTGTCATTAAGGCACTGCAATAATAGGATGAAAAAAGGCAAAGTTAAATTTGTGTGACAGGTTATAGAGAAGGTTCCACGGACAGTGAGAGGAGAGGGAGAGAAGGGTTTTGACTGTGTTTTTACTTCATGCATATTCATATAACACTGACCAAGTCAGTCCTGTCCACACTCTGCAGTTGTAGTAAAACAACAGAAGAAATACGGTGGGGGGACACACACGGTTCTAATACTTTTGTTAAGCAGCAAAAATAGAACTAATCCTTACTGATTGGTAACTTGGTCCTGGAAAATCACAAATTCATTCCCATTCAGGAATTAAATACTGCACAGAAGAGGGCTGTAAAACAAAGGCAATTCTGATCCAGACATTATCACAGGAGAAGTAAAATTTGGTTCAGTCAATGACTGAATTTCAGTGTCAACACAAGAAAATTAAGATTGTGGCCACATATGATCATAAGCGTTCCTTTGAAAAAAAAATATCATATAATTAAAGGTGCTAGTTTCCACATCAAATTCCACTTTGGATGTGGTTAAATTCCAGCTTGGTTAAGTATTTCCTGTCTATTTAATTTCATCCTGTAGATCCAGCTGCACATAGTTATTCCACACTTCCTGTCCTAAACTATCACATAGTGCTGTTGTGAGTCATTGAGCAGCTTCATTCCTTTTGAGTCTTTATATGATGTATCAATTATGTCATCTAGAAAGTGCTTTGAGACTGCCTGAGAAGTTACCAGAGATGTCAGGTTATATCCCTAAGAAACAGCACTTTGTGGAAACTTTTAAAACGCCCAGCTTCTACAAGGTAATATAAATTGACTAAGAATTGGTAGATTTTGGCAAAATATGCAGAGTCCACTAAAAAAATACAAGCCAAAGAAAAAGTAATTCTAGAACATGGTTTTCAGAAAAGTTACTTCTATTTCCTCATAAATAGGCTGCGGTTTCTATAGTGGCATGAGGGGAGAGGGGAAAAAAAAAAAAAAAAGAAAAAGAAAATTTAGAAATAATTATACAAAACTAAAAAGCTGATAAATGTGTTTTTCTGTATTTCTTCTCTTTCACTTCTTTGCATTAAATAAAAAGTAGGTGACAAAAACAGAAGTATGCCCTGTCAATCACTCAGTAATACCCTAGCACTTTAACAGCTCACAAAGGACCAGAGAAACCAACTCCTCAAATAACACCTGGTCTAAAAGCCTTAAAAGCATTTAAAAACACTGATCAATATATAAAACTGAACCATATATAAACCCCAATGGGAACCAAGTCACATTTATTCTACAGTCAGAGGTAGAAATGGAAATCCTTGATTGTCGAAGGACTTCTTGCCACCTCTTGCAAACGTGGTAAACCTAGGTTGTTGCCACTTACTTTTTTTGATTTGGGCTCCAGTCAGATAATACAGTATCAATTGTTCATGTTATTGGTCTATTCCCTCAGTCAGTCATGACAACTAAAGCCTCTATGAACTGAACTCAGAAACCAGGAGTCTTTGACAAGCAGAATGGCATAAGCCATTCTTTAAAAATCTCCTGTTGTTACAGGCAGGGGAAAGAAAAAGAAACAATGCTCTAGCCATGAACACGTAACACTCAAGACCATGACCAGAATTATTGGTGTTCCCAAGTGTTCTCCCCGGGTGCCTCCAACACGCAGTCCTTCCCTGGTCACCGGCACCGAGTCTACGCGTGAAACAAGAAAAAGGTTTTTGGAGAACAAGAACGTGTTGTCCACGTGGGTAAGCAAGACAACACCACATCTATCCAAATGCTGGGTACAACGCCCATCCGTGTGGGAGATACCCCATAACCCTTCTGTCGTTTACAGCCTGAGTAACAAACAGGATAATTTTTCTGAAGATGGCCCCAACTCCCACCACTGTAACCCCCCACTTCTGATTCTACACCTGGGTGTTAGGCCCAAACTCCTGCGGCCTGAACAAACAGGGAAGCGACGTCCGTTCTTGCACAGAAGCTGCATCACCTGAGCCTCTGTGCTACAGCCGGGACCGGATGGATTCACTGGAGCTCAATTACCAATGAGGCAATTCAGGAACAAATAAATAAATAAATAAATAAAATAATAGTCTCTGTACCACACTGATAAGTAAACTCTGTTATACCAGCATCAATCAGCTGCCTCAACCTTCCGCGTTCCAGAGTCTGCCAGAGCTTTTCCAGAGAGATCCTCGGTGCAACCCTCCCAGGCCACACAACCTGCCGGTTGGCACGTGGCGCTCGTGGGAAGTACAAACGGCGTGGATGCCTCCTCCTGCCACCCACTCTTTATTCAAAGGAATAAACTCCTTAGTACCTATATGACCAGGTATGAACCTAGATCTGGTTCAGACAGGCCCCTGGGCATCACCATAAATATTCTGCAGTAAAGTTCTATATAAATGAAGGTGAGTTGGTAGCTACTGCTTTCCCTGGTTAACCAACAGATAGGAACAGTGA
Organism: Microhierax caerulescens; assembly: GCA_035590215.1. Classification (NCBI taxonomy): domain Eukaryota; kingdom Metazoa; phylum Chordata; class Aves; order Falconiformes; family Falconidae; genus Microhierax; species Microhierax caerulescens. The sequence continues at coordinate 47,047,738 of JAVJGJ010000062.1, forward strand.
ACTAGTATTTCTAGCCTCATCCTACAGAACTTACAACAAAGTCCATCTACACAGCGCTGCCATTTCTCAAGAAACTCAGCTGTAATATTGCTTTTCTCTGGCACTGTCAGCCAACCTAGATTTCGTCATTCAAATGGGTTTGACCCAAATTTATGTTCTTACACAAGGAGGTGCTCACTGCATCTCAAAACCAAGAGAAACACACAAGATTGGTGCATGCTGGTCATGATACCACGTTTCACAAGGCAAAGGGACCAGCCCATCTTCTACCAGTAGCAGGGACATGTCAGTGAGACAGACCACATTCGTGCCATAGAGCATTCAAAGTCTGCAAAGCCTTGTTGCAATTCCTTCAGCACGTTTCAGACTAATGACCCACGCTACTGGTAGTGCTATTAGTTTTCCAATGCACAGCAATGGTGCTATGCAGCGAACACCTTCCCTTGACTTTATAGAAATTACAAGTTGCTCTGGAGAAATGGTAACAGCAAACTAAATAAACGTAATTTCTTTCTTTCATTTACTCTTCTGTCGATCACAGTACTTGATTACCAATAAAGTTTCTCTGATCTTGAGCAAGGGGGAATTAAAGGAGCTTAATACCATCAAAAGTTGCAAACTTGTAAATACATGTGAATGAATCCATGAATGCAGAAAAACCTGGATCCACAGAGACACAAACATGGAGACACCAGTTAAGCTATTTTCACATTCAAACTCACATCGGTTTTACTGTAACAGAGACATAATGTTTTACAACAGTGTAACCTGAAATAAAGTTTACTTTATTCTTTCTAAACTTATTTGCTGATGTAGGGAAACATGACCAAACAATGAGTCTCCATTTAGCAGTGGAAACACACAAATGATATTTGCTTTTTTATTAAAATAACATGTGAAAGATGTATTACAGATTGAACTTCCTTTTGGAAACTTTAGCTGCCCTGGGAGACAACACAGCCTATAATATTTCTTACTAAGAATATCCATAATAGTTTTGGAAAGGTCTTAAAATACAATCTAAAATATGCATGAAATACATATTTTTCTTGAGTTTTCCCCCGTCTTTTCTTCATGAGCTCTAAAATGCCAATTTTAATTTTTTAATATTTAATTCAATCCAGTTAGTCTTTTCACCCTTTGCCTTGTAGAACTTAGGAGAGAAAGGTTGAAAAGTTAAAGAAAGGGGGAATTCATCTAATTAAAATGAAATGTTTTAATGATGTTATGAAACCACTCAGAGCAATGTTTTAGATTTGCTCCTGCTGTTGTTTGAAGCTGTGGTGTTAAAAATGCCCTGGTTAGAGTTACAGACTGTTCTAAAAAACTGTGAGGAATTTATGTAGGATTTAAAACAGACACATGCTTTTAAAGTCGAGAACCTTCAAATACTACAGCTAATCCACACAATAATTCAACAACCAACCCATGCTCAAATTCCTAACAGATACCATATGCAACCTGTAATAAAAACTGCATCAAGGTATTCCAAGCAATGGGATAATTTCATTTTCCACTTAAGAGCCCTATTTACTTTTAATTAACAAACTATTATAAGGTGTATGAACACTATTCCACCATTTTGCATCCAATGCTCATACTGAAATGGGTCCTGAAGATATTTTGCTGTCTAAACAGCCTGGGTTATTAATTAGGTGCAATACAATAAAATTTGCTATCGCTTATCTAAATATACTTGACAACCCTATACCACAATGATACTTTCTGCCTTTACCTTTTCTGTAGCTACAACAAAAAGAAAGATAGGACAAAGCGGCCCATCTGATTCAGAAGGAGCATAGGTATAAGTTAAAAAGCAAGAAGCAAAGCAACCTCCTGAGTTCAAAGCCATATAACTTGTAACAGACAACGGTGCTTTGACAATGTAGGAAGACAATGTAAGGATACACTAAAACGTAACTGTCTTTACATTTTCTTACCCGCTTTTCCATTCTAACATCCCCTCTTTCAACGTCCTCCACTCCCCTGAGGATTACGAGTCTTCTGGATTTGGACCTTCTCACAGGAATAACTGTGGTAATAAAGCTGGACCCAAATTCTTGCAGTACTTAAAAAAAAATATATAAATGTACTTCATACAAATAACAGGACACAATTCCTCTTTTGACTGTCTCTTTGGTTAAGCAATGTATTTAGTTGGTTAAATAATTAGGCCATTGCTAAATGTGAAGATTTTTCAAATGTGAATCTAATTAGCCTAAGTAAAGTAGGTATTTCATGGGAAATTATTTTTTTGCCTTCAAGGAGATGATTCTACATTCAGTGAAATTGTGTCATCTTATTAACACTCAGCTTGTCCGGCATAGGTTCTGAATGATTTACTCTTGTACTCTGTTCCAAATTACAGATTCAGTAGCTCCTAAATACTAGCAGTCTTTACCATGGTTCCCAGGATTTGTGTTAAAATGCTTTAAGCGTAGAAGCAAAAACTTGAGAGTATTAATACAGAAAAAAAAAGTTGAATAAACGATCCTATCATGTCAAATTAAATTTTCCTTCAAATGGATGAATGAATTGTTTAATATCACGATGGGAACATGATGTTCTCAAGTGAGGAGGTTCAACTTCAGATCAATGAAGTCCCTAACTATTGACAGCCACAAACTATCAGGATACTGCAGAAGACAAACACTTTCTTCCACCACTCCTGAAACATTTAAGGAATATCTGACCACTGACACTGGGTATTTGGCTAGGTGGATTTCTGCCCTGATCTACTATGACAGATTTTTGTTTTGCAGATATGAGCAGCTGGAAAGATTTTAAATATCCTTGGGCATAGTAGCCTTTTACTATATGAACGCATTATAACTCAACATAGTGTTTCTGTGTAATAAACACCACATGCACTAAACAAAGCATTTAAACTCTTCCATAAAACATCAAGGTCTTAGCAGTAATTCCTGAAGAGAAAATAACAAGATGACAATACAACTCCAGAGAGCAAAAAATCATGCATTGTCCACACGAGGTAATCCTAGTATCTTTCAGCAACACAGATTCCCACTTATGATAGCACAGGGGAAAAAAGCAAGGATATTTAGCAAATACACTACATGGCAAAAAAAGCATTTACCCTGATTAAATCACTTCATTCTGTGGCCTGAATTTTGGATGCTCACTATTTCTACTTCTGATCTGCCACACTGAACAATTCACAAAGCTTTTTTGGACTGTAGAGTATCATCTCCTCTGTACTAACACAACTTATTAGTGTTCACTGAGTGGAAGCATGATCAGTCCATCTTGACAAGTCTGGTGTTCACAAATTATCTGGCACATAATGCTGTGTTTCAGCTGTGGCTTTCCTTTCCAATGAGTTTGCTGCTTTCAGGTTTACATTAATCTGGTCTGAAACGGTGAATACAACTATTAACAAAAAAGCGTGGTATGCCATCATAAACGGACATAGACATACTTGTGTCTGATACAGTTAAATGGATCCGTTTAGATTTATAGCATTTTTAACAGTCTTTCACAGGCAGATGCATGCTTGTGATTTGGGCCAACCAGCTGTGAGAACAGCTCCAAAATCAAGAGTTGGGAAAGTTACGTTAGTGCAACGTTGAGCCCAAGTTAGTTAGCAAGTGCATCTCAGCAAACAGGTAAATTAAGACAGGCTCAGTGGTGTAAAGAATATGGTCTTTGAACACATCAGAATGTGGCACAATAAACTTGCATCTGCTTGGAGTACAAAGTACGAACGTGTGTCTGCTTACTCGGGCAGATATTCCTTTTGTTCACTGGAGAGGATGGATAATGGACGATAATCAGTAGTTCTATAGTGCACATTCAGCATTTCTCACTATTATGCACTCAGCTTCTCCACCCCTTAACACCCCCGGCAATCAAAGAATCTTCCTCAAGTCGCAGAATGCAAAGCTCCCAAGATGAGGAAAGCCACCATCAAAACCATCCCACATAACCTCAGCTCTGCTATTCTGCATAGTCAATATTATCTTCATTACCACACGTGAAAGCATTCTCAGGTCTTTATGTGAAAGAGCCACTCACTTCACAGGATCACTTCCTAATTTAGTGCAGGGGGGGAAATTGGTATGTAGTTGTGATTTTTGGCTATAAAATTCAAATAACTTTTTGCATAATTTCATATATCGGCTATAGTTACTTTACTTTTATGAATATCATTGCTCCCTTTATAAAGTATAAGATGTTGCAGTATTCCATTAAACCCTTGCAAGGCGAAGCTGTCTGAAATCTTAGCATATGCTCATTTTTCAACAAGAAATTCCACCATTTTCTGTCACTCAGGCATCATTATGTTCTTTAAAGAATAGTTTAACTTTCACCATAGAACTCAATCTTTATTCTGTATCTCATTGACAATGTATTTACCTGTGTAACAGGTACAAGAAGTTAAAAGTAAATATCCTCAACCCATCTGCCCCAAAATGACAGAACACATCCCTCGCTGTTCTCCACAAAGGGATTTTTGCAGTTCCAGCTCTATGTGACCGTCACTTTCTCGGTTTTCCCCCCACAAATCCTGTTTTCTTTCCAAGGAAACTAGATTCCTTACCTAGGTGTCAAAAGAAGTTCAGTAATTCCCTCTTTGCATGAGATTGTATAATGAGATTACCTAATATTTCCAACTCACATGACACTACTTGAAGATCTGCATAAGCAGCTAAAGACACCATGAAACTGCGCAGCCTTTCTGACTTTTCTAGTATTAAAGATGTCACCCTTTTATTTATGGCCTGTTAAATTAAAAAAAAAAAACCAACTTCTGAGCCTCTGTAAAATGCTTTCTGGATTAAATAATACTGCTGTAATACATGTAAATCCAAAAATATCTCTGGAACAGTTTAGTGAGAAAAAACCTCTCTGAACAAAAATTATTCAAACCAAAATGCACAATCAACCCTCACCCCAACACTGGATTAATTTCATACCATATAATGACATAAATGTATTTAGAAAGTTTCCATAACTATTGTTGAAGTTCATCAAGGCTCATTATCTTCGTATTAAAAGAAAGCTAATTAGTTTTCAAAGTCCAAAATAGAATTAAAATTTTCTTATTCTTACAAATTAAACATTCCAATTAAAGTATTTCTAAATTGTTGCCTAATTCTAAGTTTGAAAGCTGTGGGTTTTACGCATATATAAACTACTCAATAAAATGGTGCTTTGTCTTTCTCTTGAAGTTTTTTTATGAACAGATGAAGCAAAAATGATCATAAAATGATGAAGTAATTTCTAAAAGCAAAATTATTGACTTCATCTGAAATGCTTTCTAAAGGTTTTTAATTGCCCTAAATTTGTGAAAAACTACCCAGGAGATCAACAAATTCATATCAATGAACTGCATTATACTATTGAGAGAACCCTTGGCCTCAAGCCAGGGAGAACAAATAGAAAAGACCATTTTCACTTGGCTGCAAATTATCAAAAAGCTAAGAAAAAGCTATGGAGTTAAAGTGACATGTTTGTATGGTGGGAAAAAGATCAAATATTGATCGTCCAAGCTGAGGTAATTAGAGCGGTTGTCAAGGAGATGGGATGCATGTCGTTAGCCCTACAGAAATGCATCTTTGTTTTATATTGAGTGAATTAGCTGTTCAGCAGTTGGCAGTGATTTTTTTCTTTTCTTTCTTTAAAAGGCTATACACCATTCAGTAGTAACATATTCCTGTAATTAATTTTTTTTTTTTAAAATAAACATCTACAAATACACTGTAAAAGCTTATTCTAAATATTGAAAGTTGTTCTCCGTTGACTTTTAGGGATATTTTGTAAAATGGAGTTGTAAAACATGACTCTTCCTTTGCTCCAAGGCTTATACCAGTGTAAAAGACCAGACTGTAAATGGAGGGAAAGATGGACGGCGTGGAACTGAAGTGCCTGCTGTTTTATTAAAACTCTTCAGCCTCGCCCTAGGAAGTAAGTCCTTGCAGATTAATGTCAGTCCACTGGGGACTGGAAGCTCACACCACCACGGACACCACAGGGACCCATCTGCTGGAGCTGGTGCCACTCACGCATTTCATTCGGCAGCTTAACTGCCGCCGCACTCCGAGCGGCCTGGCCCGCGCCGCGGAGGTCTCCGCCTGCCGCCCTGCTCCTTCAGCAACCGCAGCCCAGCAGACCTCAGGCTGACAGCGGCATCTTCTGCTGCAGCTCACGCTGCGTCAGCAATCTGCCTGTGACACCCAGCAAACGAGTGCCGGAGCAGAACGTGGCATCTTCTAGAAATACCTGACTGTGTGATGTCACTGGGCTCCCCGGAAAGACACGAACCAAACGGCGTTATCCCTGCTAACTGGATATTCTTCAGTCACAAGATCTACATCCGTATCAACAAGCAAAACGATTACTGATAGGACACGCAACCTTTGTGACAACTAGGAACACGGGGACTGCACATGTCAAGTCTGATTTTTTAGATAGATGTGTTTCTGATAGGTATTTACTGAATATCTTTACCTACATGACTAGTGGCACAACCCCCCACTCCCCACCCCAAAAAACCTACATCAGTTCCCTAAAGGTGATGCAGGAGACCTCAATCCACAACTGTAAAGTGCCCCCAGGAAAAACAACTCATCTGACACCTAAGAACTTGTATCAGGAACTTAATTTCTATCTCAGGAATTCTGCAGTGCCATGCAACTATTTAAGTGGTTTCACAGTTCCAGTTGTTTGACAGTTATCAGTTGCATGTAGTTTTGTCAGGCTTTCTGTTGGGGCCAAAATTTGTCAGCACTGGATGTCCTCTTTAAGCCAAGATAATAATCTTTCCAGGAAATCTGAAGCTGCACAAGTGAAAGGATGGCATGCAGCAGCTCTGACTTGAATTCCGTTCTCCATAGGATGACAAAGATGGGAGGACTATGCTTCATCCTAACGTGCTGCTAAACCACTTTTAAAATAGTAAAGCTTGAGAGAAATGAATTTTGATAAAGCCTAGCAATCTTTTTTCCATAGAGAAAGTCACCTCTACAGTGCTGCCTTGCAGACATTGCTCTCACAAAGATCTGGTCCGGAAACTGCAGAGTCCACCAAACAGCCACCTTTCAGCAGGACACTGAACAAAGCCTTGTTTCCTTACCATGATGATCCCAGATATTTTTTCTCCCAACTACTTATCACTACTTTAAAGCTTCAGCAGTAAGCACTCATGACAGTTTTCTTCTTATAGCAGGACATTTTCATATTGTTTTCAAAAATTCTGAATTTTTCTTATAAAGAAAAAAACATAACACAGCTGCTCAATCCACCAATAAACCCCTTCAGCATATTAAAATTCATAATGAAATAGCTTGTCTTTACTGCTCTGCCATGTGGTTAGTTTATTCCACGTAATTCAATAAAAAGAACTATCTTTAAAAGAAGCAGGCCGGGTACTGGAGTTGCTCCTTTTTCACAAGTCTCTGTTCCTTTTAAGCAGAGTTGTACAGAATGCACAAACTTTTTGCTTCCTTTGGTCATTTACTCTTCCGTACACAGATGCAGATTCCTGGAATTCCTATTTCCTGGAAAAGAAACTCATTATAGCCACTTAGTTCGAATACTACCCTTCTTATGAAAGACAAACTAAAGGAAAAGCCTGAGCCAAGCACAATATTCCATCACAGTCTCGATGCCACGGGGCTCCGTAACATGGCAGTGCTTTATGAAGACCTCCTAAGCAATTAGACCTGAGACTGAGGGACTAGCAGCCATCAGGCTGCATAGTCTCTTTGAAATACTTAAGTATCTATTTCACATTTGCATTGCCGCCATATCCAAACTGAGAAAATAATCTTTTTCATTCTTTCTGCCATTAGAATTTGGTTGAAAACACAACGGTGTCAAAGTAAAAGCTATCCTTCAGATTATGAAAAATTGCCCAGAACATGTCCTTGTTCAGATTGTTATAACATTTCATTCCCTTACTGCATATAGAAAGACATACTTCTCATTTGTAATTAGAGTAACAACTTCTCCAGTTGCTCTTAATGGAACCCCAGATTTGATACACCATGCAAATTGAAAGAAAAAGAACTCAAAAGACCAAGCACACTACTAATCCAATAACCATGGAGTGCAGTGCTGATATTCCACTTTCTTATATCACAGATTTGGTCAATACTTGTCATTTATAACAGTGCAATGACTCAGGGCAGCCGTGTCCTGCTAAGACAGTATTTGTGTGCAGTAAACTATAAGGTGGTAGTTATGCTTAAAAAAAAAAAAAAAAAAAAAAGACATCAACGTTGTCCAAGAGGTGCCACATGGTGGTAAAAGAGCGATATCGCAAAGAATATTCTACGGGTACTGTTAGTTGAATGTTGAAAGATGCTGATTTTTTCATGTAAGCAACTGCATATTTACTATACTGCCATCTTGATCAGTAATTAAAGTATACTTGTCAGAACACATGAATAGGAGATATGATTTTAAATATCTTCATTTATTATGTTTGTTTACTTGCTTAATCCCAAACCTGATCGTATTGACTTATTAGTGAAGCAAAGAGTTTCAATTGCACAGTAAATACCACACATTGTGTTTGGCATAATCAGACCTTTAGATCTGCACATTATTTCTGTTTCCAGAAATTTCTGTACTACTACTGAAATTATGATTCCTCTTACAACATAAGCCTATTTCTGGCCAAGAAAAATGTTGTTTCAATAACAAGCAGCTCTTTTACTTACTACAGACACATGGCAGTTGGCCTCTGAATAGGAACAAGAAAAGGGCAGAATTTTCCTCTTCGTGTCTGGCTCACAATAGCAGACCTTTAAACTTCTGTCTTAAAAAACTGCATCAAGCTCACAAATCTCTCAAAGAAGAAGGCCCAGCAATGGGCTCTACCTCCACCTGCTTAATAGCAAGGACAGTTCAACAGTTGCAGAAGAGAAATCATAAGATGGCATGCACTGCCCTTTAGTGGTTGTGGAAATCCTCACCCATAAGTACATGCAGCAACTAGTTTATTACAAAGAGCAACGCACCGCACTTCACTTTTCTGGAAAAATCTCCAGACATTTTCCCCAAAACTAAAGGTAACAGTAGCTTGCAAACCTCAACAGCATGAGAACTATTTGTCTTGTTTCAATGTAACAAACGCTTCAACAGGAAAGGAGGTTTGGGGGACATGCTGCTGAAATGTGCCATGGTTTGTGACTGATCAAACTGCACAGCAGGGTAAGAAAGGAATAGGCTTGAGGAGACAGGAGAGGGGAAAAGCTAAAAATGGAGAAGAGCAAACTCTTTTGTTGATTCTTGTAACACCGGCCATGCTCCCTAAGGATTTTTTAAGAACACGAGCCGGGCAGTCATGTAGGATACTACCTACTTTGGAAGCTACTACTGGTGACCATCAGTATTACCAGGCACACAAGTAGCTTTGGGTACTGAACCCTTAAACTTTTCTTTTGATTTACTAAAATTTTCATTTAGGTAACTTTGCATTAGTTTTCCCTCTCATGCCTTCAGAAGGCCAGCGATAATTGCTATCTGACTGCCACAGAAGAGGTAACGCTTCAGCATTCCTCCACAGTTACTTCTCATACCACTCACAGTTCCAAAACTACAGCTATTGCAGAAAACTGTGAACTCTAAAAGACCTGATCTATGCTGACTTTAATATTGTCTACAGGCCAATAGTTGTCACTGAATTCCTTAGGTTACTGTGAAAACCCAGAAATTTTGACAGAAGTTTAAAGCTCATTTGAGAGAAATACTGCCATTTCTAAGCTAGCAATAGTGTGAAATAAATTTGCTTTAATTTTAAGGTCTCTATGGATTAGCTGGCCAGTTATGACTGTCAGGTAATTTTTGTCTTCTACATCTTCATAATTTTTCAAAACTGTACTGAAATGCTCTAACAGAACAGCTACACTATTATAGCTTAACTGATGTATCACGCATAGTCACTTTTCAGCTCTGAAAATGAGAGCTTTTATATTACTTATCCACTAACTAATCTCTAGGACCACAGAATTTTTGCCTAAAGTCTCTCATTAACTTTGCACGTGATGAATGAATGAATGCCATCCTGTGCTTCCTTCAAAGCTGCAATGAAATAATTTTTACTGTGGAAATCATAGGTGCACATTCGGAACTGCAGATGTGGCCTGTTGGCCCTGGAAATACCAAAATCAGCACCAGCTCCAAACTTAAAAGTAGGTTGCAGATACAGATCATGGAACCGCTGCACTTTCCCGGTGATTCTTATATTTCAATAACGAGCACTTTGTCTCAGTACATTTCTTCTGCCTTAACAGTAAAACTACTCGGCAATTCACAGACCACCACAAAGAAGAGCCAAGAAAAGACAAAAGCTTATCACATGCAGTTTTCCACTGGAAAAAAAGAGGACCGGAGAAGCGACGTGTGTGCCAGATTCAAAGTTACTGCTGGGCAGTAAGTATTTTTTTATCGTACTATTAAGTTGCCATGCAGTTCAAAATATTGACACTTTTTAATTCCTGTTATTTCTTATTGTGTAAATAGGTGCAGATCAGCACTCAAAAGTCTTTGCAAAAATATTTCTTGCTCTCTGCAACTATGTGGACTGTGACACAAATTCACAGTCCGTTAGGGACCTGTCATCTGATTTCTTTTGGTGTTTCAACACATTTGCCCAGATTCTTATTACACAGTGATTTTGTAAAGCTGAGTCATAAAGGACCTTCCATGGTATTTAATGAGTTTGGTAAAAAAAATGGTATACACTGAGAATCCAGTGGGAACTGAAAATGATGAACCGGTACAGCTACCACTGCTACATGTCCTGCCAGGAAAAGGCCAAGGAATAAGAAAATTTTCAAATTAGTCTCGCATCCCATTTGTGACTGGAACACTAGAAAATGTTTTAACTTCATAGAAACATAGAACAGAATCACAGAATAGTTTGGGTTGGAAGGGACCTCAAAGACCACGTCGTCCCACCCTCCCCCCGCCCAGGCTGCTCCCAGCCCCATCCAGCCTGGCCTTGAGCACTGCCAGGGATGGGGCACC
>JAVJGJ010000062.1:47058759-47069902 GCA_035590215.1 Microhierax caerulescens
ACAGCTGCTCTGGGCAGCCTGGGCCAGCGCCTCGCCGCCCTCACCGGGAACAAGTTCTGCCTAATGTCTAATCTAAATCTATCCTCTTTCAGCTTAAAGCCATTATTCTCCTTCTCCTTTTGCTACATGCCCTTGTAAAAGTGTCCCTTCTCCAGCTTTCTTGTAGGCCTGTTTATCATGTTAAAAATTCTGCTTTAAACCTATGTCGCCACAGTACCTTTCTTAGGTATCTAGTATATGCTACCAAAACAAAAGGCACTTTTATAGTCTTTTCCCAAAGGAAAAGATGTATCCCTTGTTTATAAAAGATAAATATTTAGATTTTTACAAAACTTGGATTTTCACTAGTTCTCTCCTGTACAAAAATTCCTTTTGGACATTACAGAGAAAGGATTGAGACTTTGTTAACAGCATAGCCTTATTCAAAGATGTAATGGAAGCTTGGTTGCTTTTTCCTCTTTTAACATCTTCAGTAAGATAATTAGCAGAAGCAGCCTAGTGGGAAGCAGAACAATTTTCATGCATTAACAGGCCATTGACCGGCAGATAAAGTAAGAAGGTAAGATAGCATGGCTAATTAGTCTTGAAACTGTGCATCTTGAAAACCATTATTACTTAAAATAGGTATTCGCACTTCTTAAAAAAGTAACACATTCAGGTTTTTTGACTATTTTCTCAGAGGTAGCACAGTGAGGCTGGATTCATCCTGTTTAAACTCTGCAAAACCCTGCAATCACAGTGTGCTATTGGATAGAGCACTTGTGAAACTGAGGGAGACAGCTGGGAATACTGGGCAGAAAGGTCTTTGGCAGAACTTAATGAATCTGGGCCATGACATCCAGTGGAGAACTTGGAGCATCTAAAGAATATCAAGGAATTAAAATTATATAATCTTTAAGTTATTACGGGCTGCTTTCCAAAAAGCATGACTTCCAATACTTGAGCATGCGAGACAGATTTCATTTCTGGCTCTATCTCACAATGCTGTAATAGTTTAATTCAGTTGCATTAGAAATTCTCATCTGCTATTAAGAAAAATAGCTAGAACAATACAAGTGTTTTATAAACTGCAGCAAAATTAATTTGCAATTGATGAGAGACAGTAAAATCAGTAGTGTCCTGCAGGAATTCTTCATCTGTGTTGGCTTTTTGCATGTTCTGCTAGCTGCTGAAAAAAACCCAGTATTAATAAAAGATGCGGGTTTTGTTAGTTACATGTTATATATTACTTTTTTATATATAAAATATTATTTTTATTATTTTAATCTTAAGTAGTATGCACTAAGGCTAGTTGTGCGACCAGGAAATTAAGTTTGCATTGACTTTCTGTATCAGTACTTTAAAGTCTGGGAATACCAAATCTAACCTTCTGCAGAGTAAAAATATCCTGAGATAAAAATTGATGTTACTTCTCAAGTCTGAAAAATGCTTTTAAAAATAGCAATTTAACTTCTATTATAATCAAGAAAAATCTGAAATTACAAGCAAAAAATGTGAACTATATAAAGTAAATTCAAGCCTGGTATCTTTAGCAACAACAAAGTTTGAGACTGTGAGGGATTCCGGCCAGAACAGACAGATTTATCTGTGTGTAACTGTGCACATGCATGTAATACCTCTACACTCTTGCGTACATGGCTGACAGTTTCTGAACACAACATCTATCACACAATCATCTCCTCTTAGTCTTAGGACAGCAAAACAGAACTTTGATTTTTAATAATGTTACATATAACTGGATCCATACAGAACATTTTCTTGGAAGATGCCCCTAACTTCTTCAGAAATGTAATACATCATTTCCTTTCTGAACACATCACAATAATAACAGGGACCGATGGGACCCATGGGTATATCCTATATATATAACTACTAGTGAATATAAATGAAAATACTTGGCTGAAGCAGTTATCCCTGGGGTAATTTGTCAACAAGGGAAATAATACTAATACTTTGTGCTTTTAACAGAAGCTGAGATGGTATCACAAGTGTTACTGAATTAAACCAAACAGCAAGCTTCCAAGCCAAGGTTCTGCAAAACATTTGAATTGCACAACCAGGAATCAAGGCCTTTTTCATGGCTCCAGACTTGGTATCTTCATCTCCAGTACAAACTTCCTCTCATTCCCTCTCTTCTCCTAATAGTCCTGGATAGAATAGTTACATTTTGCAATTAAGAGAAGACTCACATTAACTACTTCCAGCTTTGTCACCCTTCTCATCTTTCTCTCACTGAATATTCAGTCATATTAAAAGCATCAATATCACACCCGCACTGTTCTGAGAGAACTTGGTATATGCATTGAGAAATGTGGGAAATAATTATCTTTTTGGTAAAGTGGATCATAAACTTTACTATTACAAAGTGATGGCCATCCTGAAGAGGAAACACATTTTATATAAATGTTTAGAGCTCTCAAATATCAAAATGGGCTTGTGCAAAATATGCTACTTTATGACATAATTTAGAAAGTTAGGGTTTAGAATTGTAAAAATGGCCTATATTTCTAGCCCTCATGCCTCCAGTGAGAACTTTAAAAATAAGAACTGTTAAATAACACAGTAGCGATCTCCTGAGTCAGCAAAGATCCTTGGCCACCAGCTCTGAAAACTTCCACCTTCATCAAGAGCTGCCTGAAATGTCATTACTGCAGCTAATGTCATTCCTGATCCTTTTAGATGAAAGCCCTAGAGAATGTGCTTGAATTTAAAGAAAATGTGTGAAATGGAGATGATTCTCCTTTACTTTGGGAGGTTTTGTTCCTCCCAACAAAATCCCACCTTATTCTTTCTCAATTTGCTTACTAAGTGACCTTAACACAGCACTTTTATCCTTAGAGAAGTGTTCAAACGTGCAGACAATCAAGTTCAGGAATTCCATTGACATTCATATCCACCCACAAAGCAAGTTAACGATAATTTAGAGAGGAAAAGAAACAAACTATGGTATCTTTTTGCATTCCAAGACCACTGTGCACCTTGATTACCCTGAACAGTTCAGAGCCATGCCTAGATGGCCCTCACTCTGCTGTTACGACCACACGTGGGAGGAACTGGAACCAGTCAGCTACCAACAAGAAAGCCCATCTGATACCACAGTGGCAAGAACAGCAAATCTTTCGTGGATGCTGGGACATTGTTAGCATCCAGCAATGCAAAGCTGATAAAACGTTTCTACTTAAGCCAGCCAGCATTATTTTTTCATAAGAGCAACCTAAGTGTATACTAATAAGATAAGCTTTTTAGTGATGAGGTAAGAGGCAGAGGGCAAATAAGCATGGGTAAAACATCTTCTTCCTGCTTTTTCACTTGCATGGCATTTTCTGTTACCTACTCTACAAAGTGAGCCCAGAGATATTAACTGAAAATGACTGAGGAACATGTATTGAAAAAAACTGTTGAGTAAGCATTGAAGTGCTTGCCATTCTTAGAAACTGAGTAGGAAAAAAATAACACATATATAAATGACCAGATCCCACCCACCTCCTCCCTTTTTTAAGCAAACCCCAAAAAACTAGTGGGCACTCAAGTCATCTGCCTCTAAAGGATGAAAAATTTAATTTATAGTTTAAGAAACTGCAGGGTTTTTTTCAATCACATTTTAGTAGCTTAAGCCACTAAACCAGTTCCTTATGTGTAGAACAATAATGGTCTGATTTTGCTGAAGTTAAATAAGACTTTGTCCAGCTTTCAATGGGACAAAACCTGACTGTAAGGCACATTTAGTATAATCACTTTTAACACAAAGATAAAATACACACAGCTTTTATCTGTTCTCTTAAGGAACTGTACATAAATAGACAACCATTTGCCAAACACACACCAGGATTACTTTTTTCTTATTCATTTAGAAAAGTACCAAACTGTAAAAAGAATATACAAACGTACTTACGAGCAAACAGTACTATCTACCTTTGCTAAAAAAGGGCTGCTGTTTCCTAGTTTTACATTCTCTTTCTTAACCTGAAAACACACAGGAAGAATTACAGCACAGAATTTCCTCATGCGAATACACAACTAAGGTGGGAGATCCCCACCCCCTCCCACCCCCGACCACAAGTTTTGTTCATTCTTAGACTGAGTGAAAGGAGCGGGTTACAATGACAGAGTCAATTCATTTTAGTCAATCTAATGATAATTACTCTGCAATCATCACTTATTTACAAACTCGTAAATGCTTGCTTTAGTTACGGAATTAATCATAAAACACATAAGGTATTTAATATTGTAATTAAGTATAGATTCATTAATGACACATAACACTTGTAACTAATTAATGCACACAGTTAATCATTAAGTATCTTGCTAAGTGCTTATTAGGGTGTCTCTATCCATGGACAGCTGATATTTCCCTTTGTCATCTGCCTGATATCTTCACATTTCAAGACAGCAAGGAACATAAAGGGTAAGACCTCTTGAGTAAATTATTTTGTATCAGGAGTATTACCTCAGATTTCATTGTGCTGCTGCTCTACAATTAAAAACCAGCCCAACAGCTCCTGTCTTGGAATGCTTGCTATCTAATAATTCAAAATCTCAAAAGCAGGAAGTTCTGCTAGACCCAGATAACTTGTACTTTGGGTTAGAATATACATGTTTGGTTGTTTTTTTTTTTCTAATAGGCATTTGCACACAAAAGTAGTTCTTTCTTAATGACCAAGCCTTTTATTAAGGAAATTTCCTCTGCTCCAGGAATGTGCACTTCCTCAAGAAACCCGAAGTTTGTTACTCATCTACACCTGACACACACAGAATTTAAAGTGGTTGTGCAGCCTGTGCAGATGGGCTGCTGTTTCTTATTAGTATCATTTTATTATTTATTCACATTGTGGTCTCTGATCTAGATCACAACTTCGTTATAGTACAGGTGATCCATACATAAAGGCTGACTCAATTCCTACCCTAAAATACTAACTTTAGAAAACATGCAAGCAAATTAGATACGAGGCACAAGCAAAGTAATTAAGATAACAGACAATCTTCCTATTAGTTACCTGCTATTTTTATATTCCCCATGAATTCCCTATCACCTTTCCATTTCCTCCTCAGCTGCCATTGATAAATAACAATTATGTCTTTCTCCCTTTCATGTTTTACAGGAAAAAAGAAAGAAAGAAACCTACTGCATCGAATCAGAACCGCTCAGCTGCCTTGGTACAGCATGCCTCCCACAGATAGCTGTACAAATCTCCCACGGATTTTTAGTGGCTCCAGCTACCTCCTCCTGTTCAAGGAGGAGTGATAGCTACTGTCATGTATGCTCCGATCGGTCATTCAAAACCATGGAGTTAAGGCAGCTGTTGTTCCTGGTGTCTTCTGACCATAGTGCTACCCAGGGAACATTCCCCTGCCTTGCCTCTGCGGGGCTCATCCTCCTCCCCTAAAAGTTGTTTAGGGGATATACTTCTTTCTTATAAAATGGATGTTTTGAACAGTTTGTAAGCATCATTTTCATCACCATGAATATTTTCAGTGTGATTTCATATTTAAATTTGAAAAGGTGCTCTCCGTATTGCTCACTTCATCTTTCCCCTCTCCTTGCTCCTGATCGGTTCGCAAGTCTCCTCTTTCTGCCTTTATTAAATAATTAGCCAACATCTATAAAACAGTAGAAAAATCTGGAAACAGAAAACAAAGTTCACTGATTGGGAACACAAAAATACCCTGATGTAATTGGATGCAGACACTGATATATCCATCGGCTCTGAAACCTGCACACATGACAGGGCTTTGCTTAAACATGCTTTTTTTGTAGTAGCCATACAAAAGTAGCAAGTGTCCTCACGAGCTAATTCCGCTAGCTAGGGAAGCCTTCACTAGTATCTTAAACTATCAGACAGAAATTTATAACCAATGCTTCACATATCCTTTACCAACTGCAGAAGACTTGATCCTAACCTATTCAGATGATTTTATCTTATTTATGAGATGAATACTTCTGTAAGTTTTCCAGATGTTTCACTTAAATCAGTGATATGTTTTTATCAGCAAGCTGAATGAGATGCAGCTGCTTAGTATGTTTTAGTAGGTAGTGTTTTTATATTAAAAAAATTAAATTTCCATTAATATGGTACATATCCTATAATATTTTGTATACTTTGTCATGAAGGGAACTTCCACTACTACAAGAATAAATAACAATAAATTCTAGAATAAATCTTAGTGTTATTAATGTGTAATTTATATGACAGTAGCTACATGATAGATGTCCAGAGCATCTGAGATCAAAACACTGAATCAGTCATGAGCACATGCATGTCATTATCTTAAGAGAAACAGCATGCTCCTTTTCTACTTCTAAAGAAATGATTCAAATTTCAATCCAACAAAGTAAAATTTTACTGGAAAATCATTAAGCTGTTTTCTCACCATGAGAAAAAAACAGCATCATGAATATCTATCAAGAATTAATTTCTGTGGTGCTGGGTTTTTTGGTGTTCGGGGTTTTTTACATAAAAACCCCTCAACCCTCGTGACTAGCAAAGGCTAACACATGCCTAAAATCACTGTGTTCAAATTGTCCAGAGAAGTTTGCCTTGACCTGAGACCTTGCAGAAATAAATACATATATATTTACCTCCCCTTAGAAAACAGGACATAAATGGATTGTAAGCAGCACAACATAAACACATATAACAATAATAAAGGCACCGTAGTCAAAAACATATTAAAACTTTCTAACAGAAACCAGCAAATGTGTGAAGTGCAAAAGATAGTTGTTTTTTTTTTTTAAAAGGAAGAAATGTGTACTTGTGGGACTAGCACACTGATATCTCTTTACCATCTGCAATGTCCCTGCCCAATGCCAACATAAGAGAGCGTCAGATGAGCAACAGGCACCCATCAAGGCTCTTTGCCATGCCCACATGATTCTGAATCTTTGAGCTGAGTCAGGACAATAAATGAAATAGGGCTGGAATTACATGGTTGATGGTTAAAGACACTAGGACTAATAAAAAGGGCAAGGCCAGCAAGTAGTAACTTCACATATACAGACAATTCTACCAAAGTAACATACTTTACTCACGGTTTCGGGGATGCTGTCTCATTTTGAACTAGAGTAGATATCTTTTGGAATAACATGTATAAAGGCAAGCCATGAGTTAGATGTTCACCTGGGGACTTTATTCTTGCAAACTTTTCAAAATGAGTCCAGGGTACCCCAAATAATTTTTAATTCAATAACAATAGTGGTGCAATGGAAGAAGAACGCTGGTAATAATAGAGAAAAAGAAATTATTTTTTGTATAACCCACTCAAAGCTGAGTGATATGTTGCCGTTAAAGTGAAACATCTGAAGTTCATTTTGGATTTTAGCTTTCTTGTGCTAAAGATTTTTCCAATCATCTTTTTTGGCAAGAGCTGAGGTGCAATATATACTGCTTGAATTAGTGTTACTAATTGTACTTACTCTGCAAAAATATATTCCACTCCAACTGAAGATCTGCTGGATTAAATAATGGGGCTTTCATAAAGGGCAGTCTGCAGCTCTCCAGTAAGCAGTTGATTTGATTTTCCCACATCAGCTGAGCATCAGGTGTTCACATCCATATTATTCTGCCAGAACTTTTCCTTCCCACAGCTCTGTCTTAGCAAACTTACTTCCACCAAAACCAAAGGCAAAAGCAGCAAATGGAAACAAGGAGCAGCACAGTTGCTCCTATCACCTCTATACCCAAGAAAAGTCTCTCTGCAGAATAACAAGTCTTTACAAATCTTCTAATGTTTCAGCACATTCTGGAAACCAAGCCACAGCTTCGAAAACTGAGCATAAGAATAGCTATACTTGTTCAGCTGAAGATCAGTCCAGTCTAGTGTCCTGCCTCTAATAATGGCCCTGAGTGGAAGCACACAGGGAAAACAAAGAACAAGGCACACATTTTTCACACTTTCCCTGTGTAATCTTTCAGCTTCCAACTGTTTCCAGCTCAATGTTTCCTGAGCATTCTGTAGTTTGTCTTATCAGGCAAACTCAGTGGATGGATCTCAGTGGATCTTCCTAGAACCTGTCCTGGAAGCACACTTTTTGCATCTACAACCACCTTTGCAAGGTGTGCCACGTGTCTACTGCCGGTATTTTTTTTTGAAACTGGCTTCTGCTAGCTTGACAAAGTAACACTTCAGTCTCACCTTGGAAGAGACAGCGAGCAGTTGATGCTAACGTACCCTCTCAGACCACGAGCAATTTTTTCAACTCCTGTAGTTTTCTCCTTCCGGTTTCTTTTCCCAGCAAGAGTCCTATGTCCCTCATACAGAAGCCATTCTTTATCTTTGCTTCTCTTATTGCCTTTCTCTGAACTTTTTACCAGTTCTTCTAACAGCCTTTTGGAATTGACAGCACCAGAACTATAAGCATTATCCAAGGGGTGGATTTCTTGGATGACTTCATGATGTTTTATCTCTTGTGCCTTGTTCTCTAGTCCTTGCTTTACAATTCCTAACATTTGGGTTGGTTTTTGTTTTGTGGTCCAGCCAGCCAGATGAGAACTGTTCCAAGTACCCTCTGCTTCCCCTGCTCCAAACACAACATGGGTGTCTGGTCCTCCGCTTGGTTTTGCTTTGAAAAGTGCTCCTATTGCTTCCTCCCCAATGTAGACATAGCTGCATCACTTGGATAACCCTCACCCACGTCTGCAGAGTCCTTTGAAAACCTCAAGTTGGACTTCCCTTTGCAGAAGCCATACCGACTTTTCCCAAGCAGACTATGTTTAGCTAGGCACTCATTAAATTTACTTTATTAGAGTCTCTACTAAATTTGCCTGGTAAAATCCATGCCTGTAATTCCCTAGAAGCTTCAGGGATTGCTTGAGCAACAGGATTATCTCTAATAATCTAAAATAAAATGTTTAAGTATTTGCTAGGGAAAATATTAATTCAGAGATTCCTTTCTGTATGATTAGAATCCTCAGACAATGTTTTCTAAAACACATACTCCTTTTTTCAATGACAGGAAATTATAGAGACATTTCTATCTTGGTCTTAGATACAAGGCATCTCCGTAATAGATACAGTTGCCAATCAAACCAACAGAAAATATTTTCATACTTGAAGCATATTTTCCCTTTCAACTTTCTGCCCCCAAAATTACTTGGTTTTTATCATTTTTTAAGTAGGCACGTGACTAAATTAATACAAACATTCGCTACAGGTGTGAACAGAAGGGAACCATTTACCTGGTTTGGGTGGAGAGCTGGCTGCATACAGCAGCGACACAGCTGTGCCAGTGCTTTGCTGCCATGTAAGTATCTACCTGCTTCCATGTGCCTAACTGGATGAGATCTTTCGTGTGCACTGCTATCATCAGACTTTTCCATTAAGCTCTCAATGGAGGCTCTTGCAATCTAATTGTACACATGTTTTGTGTTAAGTCGCATTTGCAATTACCCAGGTTATCCCCACCTCCTCATTACTCCTCATTACATTATTATAATTGAGAGTTGACTAATTGAAACCATAGGTGCAGTTTAAGAGCGAGACATACTTTTCCTGTAATAATACACAATTCCCCCTTCCTTCCTCCAAGGACACCATAGGAAATTCACAGCTAATGCTCTGCAGTAGAAAACTTTTAAATATTGATCACATGCAAAAAAATCTACTGATAAGTAGAGGACTCATCATTTTCCTTCCCTTAACCTCCTTATTCCTCAAAACATCAAAAAGACAGACATTTGACAGACAGACTAAAGACACAATCCCGTCTCAGGAAGGCACCATACAGGAGATACAGCAGAGAAGGGACGTCTACCTTTGCACCTCACGTAATTTTTCACTTTCCCGGGGGATGGGTGAGAGCATTTCAACATATGCCAGAGCAGTGCTAATTGCAGCTCTAATGCATGGTGGTTACCTTCTTTCAACAGCTGTTCTACAGCACAGAAAACAGAGTTGAAAGTGCTCCATCCTTTCAGGCCCAGATGCTCCCATCCCCTCCCCCAGCAGACTTCCAGGCTGCAGTTTGGGAAAGCTGGGGGGGAAAGTGGCTCGAGGGGCATGTTACATCGCCTTTGAAGCTGAAGATCTACTGCAGAATGAATGCACTGCTACAGACCTGCCCTAACAGACACTGCATCAATGAAGGCAATTCCAATTTTATATGTAATTAAAAAAAATATACCAAACCCCCAAAAACACTGTGTAATTTTTATCTTATTATGTCAAGTAGTAAAAGGAAAAAAATTATAAGTACAACACCATTTACCTACATTTAAATAAAAAGATATTTTTATAACTAAGTTGTATGTTAATGTCTTGGAAGTCCAAAATAATAATGTGCAAGCATTATTATTCCAATGGTCTTGGAAGCTGGGGTCAATAAATACACCTCACGTAAATCTTTTTTTCTTTATTAAATATGTAAATGTGATTTAGACCAAGTTAGGTCAATTACTTGCACCCTTTTATTATCAGCAATGCTAGGGCAAGTAGTTCCTAACCCCCACCTTCCCCAACTGCTCATTAATATCCTTATACCACAGCCAGTTTTATGGGAGAACTGTTTGTGGGGTTGCTAGGACACTAGCTTAAAAAAACCCCCCACACAAATATTCTCCCCCCCCCCCCTTTTTTTTTTTTTTTCCCCTTTCTTTCACTCAGGTTGGTTCCCTGCTGCAATTCAGAGTGCAGCCCACTAGATTACAATAGCAGACAAGTGAAGACACGAAGGACAGGGAGAACACGCTTGGGTACACCACCCTCCACAAGAGATGTACAGACATCCTTGCCTGAATTTTTTTCAGATACGGAGATCTGAAAGCACTGCTGTCTTATTTATCTTTAAGACTATATGGTCTGCCATGGAAATGTAGTAAGCACTCTAAAAACAATGGATTTGCACATAGTTATACAACCACATTGAAGCATCTAGCAATTTTTTTTTCCAAATGAGAAAATGGATCAGGGCAGAATTCATAGCTTAAGGCCTGAAGGTGTAAGAGAACTAGCCCAGGTGGGCCCAGACGTTTTTCTGGAACAAACCACGTATGGCATTTGGCGACAGCCACGGCAGCCTGGCTCGGCCGCACAGTGCCTGCACATCCCTTGCAGCCAGCAGACCTTCAAGCCCAGCGGATCCTCCAGGCAATCCAGCTGCCCTAGCTGCACCCCAGCCATGGGCTCAGGCTTCACCTCCCCCCCGCCCCCA